>JARFJB010001417.1:1020000-1117500 GCA_036346205.1 Vesta saturnalis
CGTTACAACAGGTAAATGAAGTCCAAATGAAATTATTTTTAAAATCAGACCACGTTTAGCTATGTGAAAACCTAAAACAGATGGAAGAGTAGCATTTAAGAATAGGTATGATGACTTTGTTAAGCCAACTTCATTGGTTGTAAGTAGAAAGTTTTTAATCGGTAAATTAGGTTTCAATATAAATCAGAAATGGCCGAGCTTCAGGTTTGGAAGCAAGACATAATCGCAGAGGGCTAAATCTGGAGAATATGATGGATGGGGCATCATTTAGTAGCTCAATGTATAGATTTTTGCTATGGTAACTACACACGTATGCACAGGTGCATTGTCTTGATGGAACACGCCAAATGCGATCTTTTCTACTTTAAATTAATACGAATCTGCCCAAAAGCCCTGAATAATATTCGCTGATGATCATTTTACCCTTTTCAAAGTAATGGATGTGAATGGTACCCCAATAAATGGTGGCCATGGCCTTGTTGGGCGACAAACACACTTAGGCCTTGTTTGGTGCACGTTCACCCGGAGAAATGCACTGTCTGGTTGTTCGTTGGTCTTTGATGTGCTGTGGTGGATCCATGTTTCGTCCACGGTAACGAAATTGGGCAAAAACTCGTTCGGATTTCGTCTGAACAACGCCAAACACTCCTGTGAAGTGGTCACACGGTTGCGCTTATGGTTGAGTTTGAGCAACCCATCACGCGGATAGCTTTTTTATGTCCAAATATCCATGTAAAATGTGATGTAACCGCTCAGTTGAGATGCCTACAGTCTCAGCCACTTCATTCTCCGATCCTCCAATATCATTTCATGGATTTCTGGCGTAACGACCTCTTTTAGGTGACTTGAACGTTTCGGCACCACTTGTTCTGGTACGACCACAACGGAACTCCGTAAACCACTTCTTAACCATTGACATTGATGATGCAGAGTCCCCATAGTATTTATCAAGCGTTTCCTTAGTTTCGATGATAGTTTTTCTACCCCAAAAAAATGCTTAATCAGCACACGAAATTCACTTTTTTCCATTTTCGTTAAAATTCACGAGGTCGTCTGCTTTCAATGGCTGTGAAACACAAACTAAGTGACGCCGATTGCTGAATAGTTGACAGTTGCCTATTAATAGATGACAGCTGGCAGGAACAGTGTTGCACTTAAAATTACTGCGCGGGAAATTCAAAAAGTCATTGACTTATCAAACTGCCACGTAATTTAAGCTATATTATATTTCATTTTAATTTTATTTCTTGTAATTCCACAATCGTACACATTATTACAAATGTACTTTTTTTTTTATTAAAAAAGAGTTCCCCTATTTAATGCCGTTTACAGTTATGTACACCTACGAAATTAAATAAAAGTATAAGATGTTGTTAAGTCTAAATCAAATACAAATGTTTGATTAAAATCCCTTTTGTAAAATGTAACCCGCTTTCTTTCTTAGATATTCATAAACCTATCTACTAGAATATGATCCTACATAGAATTTTACATGAAAATTACTTAATATTTAACAGCTGGAAGATATTTTTTACAAAAGAAATGAATAAGAGATTTAAGGTTTATTCTTTAATAATTTCAACGAATCTTTCTTTATTACAATAATCTTTATGAACGCAGACTAATTTTAATTTTAAATTATTGTTTTCTTGTAACCACGACATTATTAACAATGGATGCTTAGGATCAACTTCAAGAAATAACTTTCCTCCATAATTAAGCAGTCTAGAGCTTGCTTTTAGAATAAATATTATTACATTTAATCCATCCACTCCGCCATCTAAAGCGGCCAGATCTTCATATCTAAAATTAAGTTTCACTTTTTTATTTGTGTATAAACAAAAAATAAATACTTACTGTTTTATCTCTGGTTGCAAGTTGATCATATCACTTTGAAAAACGTAAGGTGGATTGCTTACAATTATATTGTACTTCACTGTGTAGTTTAATGCAAATTTGTCAGTAATCTCTTTATGAATAATTTCGAGTCTGTTGGAAACGTTATGAAGATCTGAATTAAATTTAGTAAGATTACATGCGTCTTCAGATTTATCAATTGCTGTCATATGCAACTACAATATAGTAAGTAAATAGTATATTAAAACATAAGTTGCAGAAGGCCAACTATTCTAACACGATTAAGGCTTTATTTGGGAAAAATGATGTTATTATTTTTATAGTTTTTTTATTTATAGTATTTCCGAACAGGCTAAGATTTTTCTAACGTATTAAAGCACTCAGGAGGGTTTAGGGATACTGTTAGGCTGCCGAGAAATGTTTATGAATGGCTACCTTAAATTAACTTAAGCCAAAGTTTGGAGGAAAACAGGAACTGTGTAGTGCATTCCACAATTTGGTCGCCGTGTGCAAAAATGTAGATTGAGACCGTTTAGTGTGACACGATGGAATATTGAGTGCGTAATTATGGTGTGAATGGACAAATCGAGTGTTCCTATCCAAAATGGCCTGCGAAGGAGTGTATTTCGGAGGCACACTTACCATAGTAATAGCGATAGAACAAAGAAAGAACCGAAACTATTCTTCTATGCTCAAGAGGCTGTAGGTCAGAAGTCGGGGTCATGTATAAGCCTGTTAGCTCTTTTTTGGATGCGGTTTACTATATCAAGAGCGTACTGGGGGACTGACCCAGAGGTGGGAATTGTATTCCAGATGAGGTCGAATTTGAGCCTCATACAGTAAAAGGAGTTGTTGCGATGTGAAGTACTGTTTAGATCTGACATTCCTAACATAGAAATAGGGTTTGAAAACTTGAGTTCTAGACCATTCATATCTACAGCAGGAAATGATCGGTATTTCTTGGCAGGCACAATGCAACACTGCGTTTTTTCGGCGTTGAACGTGAGTAGATTATTCCTTCCCCATTCAAGGACACGTTCTAAGTCACTGTTGATTGTGGCTGCCATTTTCACCTTAACATCCTATCTAGACTTACTGTTGCGGTAAAACTGAGAAGAACTACAATATAAAGTGCTGTCATCTGCAAAGCAATGGATTGGGTCAGTTGTTGAGGAAATGATGTCATTTATGTACAGCAGGAAAAGTGTGGCAGCTATCACTGATCCTTGGAGTACTCCCGCATTAATAGTAGTTTCTTTCAAAAAGAAGCCAACGACGACAACGCGTATACGTCTTTTGTCAAGAAAGCTGGATATCCAATTGATGAGCGTATCTGATAAGCCGAACGAAGTGAGCTTGGCAAGTAGGCACTTCTGCCAAATCTGGTCAAAAGCTTTTGAAATATCTAAAGCTACTACAACTTATCTAATGTGTTATTTCAAAGTTGGGTGACATATGAAAGAAGATCACCCGTTGAACGACTCTGTCTGAACCCATACTGGTGGTCGTTTAAGAGTTTATTGGACTCGAGGAACGAAAGCAGTTGGTGGTTGATGGCTCTCTCCATGATTTTCGACAGAATGGAAGTGATATCTATTTGTCGATAGTTTGAGGGATCGGTTTTGTCGCCTCTTTTAGGAATAGGCTGGACATTTTCCAACTTCCATGATGATGGAAACTCTCCAGATGACATGGAGATCGAAAAGTTTGGGCAATACAGGTACTAGCTCGAGATAGCATTTTTAAGGACGATAGCTGGAATACCGTCAGGGCCAGTTGCCTTGTTTGAGTCAAGTTTATCGATAATTGATTCCAGGAGATTGTAACGAAAGTGGATTGGTTTAATAGCGTATGTGGTAGATTTGGGCGACGGCACAGTTTTACCAGAATCATTGAGACATGAATTTGGTGCAAAGTAATCGACAAATAGGTTTGCTTTTTCAGCAGGATCAGCTACTACAGCTCCGTAGCGAAACGTTATGGAAGGAAAGGAAGATGTACTAAAGTCTTTACTGATGACTTTAGCTAATGACCAAAATTTACGACCGCTCACAGGACATGAGACTAATTCTTTGCATTTGGACTTGGTGATTATGCTTTTGCAACTATTCCTTGCGGAAATATAGTTGGCGTGATTTTCGATAGATTTATTTTATTTCCATTTGATATAGAGTTTATGCTTTTGAGATAATGCATCCGTGCAAGCCCTATTAAACCAGGGTTGGGAACGGGAATGACCTACACGATTATGTTTTTTGGGAATGTATAACTCGATATCCATCAGGATAACTTCAGTTATTGAAGGAGCAATGTCTGAAGAGGTGGACCATTTAAAGCAATACTGACGGCAGGAGAAGGTTGCAAAAAAATCTCGCAGTTCGCTCCAATTAGCTGATTTAAAACACCACATCTCTCTTACAACCTACGTTGTCCTTGGTATATGCACATACTCCGCCTTTAAGGCGAAAGTTAGAGTCTCTGGGAAATTGCAGGTCAGGCGAATCAGTGCTTCCAGGGGAGACTTGTGTTTCTGATAGAAACGGAATGTCCGGTTGAACGTGTTCAAGGTCTTGGTGAACAGCATTAAGATTCAAGCTGATACCACGTATGTTGCAGTAATGAATCCGGATGTTGGTACTTTCGATGACAGAGGTCGCTTGAGTCTTGCCCTCCCGAGCATCCGAATGGGACAAAATTTTATTCCTGGCAGATCTTGCCCTTCTTAGTCTTCATTTTGGCATTGACGGATTTTTGCCCCTCCGTAATCCTTGGAATGGGTCGACTAATCGATGTGAGAGTGTGGGAGTCTCGTCGTACTCACCTGGGGTATAGCGTCTGTTTTAGAACTCGTCATTTTAAGGGTTTAGCCGTTAAAACGCCACGCTTGGCAAGTGCGTGTTGGCAAGTACATAAGGAATAAAGGAGAAAGTGACCGGCAGCCCTTACCGAGCTCAGAAAATTGGAGCGCCAATACTAAAAAGCCCATGGTAAAGGTGGTGGTATTGCACCGGGCGTCATGGGGTATACATTATTCGAACAATTCCTTTATAAAGAATTCACAACATTTTATTGAATTGATTGGCTATTTAACATTAACCCCATATGATTTGTTAATTAGTCTAGACGTGGATTCCTAGTTCACAAAAGTAGCAATAAACGACAACTACAAATTATTTAAACGTTGTCTAACTGCATCGTTCTTCTTAATCGCGAGAATTGTCAACAGTTAGATGGAGTAGCTATGGGATCTCCAGTTTTACCATCGATTGCAAATTACTTTATGGAGCATTTCGAAGAAGAATTAATGGTGTCGCTAAACCATTCAAACAATCAATATACAAACAAATTTGCAATAGAAAAAATGGTTGTCTTCAATTCCTTGATCTTCTAATTAAAAGGAAACCACATGGAAACTTAACAGTTTCCGTATATCGTAAGCCACATCCTGTACAAAAGTTGAGTATGATACGAACTTCGTGCAACCGTGGCACAAAGATTTGTCATCCAGATAAACTACAACATCAATTAAACCATCTTAAAAAGGCCTTCATAAATAATGGCTTCAACAATCAACAAATTAAAAAATCATTTCAACCGAAAAGAACGACGCCTACGGATTATAAATCTACAACTTCAAATAAGTTTGCCATTTTACATTTTCTTGCAAACACAAGGAGTAAAATATTACAAAAGCATAATGCAAAAGTATCTTACAAAAGCAGTATTATAATTCGAAATCTTCTGAATTCTGCTAAAGACCAAATACCATTACATACATGTAGTGTTTACGAAGTACCGCGCTCGTGTGGTAAAGTCTACATTGGTGAAATTGGAAGAAACATTAATACCAGATTAACAAAACACAAAAGACACTTACGTTTACTTCATCCTACTACATCAGCAATTACTCAACATGCCTTAAACACTCTGCACAATATAAAATTTGAAAACATAAGAATTATGACTAACGATAGGAATTAGGATACAAGGAATATTCGAGAAGCTATTGAAATTCTGAAACAGCCTAACAACTTGAACTGGGATAATGGATATGAAATGTCCGATATCTGGGTGTTAATTTCCAAGAATTTAAAGTTTTAAAGTCTACAACAGTGATTTAATTTTAATTCTCTGGCTACCTTATTAATTTAGTCATTTTGTTATAACTTGTCAATATTTCTCACTTTCAAAACATCCTTGGCGAGGGACAGAGCATCTGTCTCATAGCTTGCGAATAAATAATATATAATTCCACCATTTTTTCCCAAATAAAGCGTTAATTATGTCAAATACTGAGTTTCAATTCTTGTACTATAACAAGAGTTCAAGATTCGGACGAGTGCTGGAAGGCCTTCTGCAACGAACGTTTTATACTGTTTTCTCTGTTTCGGGCTTATTTCATCTTATTTATTAATTACTGACTACGTAACAAATCTAGTTGAAATATAACTAGTTTGGCAATAGTGAGTTTATTTGATAGATTCCGTAGCCACTAATAAACAACCTTTATATTTAAAGTTATTATTAATTTTATTAAATACATAAATAAAAATATGAAAATGTAAACTTTCACCATTATTACACATATGAGTATACTTATCTTTTTTGGGTTTTAATGGTGCATTTGTATACTAATGTAATACAATATAAAGGTTTCGATTACACTTACAGTTATCTTCGGCAGTAGTAATATCAATTAAAATTGTTACAGATGTTGAAACAATTTTAATAGATATTACTACTGACGAAGAAAACTATTAGTATTATCGAAACGTTTAGATTGTATGGCATTAATATACAAGCACACCACCCAAAGAAGATAAGTATTTTAAAATAAATAAACAGTTTTACACGAGTAGGATTTGAACCTACATGTACTTTGTTTGAGTACCATCAACTGAGCTATCGAGATAAAATCCACAATCGATGTAAATTTTGTCTTTATGTATGTAGAACTGATGTAAATTGTACTCAAGGTAAACTTTTTATTTATGTATTTAATAAAATTAATAATAATTTTTAATTATATATTTACCTTTGAACAAAACTTATAATAACTTTTATACTTAAATTTCTAATAACGTGTTATTAATTGACTACGGTATTAGTGTTAGATTTGAGACGTAAGTATGACAACCTTTGCACATTCACAATTAATCAAATAGATTTCAATAAATAGAAAAGCACAATGGCAACATCAGAAATAAGTTTAACGCCACCGGAACTGCGCGAAGCTGCGACCGGTGACGTGAACAAATTGGTGCCTTCGAACTCGAAAACCGCATATGAAAAAGAACATGATAAGTTTCTATCGTGGTGCAAGAAAAGAATGCACAAGCCATTTCAGAAAAAGTCTTAATCGTCTATTTCAAAATTCTTAGCAAAGCTTGCAAAAGTTCCACTTTATGGAAGACTTACTCCCTGCTACCATCAATAATGAACATTCGACAAAACGTGGATGTATCAAAATTCATGAAACTGCAAGCATTTCTTAAACGATCGTCGGTAGGGTTGTGCCCATGAATTCAAAAAATATTCTAGCTTGAGGCCAATTAATATTAAATACCAACGATTTTTTATATACTACAAAAATGGCCGTTGTACAAAGCAACCAATTGGTATAAATAAAATGCGCGAGATATCAAGGCTTATTCCAAAACACCTTCACCTACCAGAACGGATTCTCTTCTCTAGACATTGTTTTCGATGGCACTCATCGTCACAATTGACGAACAGTGGCGGTGATTTAATTACAGTAAAGCAACATGCGGAAGTGGAAAGCTCTACAGTAGCAGAAGGCTACATAAAAGCGACCACAAATATAAAAATTGAAGTCATAGAAACGTTTTCAGCGCGTGGAGCAACTTCTACAGCTGAACTCTTTAGTGTTAGTGCTAATACAGACCGTCATCAATCAACAAACAAGGGGAACATGAATGTGTCAAATTCTCTGTAGAATATTCCTGCAATTTCAGTTAATGCAATTTCAAGTGTATCTGTTTCAAATGCAATTTATAACAATGGTAATCCGGTATCCTAATTACATATTATTAAAGTAAAGCTGATAAACAAATTAACTTTCTTTAAATATCAATCTGTCAAAATAAAAGAAACCCTTGAAAAAAAAGTCACTAACAATCTTTTGTTTCTAACATCAAAATGCATGCGAGAATTGTGCATTCTAATTCCGAAACAGAGAAAAGTACGTTTAAAAAATATTTGTTTGCATAAGAAAATAGTTACATGTGGTCTTAATTTTAGTAGGGCAATACTAATAGCTCCGGTTCCACAGCACAATTCCAATACACTACTTGTAGCTGCAGTATCGATTTCCTTCAATACCATATCAACCAGCGCTTCTGTCTCAGGACGTGGTATGAATACAGGTGGTGCCATTTTTAAAGTTAATTCACGAAAATCCCACTGTTGTATTATGTATTGTATAGGAACTCTGGAATATAATAAAAAATAAATAACAATAAAAGTGTGTGCTCGTGTGCGTGTGTGCGTGTGTGCGTGTGTGCGTGTGTGCGTGTGTGCGTGTGTGCGTGTGTGTGTGTGCGTGTGTGCGTGTGTGCGTGTGTGCGTGTGTGCATGTGTGCGTGTGTGCGTGTGTGCGTGTGTACGTGTCTGCGTGTGTACGTGTGTGCATGTGTGCGTGTGGGCGTATGTGCATGTGTGCGTGTTTGCATGTGTGCATGTGTGAGTGTGTGCGTGTGTGCGTGTGTGCGTGTGTGCGTGTGTGTGTGTATGTGTATGTATGTGTGTGTGTGTGATTGTGCGTGTGCGTGTGCGTGGGTGCATGGTGCGGTTTGCGCACACGCGTGTGCGACTGTATGTGCGTGTGTGCGTGTGTGTCTGTGTGCATGTGTGCATTTGTGTGCATGTGTGTGCATGTGTGCGTGTGCTGTGTGCGTGTCTGTGTATGCGTGTGTGCTGTGTGTGCGTGTGTTGTGTAGCGTGTGTGGGTTGTGTGTGTTGTGTGTTGTGTGTTGTGTAGTGTTTGTGTGTGTTGTGTGTTTGTGTTGTTTGTGTGTTTGTGTGTTGTGTGTGTTTGTGTGTTTGTGTGTTGTGGTGTTTCGTGTTTCTGTTTGTGTTTTGCGTGTTTGTGTGTGTTTGTGTGTTTGTGTGTTTGTGTGTTTGTGTGTTTGTGTGTTTGTGTGTTTGTGTGTGTTTGTGTGTTTGTGTGTCTGTGTTTGTGTGTTTGTGTGTGTTGTGTGTTGTGTGTTGTGTATGTGTGTGTGTGTTTGTGTGTGTGTGTGTGTTTGTGTGTTGTGTGTGGTATTGTAGTGTGTTGTGTGTTTGTGTGTTGTATGTGTTGTGTTTGTGTGTGTTGTGTTGTTGTGTGTGTGTGTTTGTATGTTTAGTGTGTTGTGTGTTTGTGTGTTTGTGTTTTGTGTGTTGTGTATTTGTGTTTTTGTTTGTGTGTATTGTGTTTTTGTGTTGTGTGTTTGTTGTTTGTGTTTATGTGTTTGTGTGTTTGTTTTTGTGTTTTGTTTGTATGTGTTGTGTTTTTGTGTGTTTATGTGTGTTTATTTTGTGTTTTGTTTTTGTGTTTGTGTTTGTAGTGTTTTGTTTTGTGTTTTGTGTTTGTGTTGTGTTATGTTTATGTATGTTTGTGTGTTTGTAGTTTTGTGTTTTGTGTTGTGTTTTGTGTGTTTGTGTGTTTGTTATTTTGTTTTGTGTTTTATGTGTTTGTGTTTTGTTGTTTTGTATATTTTGTTTATGTTTATATTTATGTTTATATTTAAATATTTATATTTGTTATTTATGTGTTTATATTTTATGTATTTTATATGTTATATGATTTATGATTTAAATTTGTTTGATTTAATGTTTAATATTGTTAATTATGTGTTTTGTGTTTAAAATTGTTTGTGTTTATATTGTATATTGTAGTGTTTAGTGTTTTTGTTGTATTTGTATGTTTGTGATTTGTGTTTGTAGTTTGTGTGTTTGTGTGTTTGTGTTTGTGTGTTGTGTGTTTTTATTGTGTGTTTAGTATTGTTTATGTTTAGATTAATGTTATATGTTTATGTATTTTTGATTTATAGTTTTAAGTGAATATTTGTGTGTTTGTGGTGTTTGTGTGTTTTGTGTGTGTTTGTGTGTTTGTGTTTATTTGTGTGTGTTGTTGTTGAATGTTTGTGTGTTTGTGATGTGTTGTGTGTTTGTGTTTGTGTGTTTGATATTTGTGTGTTGTGTGTGTTATGTGTGTTTGTGTGTTGTGTGTTTGTGTGTTTGTTTGTGTTTGTGTTTGTGTGTTTGTGTTATTTGTGTGTTTGTGTTTGTGTGTTTATGTGTTTGTTGTTTATGTGTTTGTGTTTTTGTTTTGTATTTGTGTGTTTAGTGTGATTTGTGTGTTGTGTGTTTGTGTGTTTGTGTGTTTGTGTGTTGTACAATCATAGTAGTGCCTTTATCAAATTTAAATATGTACGTTATTTTAACTAAATTAAATATTAATACAAACATGTTTTCATTCATTCATTTCATTATTCTCATAAGTTATATTACACGTATGAATTCAAATTTGGTGTGCGTTTGCGTGTGCGTGTATGCGTGGGTGCATGGGTGCGGTTTGGCGCATACGCGTGTGCGCGACTGTATGTGCGTGTGTGCGTGTGTGCGTGTTCGCGTGTGTGCGTGTGTGCGTGTGTGCGGGTCTGCGGGTGTGCGCAAATGCGCGTGTGCGTGCGTGTGCGGGTATGTGTGGGTGCATGGGTACGGATGGGCTCGTGTGCGTGTGCGAGTGTACGTTTGTGCATGTGTGCGTGTGTGCATGTGTGCATGTGTGCGTGTGTGCGTGTGTGCGAGTGTGCGAGTGTACGTGTGTGCGTGTGCGTGTGCATGTGTGCGTGCGCGTGTGTGCGTGTGTGCGTGTGTTTGTGTGTTTGTGGGTTTGTGGGTTTGTGTGTTGTGTTTGTGTTTTGTGTGTTGTGTGTTTGTGTGTTTGTGTGTTTGTTTGTTTGTGTGTTTGTGTGTTTGTGTGTTTGTGTGTTTGTGTGTTTGTGTGTTTTGTGTGTTTGTGTGTTTGTGTGTTTGTGTGTTTGTGTGTTTGTGTGTTGTACCCAATCATAGTAGTGGCTTTATCAAATTTAAATATGTACGTTATTTTAACTAAATTAAATATTAATACAAACATGTTTTCTTTCATTCATTTCATTATTCTCATAAGTTATATTGCATGTATGAATTCAAATTTGGTATATGAGATTTAATGTATAAAAATATATGTCTAATACCACAAGGCGGTTTATGTATTTTTGAAAACAAACAAGTAATTTCTTTATTTTTGTAGAAATGTCGTAATAGGAAGTTGTACATGCGCTTTTTTTCTGGGAGAACTACAAGTATAATTTGAATTTCTGACGAAGTAAGCGAAGAAATCTTAAAATTGTATATTGATCTTTCTAGCTTAACGTGAATCAATTTTAATATGCAAGAAACCGAACTTCGACATCTTAAGCTATTCAGGTGATATTACAAGGACGGATGGACAGTAGTAAATTTTTATGCGAGAAATTCCCTAAAAAATGTATTCGTACCTTTTCATTCTCATCTCGCAATATTGATTGATTTTTTCAATCTCGTGAGGCAGTAGCAGTTTTTCTTTGTATTTGTAAACGCTTGAAACCTGGAATAATTAAACAATTACATACTTTACATAGGTAACATAAATTAGTTAATTGTATGCCAAGGACACAAAACGCTACTTTGACGTCCGAAAGGAGAAATTGAAACCGTCAAAAATATGTTGTGTTCGTGTGTACATAAAATTGTGTGTGCAACCGTTAAATAAACATGAATACACAACTAAATTAAAGATATTTATATGCATAATCAGTACTAAAATTCTCAATATGTTACGATGTGGGATGGAGCAAAATTTACCTAGCAACGAGGATACGGCGATTTGTGGTCGCTGCTTGGGATGAAAAATGACTTTTGCGGACGGTTATTCACAAAATAAAATTGGTAACGTTGTGACACTCTTAACTAAAACTCATATTAACTCTCGAATGTGCGATGTCGGGTGCAATTTGAATGCACAAATTGTCCTTTTTAAGGCCAGGGACCATTTCAACATTCCGTGTGCGTGTGTGTGTGCATGTGCGTTTGCGTGTCCTTGTCCGTGTGCCTGTGCGTGTGCGTGTGCGTCTGCGCGAGTGTGTGTACATGCGTGTATGTATGTCTGCGCGCGTGTCCGTGTGCACTGACATGAAGCTTAAAACGTTCATGTCATAGACAATTGTTTTTGTTTTTACAATGTTGCTCATTTTCGTTAAAAATGTTTTAAAGGTTTTGCATAATTATTTTAAAAAAATTTTCTTTTTAAAACTATTTCCATTTTTTTAATTTCCACACTGTAGGTTTGAAGGTCTTGTGCTTTCCACACCAGATGTGTTCACGATACGTCACATATATATATATATATATATATATATATATATATATATATATATATCAATTACATTGTACTGTTAAAGAAATATCTTACGATATAAAGTCAATTACAAAAACGTATAGCATCAAATTAAGGTTTTGAAATAAAATTTAGGATTATGTCCAAAAATACTGGAGTTGTTCAAATAAAACCCATCTTTGGTCTACAAAAAATATATTCGGATATAAACTTAAAAATAGTCGCCTCTACAATTAAGGCACATATCCCACTGCCTCACAAACCGATATATACCTTGCTCCTAAAATTCTCGTGGCTGCTGGTTGAAGAATTCCTGGGCGTCGTTTTGTATTTCGGCGTGCGCTTGAAAGCACTTACTCTCATTACCTTTCTCAGCGGGCCAAAGATAAGGAAATTGGAAGGTGATAAATCTGGGCTGTAGAGTTGATGTTGTAAAACCCTGCATTTTGTCTTCGCCTATTTTCTTTCTCTACGTTTGAGACATGAGACCGTGATCACCTCGGGTCCCATGTTGTTCGCCATTTGTTATAACGTTCTGGCGTTGTTATAACTTTTTTATGGGATATTATATAGATCATGTAATTAAGTAGTAAAGATAAATAATATTGTATGGAAATGGTGCATACACTAAATTGACTCATACCCTATTCGCTCGCGGCTGGACGAAATTATCACAAGGCGCCAGAGCTTACTTAAAGTGATTGCTGGGGTCATGGAATAGTAGTAGCCCAGTCCGAAAAAAGTTGGATGAACCAATAAACATAACATTTTATAAATCTAACCTACTTTAATTTCTAAAATAAATCTGGTATCAATCAATCAATGAATGAGTAACTTAACATCGGTAGTTAAATAAATAGGTACTTAGTTGGTAAATGAATGAGTGGGTAAACAGTGAATGTGTGGGTAGAATGGGTGAATGTTGATTCCTTATACTTAATGCATTTCAAGTTTTTCTTATATTAGTTTCTTTACGATTACAATAGTTATGAATGGTGAGATGTTTATGTGTGTATGTGCGAGAGATAAACATGTGTAAATATCTGACCTTCACTACTGATAATTCTAATTTTCATTATATACTTATATAAATAAATGGTTCATAATCTCTCCTTGGATTAGCTCCTTTTTTTTTCTAACGTACTAAACCCAATTAAATTAATTGGGTTTATGTAAACTTTCAAATTTGGAATTTGGACTGATAATTATACGAAAAATTATCTTTTTAAATTATAATTAACAGAAAATTTTAATTACATTCTAATTACATAAGCGCCAAATTTTTCAATAAAAAACATAACAGCGAAACATTCTCGTTCTGTACAAGTGTAATTTCGTTCAGTTGTGGTTAATATGTGATAACCTTTTCTTCTCCGTCAATGGTTTGTGTGAGTCCACCACCTAATCCGCGATCAGAACTGTCACACTGACTTTCAAGCTGTTTGGTGAAATCTGGAGGGGATGACACTAACCGCTTTTTTATTTTATTAAACGATGTTTCAGCATCGTCGTTCCATGCGATACCTTGCCCTTTTTTTCGACCCTTCGATAAATCACTTAGGGGGGCTACAAAATCGAGAAATTCTTAATAAATCTACGGTACCACGAAGAAATACTAAAAACCTTTTAAGTTGAGTAGTAGTGGTAAGTCGGATGAAACGTTCAATTTCAGATGTCTGGTCAGGATCAGTGCGGAGATCATATTGATCGACTACATACCCCAGATACTTTAAGCTAGATGGACTGTAAGACCAGCATCTAGTAAAACCTGATATACTTCTTCTAGTAAATTTAAATGAACATCTGGATCGGAATTGATTAACAGTAAGTCATCTAAATCAGTGAAAACATGTCCTACGTATTTAGGACTAAATAATTCATCCATTAAACGTTGTTGGGTTAAGGCTGCAATTTTTAAATCAAATGGCATAGCTTTAAAGTGGAATAAGCCTTGTCCTATAACTGAAAATGCCGTAACTATCTAGTATTTGACGTACTAAAGGTAATGGATAACTATCCGATTTGGTAACCGCATTAAGGCGTCGACCATCGAAACATGCACGATGCTCGCCATTGGATTTTTTAACTAACAGCATACGCTATGGTTCAATTATATTAAGTTCGGTAAATCTAGAAATTTTTGTTGGATAACATGCAATGTTTGATTTTGATCGACTAAATTACATTGATTGCAAAGGTAATTGACAACACTAATATTGGGAACAAATTAGTTTCTGTACGACTATGGACGGATCCTATACTCGCATCAATATTTAGTGATATCGTTCTGATTGTAATTCGACGATTTTCTCAAGTCAAACCATTCACACGCGTTATATTGGTGTCTATTGATGCAGTACACAATGCTCCTGGTTACAGTGCATCTTTTGTTCCCTCTTTACCATTTCTAAATTTTCGGCACCATTCCTTTACAGTTAGATAGGCCAAAAATGCTTCTTTATAAACTGTCTGTAATCGGAAATGGATTTGCGTTGGTTTCAAACCCGCAGCACATAAAAACTGAATGACCGCACGTTGATGAATCTTGGACGGACTTTTTTTAACAAATGTCAATTCAAAGTCGCAACATTTAAATAATATGATTTTAATAAAGGTAACTTTATTTTATAAAACTGTATAAGGCCGTATCAGTACTTTGCACTATTAGCTTTCACATAAATTCCGGTTCAAGATTTTATGTATGAAGAACGTACAAGACGCTGACCAAATGTAATGTATGTTATAAAGGGAAGCACGACTGTAAATGGGTCTCCCAAACTAGCGAAAGATTTACACTATTGTGCAAAGTGTTTATGGTACATACGATGCGTATAAATAAATTGGATCTTACAAAAATTCGACCTATCCATTGAAACCGTTTCTGGACCGGAAAGTCGAGGTTTTTCCAACAATACAAATATTATTAAAATCAAACGGTATATAACCGATATAAATGTATGTACATAGCATCGCAATTTAGTTCCAAGTAAATCAAGCTCTCTGAATTGGTTTCTGTATGTAGCAAGGAAACCCATATTGTTGCATAAATTTGATATCGTGTTGTCAGAAACCACAAAAGTAAATTCTAGGGCATCGAAAAGAATCACTTTTCTAAGAAAAGCGGTCCATGAATTTTGATTTTGCGTTGTTTGACAAAGACCTAATTTTTGCTAATTACTTCATAAAACCGTGAACATTTATGGTCAGCATGATAACCCTTTTGGTCTTTTTCGTAGTGGAATTGGTGAATAAACATCGAATTTTCCAGTTTCTGGCTAAAAACCTATCTGGAACAACTTAACGCCTTTGAAGTGTAAGTACCATATGTTGCAAAATAAGAAAAATGATACGATGTTTTAAGAAAAAATTATAAAAGCAATCGTAAAATTTTGTCCACTTCCGGAAGCTTTTGCGCTACTTAATAGTAAAGACGTAAGCAACTAACCCATACAACCCACAATTGCATTTCCGTGTAAAAATCAGTGAAAACGATGTCACATGAATTTTTGCAATTTGAGGAATGTGAAGGGGGTATGCGCAAAATGCGCAATTTATGTCGACTAAGAGCAGTTTCTGATACTAACTAAATCGTTAGTACATGAGTTGTGCTAATATGCACTTTCCGGATTTATGATTGACGTTGTTAACGCAATTCTTCCTTAAATCCTTTGTCATACATATGAACAGTGGAATATTTTCATGCGAAATGTCTAACAAAAACAGTTTTCCAGTTGCCATTGGAATTTTATAACCAAAACTATAAAGGAAAGAAAACGGTAACATGTTTCACTCCTTCCCAAAAGGGTGTGCGAGTTACTTGACAACGGCTAGGTGCGGTCGGAATGGGAACGGAAGAAATGTAGTTAGAGTTTTGACGCAGAAGGTACAAACCCAGTATTCGCCTAAATAGCCGCTAATGACGTACGTATACGCAGTGCTCACCGCTGTATGTGTATGAGGGAAACATCCTGAAAGATCCTCATACAGGGTAGACGGTAACGACAATCGAATCCATGTAACCGTAGATTTTCTTATTAATCTAATTTTACAAGGAAATTCATTTTATGATGCATTCCAACATTGCCATTTAATTTTAATCTAGAAACGTCAATTGGTGATACAAAATTGTGAATCATGATACCTGGAAGTAGTTTGAAAAATTCCATTTTCTTATTTTTTTCTCGTTTTTTTTGTTGTTGGTTACTGGGTAGAAAAGAAAAATAAACTTCTTTTTAATTATTTCCGTCAATTTCTTGATTTTGGAATTTACTTTCAATCTCTATGAAGAGGATTTAGAAGAAATTGACAATGATCAAACTAGTTATGTTCGTTTATCTTCCCTTTGTCTGGAATTAACTAGTTTCTTGCGCACATGCGGATTAAGGATTTTAAAAATTAAGGCGTTCCACAAATCTAAAATCTCAACCACCATGCTAGAGGTAAATGGAATTTTTTTATTGTAGATTTATTTCTGGGATTTCTATCATAGAGCTTCGATTTTTTTTTCTCTCATTTGGAAATGTAAATTTTTATTGAAGGAATAACAATCAATCATCGACATATGGTCACCTTTCAATCCAGTACAATCACAACTTCTGGATAGTAAAGGACAGAATATTCAATTAAGCCTGTACACCAAATGTGGAAGCAAGTTTGAGTTATCAATTTTTTAGCTTTAATTTGCACACTCACTTTCTCTTTTCACAATATTTACGTCAGTTAATTGCTTTATGAACTCAAGTTTATGTTTCATCATTCTTACAGCTTAGGTTTGAGTTGATGCAACCCTCTATTTAATTATAATTAACGTTCATTATTAGCGTGGAAATTTCTAAAGTGTTTATTCTCATTTATTGTTTAGACATTTGTTAAATGTAATTATGACAGTTAAGGCTTGTTCACACTACCGCTTTAAATATATCGTGTATATTAGACATATATTATTTTTGTTCTTATGGAATTTCAATTAAGTAATAATTGCGCTTGGTTTGTAAAACTAAAACAAGATTGAATTAAAATTGATTTTTTTTTACCCAGTTTGAGTTGCGATATTTTAGAAAGGAGTATTGACCAGAAAGATCTCTCAAGATTAATGCTTTATAATCATATTGAAATAAACATATATTGCTGGAAAACCGCTAGCCGCTAACAATCAATGTTATGCCATTTTTTTTCCTTGGTACAAAATTATAGTTATGACTGGCTCTTAGTTTAATAATTGTTATATAGCCATATGTTTATAGATACCTTGTTTTTTTATCCAATTAAATTATTTAGAACTAATGGTTTACGTTACAAAATATTTATGGCAATTGGAAAAACTTTTTTTGCATGTATACGTTTAGTGTCGACAAGTGTATAATCTAAAAGTTAATATATCCAGATTATAATCATTTGATGTTCAGTATACTTCTGAGCCTCCATTTTCTGAATTTATTTATTTGGTCTATCCGAGGTGAGTGGTTTCTGTATCTATTTGTCACCCTCTTCCTTGAAGCGGGAACTGGTATTTTCAGATTCGTTGGGACTCTATGTTACAATATAAGCTTCTGGTGCCCTTTTATCCTTTTGTTTCTCTATAAGTGAACCTCGACTCAACCGACGAGCTGCGAGCAAGGGATCGTGGTACCATCGACAAGAGGTTACTTTAACTTTAATTACATAGGCATATCTATTTTCGTGTGGTGACACCATTACCTCGTAATAAATTCGTAGGAAGTAGTCTCATCCGACTAGGAAGCATATTACAGAATTTTAAACAATCTTTATACCCTAAACCACCAAGTATCCTGACAATTCGCTTTTAAATAAAAAATATCCACTTAACACCCTTGCACTAACATCATAACTCACAATTGAGTGAAAATAACCATAGTATGCAGTGATGGTTACTTTGCGAGTTACAACAAAAACAGACCATTTCAAATCAATTTTATTTTAGTGGGCCTATTACATCTATTGTCTATTAACCATTGTTCACTATTTTGCTATAGTTTTCATCGTCACTTGTGATTTTTTTAGGTAAAGTTCTGCATAAAGCGTTAATTCATCAAGATCCTTAGATGTACAATATCGTTAGAATGAAGTAAAAAAAGTACAGAGCCTTGCAGTATGCCAGACTGAATTGGTTTTAAATTGGATTTAGCGTTATTATAATGAAAATATTGAGTGCGATTACTCTAACATGATTTTATTTTATGTGTGAAATTATATTTAATACCTTTTTGATATTGAAGCAATCTAACACTTAAATTCTGTTTTGGGAATTTTTCGCCGCTAAATTACGCGTCGTATCAAAAAAAAGCATAGAACATTATTAATCGATGTATAAGGCCTATACCTACGTCGGTATTTTTGTGTCTTTAACCACCGACGAAAAAAGTGGGTTTTTATAAGTGTAACTTGTGTATTTGTGGCATAGTAAGTACCAAACGGCGGAAACGATTTTGACTTAGTTTTTTGTTTGTTTGCAAGGTGAGTTGATCGAGAGTGTTCTTAGTTAAGATTCAAGAAAACGTGTTCAGTTGTTTGAAGATCATCAGCACTTTTTCTACTTTTTATTAGATGTTTTTATTTATTTTTGTTTGTTTGAAAGGTGACGTGATCCAGATTATTCTTTGCTCTGATTTCAGATAATTTGTTTATTTTTTAGAGGTTTTAAAAGTAGAACTTTCGGTGTTGAGATTTTTAAAATTTTAATGTTACAGTTGAAATATACAGCTCTTTCAGAAACATCTGATTCTAACAAAATCTAATGAGTTATTGTGGATACTAACATACGTCCACACACACACGACGCATCTACGGACACACGCACGCACACGAACCTACGGACGCACGCACGTGTATACGCACACGCGTACGCATTTACGAACAGACGCACGAACGCACGCAGAAACGCACGCACAGCTGTTCTTTTGAATAGGAAATTGTGCAGTACATATGTTGCTAGCATCATTGCCTGGCAATGACATGTCTAAAGACTTGGACCGCCGTCATTTACCTAAAATTGATTATTGTGATTGTTTTTCTTGTTTCACATTTACGGACCTTTTAACAATGCAAATTTTCTTGCAATCACAGATCGCTGAGCTAAAAGTTGTCCATTATCTCTGTATGGTTTTAATAGGTTTAGTAATACTGAATAATCCACTTGACCACGTCCAGGTCATGGACTCAGTCAAGTCCATAAAACCATCCGTCAGTATTGTCTGCTTTCAAACTGCTCGAAGTATAATGCTATGCTTATCTTTTCTACTGTAAAAGCCTACAGCACTACTAATTGGTAGCTTAAGGCAAAAATGACGTGCACCGATTATTCCACCATGTGATTGAACCGTAACTAAATGTGACATACTAATGATATTTATCTTCAATTCTTCTAGCAATACTGGTACGTTCATTTTCATTTGGTCAATAAATAATTGCTCTTTTAGAGTAATAGTTGCAAATAGAACTTTTATGGTAACATAATGTTCTTCGGGTTTAGAAAATTCAAACCGAACACGCCAAAAAGCAACGGACCTCTTTCTACATGCACATAAATATTTATGCCCGAAATTGGTTTTATTGTTTTTCAAAATATTTTCCAAAAAAATCAATACACTTTTGCATTCTTTTGAACCAATTTTCGAAGTACTTTTACCATTCCGATTGAGGTAACTCCAAAATATGGGTTTTGAATGCATCAACCGCTTCTTCGCATGAAGAAAATCGTAGACCACATAATTTTTTTTTGATGTGCGGGAATAAGAAAAGGTCATTGAGCGCCAAATCAGGGCTGTACGGCGGATAACCCATCAATTCGATGTTTTGGCGGGTCAAAAATTCCGTTATTTCAGCCGATGTGTGAGAGCTCGCATTGTCATGATAAAGAATGATTCGCTTCTCCTTTGCCTTTTTCCGAATTTCTGATGAACAAATTGTCGTGCACCATTCGAATTGACCACCCTACGTTGCTCTACTGCCACTGTCGCAACGTGACCCGTAATGCAGAAGAAACAGGCAACCATTCACTTCGAAGTGTTTATACCGCGAACAATTTCTGTTAGATTTCGCTCATTTGGGAAGACCCATACCGTCGATTGCTGTTCAAATACATAGATTGATTCGTCACCTGCGTAGATGTCATACAGGGCCTTTGATGTACCGTGATCATATTTCCTTGTACCAATAGACACAAGCCTTCTTTTGAGCCAAATGATTAAGCAATGTCTGATTTATGCTTGCCATACTAACGCCCAAAGATGTCTCAATCCCACGGTATGTCACATGACGATCTTGGTTTATCAGTTCACGCACATAATCAATGTTCCCTGGCACAACAATCTATTTAGAACGACCTTCACGGAATTCGTCCTGAATCGAAGTTCAGCCACGATTGAATTTTTTTTTACAGTTCAGTGGGATGGTGCTTCCGCGACGTATACAGATTTAGATTCATCGATACACTCTTGGCTTGATAATCCACGTCGAGGAATAAGAAAAATAATCACACGAAAATGTTCACGAGTTAAGTCCATTCTTTGTCCGAGATGAATTTTTCAAGTTACGGTAAACAACACAAATCGCACACAAATGACAAAATAAGGTTATGATCTTAGGTTAAATAAATTAAATAGATAAGCGACTCTCTGTCCTTGTTTATTTTCATATTAGAGCCATCTAACGAGATTTTCGGCCACGTTTTATTACGGCGGGATATTCAAAGTGTCCTTAATATTTTACTTATCACTCATAAAATTATAAGAACAGGTTTTAAATTTCTAAGAATGAATGAAACTGTATTAAATTTAGCAATTGTATGTAAAGAATGATCTTTCCAATCAAGGTGCTTATCTATTGCAAGACCCAAGAAACGAATATGATTGTCAACATTTGTTAATTCTGTGCCATCAATTGTCAGTCGAAGAGAGTTACATTCTTTTTGACGGTTTTGAATCCTAAGAAATTGGGATGTAGTCGCTTTGAAATATAAAAAGTTACCTGCAAGCAATTGCTTAGGTTAATTAATGTTGAGTTACATTTACTGTCCAGAACAGGATACCATGTATCAGAGATGTTAACAGACGTATCATCAGCATACATTGTAATATTAGTCAGCGTGTATATCAACCAGTTTGGTTACTAAATTCAATAAGTCTGCTGTGTGTGTCTGTGTGTTCGTCGCACAGTTCTCGTAGTGTTACCAAATAAATGATATATGAATTTCATGTAAATTTTCATGCAGATTACGAATATTGGATTCACTTTTTGATATCAGTAGATATACTATACACATCCTGGCGCGCTTTTGTTACTAGATTTGTCACCAGATTTAGAAAACGTCACCAGAAAAGTGACTTGATTTCAAGGTTGATAACATTGCCTGCTTCAAGGTCACCGCTTCAAGGTCACGTGGTAGGAAAGGTTTATAACACTGTCGAGCCTCTTCAAGGTCCCCGTTCCAAGGTCGCTCTCATTACCACGGTTCTTAACGCACACACACCCCGCTTCAAGGGTAATGGTTTTTCAAGGTTGCCCACATTTCTTATCTTCAAGGTCATCCATGCATGTACGCCTCTGATTCAAGGTCTCGCGCTCCATGCATCAAAGTATATTCCTCCCGGTTATTGAAATAACTAGATTTGGCAGAGTCACTATAAAAGTTACTAGATTGTTTTTCAAGGTCACTCAAGCATAATGTCCACATCGAAGGTTTCAAGGTCATCACATTCGCTGCGTTCACGGTCCCATCACTGTACACGCTGCGGCGTATATTGTTCAAGGTATGGGGACTCACATTCCCTACGTCGAATTCAACGGTTTGATAAGGTCGCAAGTTACCTGCATCAGGATTCCATTGAAGATATATAGGAGGATACTCTGTCACCAAGAAATCAAAATTGATTCTAAATTAAATTTTGATGGGAAATTTCAAGGTTCATTAATCTTTTCAAGGTCACGCCCCCATCAATTCTAGGAAGATTATTGACCTCTGTCTCAAGCCTTGAGGTGTTATTACAATTCTCAAGCGGTATCAATGGTTTTCAAGTTCAAGGTCATCGTACACATTGCATGCATCGAAGTATATTCCTCTACGTAAGTGCATGGTTTTCAAGGTCGCTCACATTCTCACATTGTCTACCTATTCTTCAAGGTCACCGTACACATTACCTACATCCAAGCACATTACCCATGAATATACTTCGATGTATGAATGTGTACGATAACCATGACCTTGAAAACCATTGACTTTGATGATCTGTACGGGAAGGTGTATTATTATTATTATTATTATCAAAAGTGGAATAGGATCGGTATAGTATATCTACTAATATCACGAATGGTTATCGAGGTAGTTGAGGTCAAAGGTCAAATAAAAATGCATGCATATCTCGTTAACGGTAATAAAGGGCAAACATCTGTAATTTGGTTGTAAGACATACATGTACGCCTTATTTTTTTTAATGTCATTGATATACATAAGGAAAAATCTAAAAAAACATATAAAATACATATATATTTAACGTCTATATTTGCATTTCTTCTTATAGATTTCAAATGCTTGTTTCAAAAGCAACAAATTCTTATCGGATAGCCTTGTATCCCTCCCCGAAATAATTCTATTTATACATTTACATACACTAAATATACATAAATCTATAACATAGCCAGCGACATGTTGGATTATATCATCTTTATGTTTACAAATAAAGGTGAATTGAACATGTCTCCTCACATAAGTTAATACGATTTGTTTAACATTTGCGGATATTGCATACTTTACTAAAATAAGCCTAGGTATATTATATGTTTTATAAATACATTGTATAAAAGTATCTTTGCAGTAATGAAGACTGTTGACATTTTTTCTATATTCTTTTTCTGTTGCTAAAGTTTAAAACTCTACATCTCTCCCTGATAATTCTGACTTTAAAATGTGAATTTTACAAAAGATGCAATTTAATGTACGCAAAATTTTTTTTACAATATATCCACTGACATATCCTACAGAAGCCTTTGTAATTGGTCTGTTAAAATAATTTTCATTAATTTTTGAAATGGCAGCGTCTATTTCATAGTTATTAATTATGCTAACCTCTTCAACATCAATTGCATTTGCTGTTGATAGCATATTTTTCAGATCCATTAAAGATGAATCGTCTGTGGCATCACAATTAGATCCAGTTGAATATGGGCCTATCCAACATCTAATTAACAAACTTTTGAAGCTATCATTAAATTGACGACAAGTGGGATTATTGTTCCTAGAACGATGCTGACGGATTTGTCCGAACCAGTTTTCTAGCACATACTGCTTAAAGTTTCTAGGAAAAAAAATACTTAACTTTCTTTTCAAACAAAACCTCCCTAAGGTCTATAAATCCCTCCACAGTAACTACCCAGTTCTGTAATGATGGAGACAATATTTTGTTCAAGTGGCCCTCCTTCTGGTAGTACATGTGTTTTAATTGTACAGCAGCCATTGAGTGACTAAAAATCTGAGTTACACATGACACATTCATTTTTCTAATTTTTGCTGGTACTACATGGAAATCTGTAATTTTCCACAAATCTCAGCGCTTGTACTATCTATTTTGTATGCCTTCCATATATCATCCCACTTAACAGTGTACTTTCCTTCAGGACTGCCCCAGACTAAATTCATGGTTATTAATTAGTTAAGTATGCCCTTGATTAAATGTGGACAATCGTACAGTTGAATAATTTCCTGGTCGTCAATACAAATACGTCGTTTTGGTTCTTCACCACGTTGTAAATATTTACCACGAGCTTCCAAAACTAGTTGCTTTATTTTTGCACGGTTTGTTGCACCTTGATCGCAGTCTATAGCAACAAGCTTACAAATTTATATATTAGAAGATTTAACATTTTTGTTGCAGAGTACTCCATAGCAGTTTTCCTTATGTCCATATGAATTTTGGCTTGATTAACCATTGCACCTCCAGATTAAAGTGGAATTTCATTGTTCAAAGATGCAAAATTAATTAGTTAGATGTATTTTGCAAAATTGTACTGTCACCCACTTTAATATGTTTGGAGAAATAATTTACTAATGATTGATCACAAATAGAACATCGTTACTTTGAAACAAATTCTATTACCTGCAATTTTAAGTTGTCGTACTATTGCTTTCAGTTGATTTTTAATTTCAATTGGCTTTGTTGTACTCCGGCTCACAATTTCATCTTTATTCTTAAATTTATTAATGCCAGCATCTATCGGAAAGATTGTTTAGAATTTTACAGAGTATCCTCTTTGATGGAAGAGCAAACCATTTCGCAAGAAATTTATATGCACTGCCAGAATGCTTATATAAAGCCAATGCCATAATCTGTTTTTCCATGGTAAACCTTCTTCTTCCTCTTGGCTTTGTCTTCTTTCGGGTTAGTTGTTGACAGTAGTGATATTTAATTGCTGTGCCAGTTAGTACTTACTGATGACCAGCTTTCTATAAACCCTGCTCCAGATTCTTATACTGTCATTGCTTACTTTGTACAACTTTCTTGCCTTTGGATGATAGTTGTGATCGTTTAAGATGCAGTAGTGAAGGTATCATGGTTGTACTATCACCTGTTCTTCCGGCTCTAATAACAGATATTGCTTACTTTGCAAGTATTTAGATGTGCTTGCCTGGTTTGTGTCAGCAGACGAATGAACAGATGGTAACGTAGCAGGTATTTCCTGTTGTCTAATTGCCAAATCTGGAACAATGAATTTTTATATGTAATTCCTATACTATATAGGAAAGCAATAATATTAATAATGATTTATCTTTGCTAAACTATTGCTCAAATCAAATATAAAATAGACGAATCCCTATTTGTGATATCTTATCTAAAGGCTTGGGCAATTTTTGTGAGGGCACAGATGGGGAACTAACATGTTACATGTTATATCCTAACTGGTAAAATGTTAATGACATACACGATGTGATCGGAATATTAAGTCTGGATCCATATTTACTAATTTCGGATTTTGACATAACCGAATCCATTCATTAAAACGGTTTCTGTTTAAATGTGGATTCGGAAACATATGCCTAGAAGAAGCCCTGTCGGCACAACGGTGGTATCCTCCACACATTATGTGCTAGAAAATAAAGATTCACTTAACATTTCGGTTACTTCAACTAATTGGTGTTTTGAATTTTTAATTTACTAGTATACAAATGTTATACTACACTTCACAAAAATTATAATCATACTCAGATATTCACCTGTCCACACAGTATTTTGATAATGTGTAGAACTTTAAAAGCAAATACTTACCTAACATACTCTTTGCTGTTCTATTTTATTAAAAAAGTCTTTATCTTAAACACTACGCCAGACTTAAATTACACTAGATTTAAGATACACTACAATTACTAAATTTATATTTTACGAAAAAATGCAACGAGGTAATCACGAGGTAACGTTGACAAATGCAAATGCAAATGTTAGGTTATATCTTAGAGGTTAAACAGTTCCCTTATAACTTCCAAGATGTTTTGAATCTTTCACAAATTTAAGATACAGTGACATTTAGCGAATTGTTAGGATCGGTTTAACACGAAAACAGGCGGTTCCATTAGAGTGGCTTATCTATTTAATTTATTTAACCTAAGGTTATGCTCAACAATGTCAAGTTTCCATTAGAAGCGTTAGATGTCACGTGGCAAAACTTACTGTTGCCAAGGATAGAAATATAGATAGTAAGCCTCGTATTAACCTGTTTTGACATTAATATACCATTAACTGTACCCAAGTAGTAAAACGAAAGTATCTAGTGTAACACATCTTAATTATATACATATTTTAGATAGGTACAGCTCTGCCAAGCAAACAAAGTCCTGAGAGGGCGTACCAGGATGGAATTGTTTTCCAACAGGTACATTCCATACAAAAAGTATTCGGGCGGCAAATTTAAATCAAATTTATGGAATGTAATCAAAATTTTGTGAACAAATTTAATTATTTTGAGTTAGGTACATAAAATTTTATTTAATTAATTACCAAAAAAATTGTACATATTTATTGATTAAGTACAAATACGAAAGTTTTGAAGTTATAACATTTTCTACAAAAAAATTTACACATTTTATAGTGTTGTCAACATTTGTAAAATATTTGAAAACACATCATTCTGATCACACTTTTAAAGCTTAAGAACAAATAATCAAAAAAAGCAGTATGCCACATTTAAATATAAAGTGATTAATAAATTACAATGATTAGTGTTAATAAGAAAGTTAATTTTAAAAATAAATAAAAGAACTAAAGAAAATGCTCCTCCTCTTCTTGTTCTTCAGAACTTTCTTCCTCTTCATCTGATGAACCTGCGTTTACTTGAAATGACAACCTTTCTACAGTTTCATTGAGTAATCCATCACGTTCCCACATTTCACTCGCTACATGTTCAACATGTGCACAACACTTTTCTCAATCAGATAACTTATCTCTGCAAACGCATTGTTCACTAACTTTTCAATTTCACTGTTACGTTGAGGTACATTGTTCATTGCAACTTTACGCTTTACCAAACTCCAAATGCGCTCAATTGGATTAAGTTCGCAGTGCTATGGAGGCAAACGTAACACAGTATGATCACGCTGTTTTAATAAATCATCAACGTAATATGTTTTACTATAATTAAATTTCTTGCACAACGTTATTAATCCAGCTTTACGCATCTCACTTGTTGCTGGTACTCCATTTCCCTCTAGCCATTCACAAATACTTTGTTTTCGTGCAGATTGGTTAGGTGGCTTGTTAATTTGAACACTGTGATAAGGTGCATTATCCATTACTACAATGCCATTCGGAGGTAAATTTGAAATCAATTGGAAACAAATTGTGTGGTTCATGTCGTCATGGTAATCTCCAGATTTACCTTTTGATTTAAATATCAAAAATCCATACAAACCACCTGAATGCACTATAATATGTCGTGGACCTGTCCTGTCTGTCCGGTAAACTCCTGGTTCCTCTTCAGATTGCTAGCAACTACTGACTCCATATGAAGGATGGATGTAAGTTTCATCCAAGTATGTCACTGCCTTCCTGTTTCTCGACTCCAAGAATAACCTATGTCCTGCATCTTGATAACAAACATGTTTAACGTGGGAACCTTACTTTCCATAACGTAAATTTCCATGGATAGTTCGTTTCAATACAGATGAATCCATATTATCCAAAGTAATTTATGTTGAAGCACCACTTCTTTTCTTCTTCGAGGGAGACTTTAAGATGCCATTCTCAGATGTGGATGTTTCAGCTCTAATAATAAACCGATTTGTCAGTCGCAGCAGCAGCTAACTCGGTAACCTTATCTAATGGAAATGACCATACACCAGTTGCTTTTTGGCTATCAAAGAAGTCAACAACGGTCTTAATAATGTTTCGGGACTCATAATGGACCGTTTTCTTTGATTTTCCGTCATGTGAATTTTGTTAGTAGGTATGTAAATCCAATTAAAAGCAACACTAATTAACTAAATATACAGCATGCTGTGAATAGCTGTTGCCATTACAGAATGATTAATTAATGATATTGCGTTAAATGATTAAAAAAGTATAATTCTTGTTGATGTTATATTAGCTATGATTACTGAAAATTTGTAATACCTACGTACCAATTTCACTAATAAGGTAAATGCAGTCTTGAAAAAGACTGTGTTTCAATGTAGTGCACGAAATAAACAAAAATAACAGTGATATTCAAAAACACAATTTTCAAATGTGGATAAACGGCGAATGACGAATTTATGCCAAGGTTTGTACATCTTAATTCTGATTGATTAAACGTTTGATCGCATTACCAACTTAGAATTTAGTTCACATATTTTCCGGGGTTTTTGTTTACTTTGTCGCGCTGGAGGTATGTTACATTCATGTTTGAATCAACAAAAAAACTTCGCTAAAGTTCATTCGTTTAACTTATCCCGATGACGTCATGTATGCATTAAATCACGAAATGACCGTCGTCTGTACTTTAAAACAAAAATATGAGCACTGATACCAACCTTTCCACAGAACAACTTTCCTTTATTTGCTTATACGTTGATTGAGGTTACGTACGTTCGCCGGTTGGTTTGTTTCTTCGTTTATTCATTCCTTCTTGAGTTAATATTGTAAAAGATCGGTTTTTTCAGAACCACATTACTTTCTAGTGTTCATTTAAGGTAAAGATTAATTCGTTTTACAGAAAGAGATAACATTTATGTTTTCATTTGTAGCACATCAACATGCCTCGTAGGTCAATTACCGTAGACGAATTGATCCATAACTTAGTCGAATACTTTAATAAAGAAAAACAGAACAACGGGCCCTTATCACCATTAACAGCAGTGCATGCAAGGGTTAGCGATGCTTTGAAAATTGATACGAAAACTATTTCTAATGCTTTACGACGACATCAAATTCAAGAAGAAAACAAGGAAAATGAACCTCAACGAAAAAGTCTAAAAACAAAAGACATGGATCAACGACAAAAAAAGTGAAATCCGTAGTACAATTTACAACATGTATATTAACCATGAACATGTTACATTAGATACGCTCTTAACAAAAATTAAAGAAAGAGGTATCGTTGAGTGTAAAAGGACTAGCCTCTATCACGTTTTGTTGGACATTGGATTTCATTTCAAACAAACTAACAATAGAAAAGCTCTTTGCGAAAAAACTTCAATAGCATCGATGAGGTTAAAATTTTTGAGAAGTTACATCACTTATATGATACAGAAAATGAAGTGTAGTGAACATTTAATTCCTTGTTTTTAATTGAATTCTTAACGCAAACAGTTTTCTCCAAAAACTTAATAATAATCTATAATTATAATAATAACATATAATGTATGTTATTGTACATTAACATTATAATTTATAACAATAAATTATTTTCAACACAGTCATGTTTAAATGTGAATGGACAAATTTACGTTTTATTACATTATTGGTTATATTGTGTTTGAAATGATACTTTGAATAAGTTTAAAAAAGTACTATAATTCAATTACATTAAATACACCAATAATTTTGAATTGCAGTATAATAATCTTCTACACAAACAAGTGTATAAATAAACACCGATGACTGAAATTATCATTACGTATTTTGCAATTCGAATGTTTTCTCGAAGCATAATGATTAGTAGCGTTCCTAAAAAATTCAATCTTTATGAATAAATCAAATAAATAACCATTAACTCACAAATGTATTGCCGTCAAAGATATATAATCGCCACTTTTATGTAGAAAAGTATTCGAACAATTACTTCCTTTCTTTGGAAGAGTTCATTGGTCTTAACCTACAAATACCTATTTACAAAATTTTTGCAACATTTTAGAATATATAATAACTTACCAAAATTCATCTGCTACGTTTTAAGTTTTATTGAAAATAATATGCTTTAGGTGCGTACATCTACGATACGTAAATAAAACTTTTGTCTTTTATTTGCAAACATTATGACATTTATATTTATGTGAAGTAGTTAAGTTAAAGTTGGTAATGTTGGTATCAAAACTGTTCGTATAAAGAAAACTTAATTTGTTGTTAACGTTATCCTTGTTAGTTACTTGAGTTAATAAGAGCCATACAAAACGACACTCTTGGAATAATACGTTAGCTAATAGTGTACATTGTATTCAATATGTAGAAAAGGATAGTCATACACAAGTGCGCGTTTGATTAATCGATCAATCGGGATAAGTTAAACGAATGTCCTATAGTTTACATTCCAACATCGAAAGAAACTTTCGGTTTCATAAACCGAACGTTATGAAACTGTTTGAGTTTGATAATATACATATTATCATAAACGTAAAATAGAGTAAATTATTTACAGAAGCTCACATGTTATCAGTCACTTTTTATTGAATTTGTGATCTTATTTACTGATAGATACGTTCAACTTAAATAGATAAAATATGTACCTCAATAAATTTGGAAGTAAAATAGCGCATATCTATAAGAGACTTTGTTTAAAGATTTTAAGTACTCAAATGGTATATATTATTACGGAAATAAAATTATAGTCAGTATTATTAAAACGTTTCGATTTTCGTTGTCCTCTTTCTGCAATAGTAGTTAGTATTCAGTATTTTTTAATTCACTTTTCATTGTTTTGGGAAGACAAAGTAAAATTATGAATTTAAATAAGAAAAAATTGTTTCACATATCTTAAACTTATACTTACATTTCTACTTCCTAATACATGAGCAATAATATGCTCAATAGATTCCTTTGGCTCTAAAATATTATACGCAACAAATTTTTCTTTCCACTTTTTAAACAAGTCTTTTATTTTTATTTGATCATTCCCGCTTACGCTATCGCAACCACTTCCTCCAGTTGATAAACATGTTCTTGTTGTATAAATAGACGAACGAAAAACGTTTACATGCTGTTTATTACATTGAAGAGAATGGAACTTATACACAACGATTGACCCGGTACTAATGTTAAACGTCTTTTTAATAATAAATTTGTTTATATTATTCATTTATACAAATCTTAACTTCGATTTCACAGAGTGATAAATAGTTTCGTTAAATGAATCATCAATACTAACCTGTGCGTTGGGTTGTCTATATAATACAAGTTTACAATCATATGTTTCATAAATATGTTGTAACACTATAATTACTATCAATTCAAGTGCTCAAAAATTAATAGAGTACGTGTAGGTAGGTATAATTGATATATTTCATCAAGCGGTATATCAAACGATGCCTACCCGTTTGCATTTATTTTGTACAAATGAATGTGCACTATTGTCATAGAATAAAATAGATATGAAATAGATCATTAATTGATTCTAATACAGGGTGACAATTTTTAACTAAGCTTCTATGGGTAACTTTATTATTATAACAGCTACAGAGTCGGTTAAATTAGGAATATTGGGCAGAATTTTGAGTTTTGACCACTGTTGCTAACTTTCGTAGTTATTTAGAGAAAACTAAAAATGAGCCGAATTTTCAAACTCAAATATCTTTGAAACCGTTGCAAATAAAGCTAAAATACAAGAGAAGTAATTGATAGAACTTTAACCCTCTAGCAGGTCAAATTTTTTTTTTATGAAAATATTTTGGTGCATAGAATATAAATTTCAAATCAGCAATGATGTAGGATTGATGGTTTACAGTTCAGGTGACAAAAAAGGAAGCCCGCCAAAAGGCGGGCTGGACTGACTAAGGAATGAAACTTAAAGGAGTTCAGATACATTTTGGTTTCTAGTATGTTTTATTAGAATACAAAGTAAAAGTAAAGTAAATACAAGTATTATAAATAAAATAAGTAATATATTCTAAAATTAGAAAGAAATTATAAAAATAGTAAAAAAACAGTGTTATGGTTTGGTGTGGTAAATTTGGAAAAATTTTTTTTTAGATGATATTTACAAATTGACTTGACATTTTATGCAGTACATTTGTGTTTCCGACTTGCAACCAAGCAGTTTACAGGTACGTTTAACAATTTTACGGTCTAATTGATCAGGTATATGTCCTACATCATCATAACGTGCATTTAAACCCAATCTGTATGGTTTTTTAACACTTGATGGAACTGTTGTTGCCGGATTTGTAGCAGCGCTTGAAGGTCTACCAACTGGCCGTTTAGCTAATTTTTGTTGATAAAAACACAAACTATTTGCAACCTGACAACGGAATTTAGGTAGTTCTGGAGTCACTCGTTTGTCTCCTCTTCCTCCGTCTTCAGCATGAATACGTTTACGAAGAAGATAAGCATTAACAATCGCCATATCAATGAAATGGTAGAACAACTTCAATGAAGCACTTTGCGTCTTGATACGGATATGGTACCGTCCAATCATACCATTCATGAGATCCACGCCTATCATATGATGGTTATATTCCTTGATAATCCGTGGACAATCAACTTCTATAAATTTGTTATTTTTTCAATCGTACCTAGCAATTTTTTCAGGACGTTTGTACTGCTGTTAAATATGGTTTAACACCAACATAAGTAGATGCCAGTCTGTGGTAATATCTACACCAAGAACACTACCGACATACTCTTCCGAATAACCTCTTTCCATGCCCTTAAGTTGGTCATCCATTGGCAGTTTGCAGTTAGTAATACGATCTGCACGAATAGTACCTAACGCGTAAATACCTCTACTTCTTAGATACACCAAAAGAGGTAATGATGTATAAAAATTGTCGGTATATATAACATGATTTTTAAAGTTTGGCACAACGTTCATTGAGATAATCAGATATTGGTCTGATTTTAAAAAGTGGATCGTGTTCAGGATATGTAAGATCTTTCATAAGAGAGAAATCGTTGAATCTAATACATTTTCGAATTTCGCAAAAACGTTTTGATGTGATTGTGGTACGAATAGCTTCAAACGAATGTTCACCCCAGTATTCTTCTAAACTTGGATATCTATATACAGACATGTAGATAAGTGCTCCTATGTATTGTCGGATATCTATACTGCTTACTTTGAACTTCGTATTTTCGTCCAGTTGATGTGCACCTACATTGGTAAAATGTGCTATTTTGGTCAATATCTCCTCAGTGAAAAAATACATGAAACATTCAAATGGTGTATGGAGCTCATTGAACTTTTCTGGTAATCTGTCATCGCCTCTAAATACCACTGCATTGCGATGAAGGTAAGTATTTTTTTCGCCAGACAACACTGTTAAATTCTTTTGATTTGGGAATTATTTCACCAGGGTTTCCAATAAATCCACCATCATTTGGTGGAATGTTTGACCCACTTGCTTTTTCTGCTGGTAATGGCGAAGGTGGTCGTTTGGAACGTCGCCCTTTCAGACGTGGGTGGTCAGTAACTATTGCTTCAAGTGACGGTCCTGCTTGAGGTAATGACTCTGCTTTAGATGATTCGGCTGTTTCTGATGATGGCCCTGCTTCAAGTAAACGTTCTTCAGTTGATTCAAATGCTGATTTGACCTCTGTAAGCTCATGAGTAAGTATAGAGCTAATACAATCAGCTGATGTTGATTTTTCCATTTGTTATACGCACTCTTCTATTAGTTCCACATCTTCAAGTGATACTTCCTAACCTGGGTCATTTACACTATCATCGTCATCGAAATCGCTGACATCATTTGCATCTCCTTCAGATTCAAGATCGCTACAAGATTTCATAATTTGGTGAATTTCCTCTTCCGTCAACTAGTCAAATTTCCACGATTTATTGTGAACATCATGATATCTAGGTACTTTTTTCTTGCCTTTTCCATTTGAAGACATATCTATAACAATAAAAGACAGATATGAACAATTTTTTTAATAAAGATAACTTTCATGCAAAAATATGCCAAAAAATGTTTACATATAAAAGATATTGAAAACTGTGTGAACCCCAGCCAGCCCCCCTTTTGGCGGGTTGCTTTTCAAGGCCACTGATAGCCACTAACTTTTAGAAAATCTACAATCCAATTTTTAAGTAAATGTAAGTTATTTTATACTCACCAATAATTTTTTGATGCAACTAGAAATATTTTTAGTAATATCACAAAGAGTGGATGTCAACGACGTATAATTATTCCGTCTGACCTTCACCACATATCGTGTTCAACTGAGGATACCTCTCAAATGAACGGTATGATCAAACTGAAATCTCTACCAGTTAATAAAATAGAGTAGACAAATGGCTGGACTGCCGGTTAACGACAAAATAATTTTTATGTTTCGAGGTAACTTGATTTAGATGTTACCCGCCAAAAGGCGGTCTCGCCTGCTAGAGGGTTAAGATAAGCCTATTTTTAAATTTATTTTGCATTTCATTTTTGAGATATAACACAAAGTTACTTTTTTTTAAATGGAACATATAGTTTATTTTAGTCCTCTTAAATAGCATATTTTTTACTGATTTGAAAAATGTATAGTTTACCTTATTTATAACAAGTAGTTTTCTTGTAATTTAATAGCTTTAAAGTTAAAATCGTGTATCAGTTTTAAGAAATAGAGCGCCTTGGAATGAAATAAAACAAAAGAAATCTATAACACAATAATCATCAGTTGTGAAAAACTTACAAGTACGAACTTTATTAATTCTGAAGTTTATAAAATTTCAACCAATCATAAATATTTATAAACAACAGAAATACCTAAGTACTACATTATAACTAAATTACAAGATTTCAAAATGGCCACCATGGTTTTCAACACATATACGACATTTTTGTAATATATTATTTTGCACTTTTAACTTGATATTAGGTCTAATTGTTACAATAGCTGTTCTTATTTTATCTTTTAGATCTTCGATATTCTGTGGTTTAGTTTTGTAAACGCTGTCTTTAACTGTTCCCCACAAAAATAATTCCAGAGGGGTTAAATCTGGAGATCTAGGAAGCCATAGAATAGTACCAGGAGTACCAATCTAGTTATTAAATCTCTGTTAAAAAGTTTGAAACAACATTTGCATTGTGAGCAGGAGCTCCGTCTTGTTGATAATAACGAAAAGCGCGTATTAAATTTAATATTTTCAACTTAATTTCTTAAAAACATTAAGTAGCGTTCAGCATTTAAATGTTGTTCAAAAAAATATGGACCAATGATTTTAGTACCTAAAATACCGCACCATACGTTTATTGAGAAAACATGTTAATCTTGTCTCTCTACAGCTAAATGAGGATTTTGTTGAGTCCAGTAAATGTGATTTTTCCTATTAAATAAACCATTGTTGGTAAACTTGGCTTCGTCCGTAAACAAAATTGATTTAGAAAAGTCATTGCTTCTTCGATGCTCTTCAAGGCGTAATTTAATCGTCTTTCAAAATCTGCAGGGTATAATGTACTTCCAACGTGGTGACGGTAAACTTTGAAGTTATTTTGTTTCAAGACTATGCGTGCTTCTTCTCTCGACGTATTACATTCGAATCCAATTTCCCGTACAGATGCAGTAGGCTTGACACTATTATAAGACAAGATTTACTTCGGTTTCTTCATTAAATTTTTTTGCGCCTTTTGGTTTTTTGAAAGACCCGTATTGCTTTAAATTCGTTTCCAGTTTACGAAATAATCTTTTAGCAGGTTGCCTTCTTTCCAAGTACCTCTGTAAATACATTTTCGACGCTGCATTTTCATCACAATTAGAGATATAATAGCAATATAACATATAGTTTATTTGCTGCTGAGTGTCCGATATGGAATTATCCCCTACAAGCAATTTGAGTTTTCTTTCCGTCATAGTAAACCCAAAGACTCTAAGCTTTTGTTAAAGAGAAATAATGCGACGTTTAGTTAAATAGCGACCGTTCGTAGTGTTCTGCAAAAATCAACCGTAATACTTTAGTAAATAGTTTCGACAGTGAATCATATTACCTTGAAGTCGGAACTAAGTTGTCGCTTACTTATAGTAGTAGTTCGCAAACATTTATTCATACGTATAACGTTAGCGCACCCATTCAAATATTTTGTCATCGATTTTAGTTGTTAATAAAAAGTAATAATTACATATTTAGATTAAAAATGTACTTAGAATGTGAAAAAATGTAGTTTATTTTAAGAAATACGAGATGTATAAATTCATATGAATAAATCGTTTGCGAACTACTGCTATAAGTAAGCGGCAACTTAGTTTCCACTTCAAGGGAATATGATTCACTGTCGAAACTATTTACTAAAGTATTACGGTTGATTTTTGCAGAACACTATGAACGGTCTGTATTTAACTAAACGTCACATTATTTACATTTCTCTTTAGCACAAATTGGTCAAGGGCTTGTAGGGGATAATTCCATATCGGATACTCAGCAGCAAATAAACAATACCGTTCTTTTCTTCACACTTACTTTTTTAGAAAATCACCTTTTTTTAAATAAGGAATACTATTTAAATTTTAATTTAATTAAAATAAACATAAATAGTGCCAAATTTGTTTTATTTCATTCCAAGGCGCTCTATTTTTTATGACTGATACTCGATTTTAACTTTACAGTTTTTATTAAATTACAAGAAAACTACTTGTTATAAATAAGGTAAACTATACATTTTTGAAATCAGTAAAAAATATGCTATTTAATAGGACTAAAATAAACTATACGTTCTATTTAAAAAAAGGTCACTTTGTGTTATATCTCAAAAATGAAATGCAAAATAAATTTAAAAATAGGATTATCAATTACTTCTCTTTTACTTTAGCTTTATTTCCAACGGTTTCAAAGATATTTGAATTTGAAATTCGGCTCATTTTTGGTTTTTCTAAATAACTACGAAAGTTGGCAACACTGGTCAAAACTCAAAACGTCTTTTGATCAGTCTTGAAATTCTGCCCAATATTGCTAATTTAACCGACTCTGTAGCTGTTATAATAACAAAGTTACCCATAGAAGTTTCTGTCAGCTACCGAAACAGCTGTTCGTAAAATAGGCTTTTTGTACAGATCTAAGCAGTACTTTACCTCTCGACAACTCCTTCTGCTGTATAAGGCCCAAATTCGGCCTCATCTGGAATATAATGCTCCCCAATACGCTCTCCTTAACTTCTCACATACAGTCCCTTGAGCATACAAGGATAGTTTCAGTTCTTTCTTTGTATTATCGTTATTACAACGGCTATTGTGCTGCTGAATTATATTCTTTGATACCATCTAGGGCTATCTCTGCGAGAAACACTCGGTTCGCTCATTCACATCATCAGCATGCCGTACAAATCTCCACTTGTCGTACCAAACGAGCGCAATCCACATTTTTCTACACGGCCTCTAAACTCTGGAATGATCTCCCTAGTTCCTGTTTTCCTCTCACTTATGATATGAGAAAATTTAAGGTAGTTGTTCATAGGCATCTATTGGCAATTCATTATTCCTCTATCCATCATCCTAAGTGTTCCTGAGTGCTTTAGCACGATAGGCCAAATTTAGCCTCTTCAGGTCCATCATCATAAAAAAAAAAAAGTTAAAAATTGTCACCCTGTATATTTGAAACATCTATCACGGTCCTGTCCAAGATGATTATTATCTATTAATTTCATTCTAAGCGGCTTCATTAATTAAACGAATGATTATGGGTTTTAATAGATAGTATTCGTAACCTTTTTCAAATAAGTTAATTGTTTTGTAAATAATTTGTATAAAATAAGTCGTTATCTGTAAATGACTGAAATGCAAACTGTAATTACAATCTTGCTCATTACCATTATTGTGATATATGTCACCATGTCAGATTTCATATTTTATTGATCTTGTCAAATGCGTACATCTGTCAAAATATCATGTAAATAAAAAAATTGCAAATTATAAATATTTAAAATGCATACCTGCCTATTCTTAGAGTAATTCATATTTAAACCAAATGTAGCAATATGCACCTTTTAATCTTTTGTTGACAACTTGGCCATTCATTAATAGGGTTCAAGGAATGTAACCGCTTGTCACCAGATGCTAATAGTTTATGGCTTTACGTAAACATGTAAAAGGGCCATATGCAACTGCTTTCCTTCACTGTTCATTACCGGCGACTCCCATATGTACCCGATAAAAGGGGATTCATTAGGTATTAGTTCCTAGTATTGGTCAACTGTTATTTAATTGTAGTTGAAGTTAGTCGATTTTAAAAATAAGTGAACTATAATTTGGCAACTCAAATTATTAAATTGATTAAAATTAAATTAAATCCAAATATGTTTAAGCTTAATTAAATCAAAGAAAACATACTCGTTGGTCACGAAACAACTTGGTCCTTTCGAAGAATCTGAGATCGACCCTAAGATTTCAAACATTGGTTAATTCGAGCAACGAATGATCCTGAAATCTATGGATAATTCCAATACGTCTAAGCTACATCTATAGATATCCAAGACATCGTGACGTTGGAGTTAAGGTCAGATATTCCTTATTTATGAATTCTCTATATTTTCCCATTGTCTTGCATGTACATCAACTAATTATTTAACTATTCATTATCCAATCGAGTTAAATTAATTTGGTAAATTTGAGTGCATTTTTAACAAAAATGGCCCGTCAATTATAAGCTTTGATAAAGGCTCTTGGCCACATCAAAGTGGCAGTCACTAAATTTCAAACATTCTGCGATTCTTTGAGCGAAAATAGTAACGTAACTGAAACACGTCTTCGAGTAGCAAAATTCGAAAAAAATTGGGACGAATGTAATACAATTCAAAACAAAATTCAAGATTTAGATAATCCGACGCTCAAATAAACGAAAGAGATTCATTCGAACAACAATATTTTGAACTCACGGCTAAATGTGAGGATTTTATTCACCAGCGTTCGACAAATTCTGACGTAAATATTATACGTCAATTTCACTACCAGGACAATGGCCACAGTCGGCAATTTGTAACCTTAAAAGCGGCTGCTAAAGTATAAACACTAAAACTGGGCCAACTTATAATGTTAAAACAAAAGCGATGATGTAATAACTTGATTGTAATTGATGAATAATTGTAATTAATTAAAAAAATATTAAATATCAATCGCTACTGCCGTCGGCTCATCGGTAAATTAAGATAAGGGGGGGGGTTCTAATTTAAATTTAATTAACCTACCTGAAATGCTAGTAGCTTCTTTTCTGCTTAATTATTTTCACTTATCCTTAATTCAAAACAAATGTAATCTAAAAATTATGAAAAAATGATAAATTCTCGAGCACCATGTTGTCTTTTTTTTATATATCTATCTAGGAACAACAAAACCTAGTTAATGAATACTATTAAACAAATTAACACAAATGAAAATAAAATAACAAGTTACACATAGGTTTATTTAATATATGATTGAAAACGTAAAAAAATCAGAAGTCATAAACTATACTAAATTATATAAAAAAAAACATTACCTTTTAACGATTATGTACATACACTGTATCTGGTAACTATGAAGCAGAATGGTTCATATGGTGAGGTCAATGTCTTGCTTAGTTATCCTTAAAATATGGAAATTCCTTGAAGTTTAATTCGCCAAATTTATTTGTGAAAGTATGTAGAACTTGTGTTGTAAATGTAATTCAAGTAAAACTTGCCATTTAAATTAATAAAATAGTCAAATTACGGACTTATACGTGCCATTAAAAATATAGTATAAAAATGCCATATAAAAGTATGCATTAAAAAATACTTAATTAAAAGGTGCCTAAAAAAAGCAAAGGCTTTAGTTTTAAATATAATGAGGAAAAAAACAACTTACCACCAAAATCTGATGGCACCAATATATAAAAAATTAAGTAAAACTCATGCTTATAGCTGTAATATTCAACATTAAGTGAATTAAAAAAAAGCTTTCAGAATAACTCAAGTGTATTCCCCCCTAAAAGTCTTCACGCTTGGGCGGATACAATAATATAAATCCAATTTTTTAAGAAAGGGAACTACAACTATTTATGTAATATTACACCCAAAAGATATGTTCTAGGAAATGCCAATTAAATTGCCATTCTCAATTCTACATATTAATAATTAAAAACTTTTCTAATATTACGCCAAATAAATGAACGATTCTTAAATTAATGTACTTTTTAATACAACCACAAAAAAAGGTTGTTACAAATTCACTTACCGCGATTAGTTTTACCACAATTTTCAAGTCAGTATTAACAGGGGATTTTATTTTTTGAAACGTTTAATTCGTTAATTCGTAATGACTGTAAATTAAATAATATTCAAAAATTCGACTATTTGAAATCTTGTTTAAAAAATGAAGCAGCTGCTTTAATACAAGACCTCGGAATGTCGCATTATAAGTATTTAATTGCTATAGAATTATTAAAAGACAGGTACGAAAACAAACGCCTAATCATAAAAAATCACGTACGAGCTTTATGTAACTTGCCGACGGTTGTAAAAGATTCTGCGGAGTCGCTCCAAAATATCATAAATATATGCAATTTAAATCTGAAACTACTAAGAAATTTAAATCATCCAGTCGAACACTGGGACCTTTTATTAATTGAGGATGTCACAAGTAAATCGGATCATGGTCATGCATGATTGGCAGGCCAGTAAAATAACCGGGAACGTTCCTACATTCAAAGAGTTAACCGACTTTTTAATCGATAGATGTCAACTTCTCGATACCTTAAGCTTAGGAAAGGTCGCCCAACATAAATAATAAGGCCAATAGGTCTTTACACAAGTCCACCACGCATCTGACGGTTAATCGTAAAATATCGTGTTCCATTTGCAAAGAAGAACACTACACAAATCAATGCGCAGATTTTATAAAATTACCTTTAGAATCACGTGGTAGTGATATTACGAAGCGAAACTGCACAAATTTCTTACGGGACAATCATTCTCAAGAACGATGTAAATCCATAATGCGATGCAAGGAGTATAAAGGAAAACACAATACTGTATTACACGAATCTCAAATATTAATCGATAGTTCTAATATTAAAATTGTACCAACTAGCGCAGTAAGTAATTGTACACGGAATCACAGCAATTCCCAGATCCTCCTATCAACTGCACTTATACGCATACGAACGGTGATGGTAAATTTAACTTGTTACGAGCATTACTAGATACTAGCAGCCAATCAAATTTCATAACGTCGAATGCTTAAATTACGACCAAGCAGATATATATCAATGCCTATTACGGGTATAAATAATTCGATCTCACATATAAACAATGTCATTGATCTCAACACAAAATCACACGTCAAAAATTTCCGTGCAACCTGTTCCTTTTTAATCATAAATACAATGACGGACAATTTACCACTAAAGACGTTTGACGGTACACGGATAAACATTCCTAAAAATATAAAACTTGCAGAACCGTTATCCAATAAAAACGCTCCTATAGATATTTTAATTGGTGTTCAGGTGTTTTGGGACTTGATGATTACCGCCCCATTCAAAACTGGTGTTGATGTACCATACTTATATGAAACCGAATCGGGATGGGTTACTGGCGGAAATTTATCATATGAAAGCCCAGAGCAGTCGGAAAACAGACTTTGTCATCTGTCCATACAGTCAATTGACACACAGGTTAAGAAATTTTGGGAAATTGAAGATTGTAACTTATACACTCAATCAAATTCTGAACAATTACAATGTGAACAATCATTCATGACAACTTACACGTGTGATCGTTCAGGGAGATTTGTTGTCACACTACCATTTATGTTTGAACCAATTCCTTTAGGTAATTCCTACGATCAAGCTTTAAACCGATTCCACGCATTAGCACGTAAATTAAACAAAAACCTTGAAATGAAAGCTGAATACCACAATTTCATGAATGAGTGTATAACGCTGGGGCACATGTCCGAGGTACCCGTTAAGGACCTTGACGTGCGCAAGAAGCGAGCTTTTACTTACCACACCAAGCAGTAATAAAGGAATCAACCGCCGCTACGCGCTTTAGGGTGGTGTTCGACGGATCCATGAAAATTAAGCGCAGAGTAAGTTTAAATGACACATTGCTAGTAGGTCCTAATATTCAAGACGATTTATTTTGTAGTTTAACTAAGTTTCGAACCTTCAAGTATGCTGACGTGATTAAAATGTACCACATGATACTAGTCACACCTAAAGATCGAAACTATCAAATAATTCTCTGGCGCAACAATCAAAACGAGCCGGTGCAAATCTTTACTTTAAACACCGTTACATACGGCACATCGCCTGCCGCATTCCTGGCAATCCGCAGCTTAATACAATTAGCTGTTGATCACCAATCAGAATATGCCCTTGCACACGACGCAATACTAAATAATTTTTACGTTGATGACCTGCTGTCATGCGCGAACGATATTGCAGAGGCCATAGCACAGCAACAACAAACAAATACCGTATTAGCAAAGGCAGGCTTTAAGTTGTAAAAATGTGCATCAAGCGATATAACATTGGCTTCACAGATCGGCGAAGGCACTAAATGGGAAGTTAATTTAAACAAAGAGGTAGAGTTGATTTGTGACTCCGACAGCGATGTGTTAAGATACTCTATAAAGCATTGCGAAAACAAATCCGTTACCAAACGGAATATACTTTCGGTGACTGCCCAACTATTTGGTCCGTTAGGACTAATAGGACCGGTTATAGTTACCACAAAAATTATTTTACAAACAGCTTGGTCCCTACAAGTAGACTGGGACGCGCCATTTCCTAATAAAATTGACATTAAATGGAAAGATTTTATATCGCAGCTCCCTGAATTAAGGGAATTAAAACTCGACAGAAAATTAATCAATAATTATGAGAAATATTCTATGTATGAATTGCGCGGATTCTGTGACGCATCGCGAGTCGCATACGGAGCGTGTGTTTATCTTCGCGTGCGTAATTATGGCGGTACGATATCGGCAAATCTAATGGCAGCTAAATCGAAAGTGGCTCCATTGAAAAAAACTAACCATACCACGATTATAATTATGCGAAGCCGTTCTACTGGCCAAATTACTGAATAAAATTAAAACTACACTAAAGGTTGAGATACAATCTGGCCACTAGTGGACATATTCAACAATCGTTATCTCCTGGATATCGGCAAGCCCGCATAATTGGAACTTATTCGTTGCAAATCGGTTGCGTGAGATTTAATCCATGACCGATATTAACTGTTGGTATCATATAAGTGGTAGGGATAACCCAGCAGACGTTTTATCGCGAGGTCTCGTTCCTGTGGAGTTAATCAATTCACAACTATGGTGGTACGGTCCCAAAATTCTATGCACTGCCTTATCATTACCTCAACTCGAGCAATTAATAGGACTTAATGATTTACCTGAAAGGCGAGTGATCCACGTTATTACAACTAACGCGGACTTTTCGGTTTTTACAAAATTTTCAAGTTTTAGCAAACTGCAACGTATTACAGTTTACTGCTTGAGATTTGCATACAACTTAAAAAACGTCAAATCTAGAAAAAATTAATCACCTGTCATGCCGCGAACTTGATAATGCGAAAAACCACTATAATAAAATACGTGTAAGGTCGCGAGTTTGCACAGGACATCAATGCCTTGCGTAAAAGGGGCAATGTGCAAAGCACAAGTAATCTTAGAATCTTTATTAATGAAAACGATGTATTACGGGTGGGGGGCAGATTAAAGAATTCATTGTTACCCTTTAATACCAAACACCCATCGCTACTACCAGCGAACCATCATATAACAAAAATAATAATACGGGAAGTACAAGAAATAAATTTTCACGCGGGAAAACAAGCGACGCTAGCATTCGTCCGTCAAAATTATTGGCCACTGTCAGGACGTAGCGTGGTGCGAAAAATCTTACACGGTTGTATACGATGCTTGCGGGTGAACCCAAGAAATACCACACAGCCCATGGGACAACTACCCCTAACGAGAATTTCACTGAGTCGTCCATTTCTTAAAAGCGGCATTGACTTTGCGGGTCCAATTTATTTGAAAAACGGCCCCGGTCGTACAACGGATACGATAAAGGCATATATATATATATATATATATATATATATATATATATATATATATATATATATATATATATATATATATATATATATATATATATATATATATATATATCATTATTCGTTTGAACCGAGCTGGTAGCGTAGAGGTGACACAACCTGCTTAGCATTCGGGAGGTAATGGGTTCAATTCCCGTTACCGTTTACCTTGTATGAGGTTTTTTGAGGGGGTTTTCCTCATACACATGTAGCGGCATGGTTACTGCGTATATGTACACCATGTGCGGCTACTTAGGCGAATGCTGGGGTAGTATTTTCCTCCTCAGAACCCTTTCTCCGTTCCTTCCGATCCCCTATTTTGACCACACCCATCCTTAATCCCACCATGCATATATACGTAATGTACGTATGTATGCTGGGAATCCGTAATTGTGGATGAAGGAGATCGGAAAGCCCGAGCAGCCCGCCCTCCTCCTTGGCGAGAGAATAAAATACGTGGCCTTTTTATTTTTTATTCGTTTGCTTAGCGACAAAGGCAACTTTCATAGAGCTTGTGGGTGACCTTACAACGGTAGCTTTCATAAACGCACTAAAACACTTTACAGGAAGACGCGGAGTGGTAACTGATATTTATTGCGATAGTTCTACAAATTTTAAAGGCGCACAACGCGAACTACATGAATTGCAGTCTGTTTTTTGCGACAAAAACAATGAGATGATGACTAAATCGGCAAATTTCGGCATGACATGGAAATTTTCAACACCGCGTGCCCCTTACTTTGTAGGAATTAGGGAAGTGGGAATCAAATCCGCTAAACACCTTCTTAAAAGAATATTAGCGAACACGCTAACGACTTTCGTGGAGATGTACACTCTATTAGCAGGCATTAAAGCCATCCTTAACTCCCGCCCTCTTATAACTCTATCAAACGATCCAAATGACTTCCAGGCCTTGACATCCGGCCATTTATTAATCGGAGACGCTCTTAACGCGCTCTTGGAACCAGATCTCTCCAACCTCAACGTAAACTGGTTATCAAGGTAGCAACATATCGAAAGATTACGACAAGACATCTGGAAGAGCTGGTCTACAAATGGAGTTCAAGTCGTAATACCAAACACCCATCGCGAACCATCATGTAACAAAAATAATAATACGGGAAGTACAAGAAATAAATTTTCACGCGGGACAACAAGCGACGATAGCATTCTTCCTTCAAAATTATTGGCCACTATCAGGACGTAGCGTGGTGCGAAAAATCTTACACGGTTTTATAAGATGCTTGCGGGTAAACCCAATAAATACCACACAGCCCATGGGGCAACCACGCCTAACGAGAATTTCACAGAGTCGTCCATTTCTTAAAAGTGGCGTTGACTTTCCGTGTCCAATTTATTTGAAAAACCTTCCCGGTCGTACAAGGGGTACGATAAAGGCATGTATATATATATATATATATATATATATATATATATATATATATATATATAAAAGCGGGTGTTGTACAAGGGTAGCGTGGTTGAGTCCATGTTGGGCATTGTGACGCCATGTAGAGACGCAGTGAATACGCGATTATGATAGGTAGATTTTGAATTTAGCGCGAGAATGCTTTAGTGCGGGAGTTATGTTTATGAAAACCGTAATGACTGCAGCAACTCTTAGTGGGATTGAGAATAAGTAGAGATTCATAAATAAATCAAGTAGTAAATTGTGGATTGAAGGAAAAGCTATTTTATATTATTTTTCTTCAATAAACTAAAAGTGCTTATGCAGATCTGAAAATTAAAGAAGTATTTTGTTAAAAGTGTTTAGTGCAGCGCGTGACATTACAAAAGTTTTATAAGATTAAGTAACCATTTTAGTTAATGAACCGAAAATTGTTAAATGTAGCTGGTGGTTTTATGAACGTTCGAAGTATGTTAGTTCAATCGTCATCAGACACAATTCGATTGTATAAAAGAAAAACGAGTGAGATATTCGATATCCAAAAGGGAAGCAAACATACCCTTTGTGTTACACGTGTATGTAGTGAAGAGCTATCATCTACACATAAATACGATGTTGTGCTAAATTAAAGACAAACGAAAGTACCATGATGACAGGTGAATGAAGAACTGTTCGCGAGTGCGTTAAAGAGAGTACGGTTGTTGTATGTGTACTTAAAGTGTTGACCAATTTAAAGGCCGTTAGCAAATAAAGGATTACATATCACCGATTAAATGGACTACACATCATACCGGCAGGAAACGGATTAAATGACCTTTATCGTAAGGATTAGCTTTAAAACTTACTGACAAATACGAGTACGATCACCTTTTTAAGATAATTTTCTTTCATGGGTTTGACGATTATTGATTTAGGTTAAAATAATAAAGGCAAAAAAAAGGTAGTCGAGCTGTACCAATATTTTTTTTTTTGTATATGTTTAATTTTAAGATTTTGGGATTTCTTCAATTTGGTGGTTCGACCACGGTTGTGAAATATTGATTCTTAGTATATGTACAGAGTGTTTAAATTATTTCGTTGTTTATTTGTGATATCGACTTAACTGGTTACCCATTTTGAATAATTGAAAATAATTTTTGACATCTTGTTTTGGCCATATCGTTCACCAAATTTCAGTAGAACTTTGGAAAGTAAAGCAGAGCATTAGTAACAAAATACTCAATTTTGAATTAGTATTTCCATAAAGCAGAACGTTTATATTTGAAGTGATAAAGCATAAGTATAATTATGAATGTCTAACTACGATCACTAAAGTTGGTATTTTAATAAAATATAAAGAGATAATTAATGAGGCACGCACTAATCATTTTAACGTTGAGTTATTTAGCAATTAACAAGTAGTTTTTATTGGGATAACGAATATCATTAAATCGTTTTGTTTATTTATTTTGTGTTAGAGGTTTTCCTAAATTTGTCATTTATTATTTATTAAACTTTAAAGTTCATTAACCGTTGTAGATTTAAATTGGTAGATATACGAGGGACATTTTAAAAACTACACAAGTTAACGTTTTATTTATTTACATGAATTGGAGTTTCCATTTATACAAGGTGTGTTCAGTAGGTTATAATGACCCGTATATCACTAATTTTTCTGAAGTTTTGAGTTGATTTGTTTGGAAGTATGTTTGGCTTTCAGAAGTTAGTGTACGAGTTTACTGAGTAGGCTTCAATCCTGTTTTCCACAATCATTCAGGATTAGTTTACCATCTCGCCTACGACGATTCTGTAATGTGCGCTCGTTGCGAATAGACGTACTCATTTTAAATTCATTGCGGTGTATTGATAAATCATTCAATAGTTTAATTAATTTATTAAATATGCCTAATACTTGTGATGATAAGGGTGCTAAGAGAAGGATGAAGCCTTCATCCATAAAGCGGTGGATTTCATTTTATGAAATGATTCCTTCCTCGATAAAATATTTAAAAGTCTTATGGACAAAATTGAAGTTTCCTTGAAAGTCATGTGTAGCGAATATGAAAAGAAGGTAAGCTCATTAGAGAATAAACTAAAAGTTGCTGGAGATCAGATAACTTCGTTTGAGGACCAATTAAAAGTACATGGAGATAAAGCATCTTTACTTAGAGTTAAATTAAAAGCTACTGAGGAAGCACTGGATTACCAAGAGCAATATTCACCTCGTAACTAAGATTCTATGGTATTCCTGAGACTTCTGATGGTAACACCAACAAGTTAATTGTTGACTTGTGTCAGAATACATTAAAATCAGTATTTCTCAAGGTGATATTGACTGTAGTTATCGCCTCCCGAATAAGGTAGGTGAAGTTAAATCTATCATTGTTAAATTCTGTCGACGCGATGTGAAAAATGCCGTATTTTATGCCAAACGTAATTTAGAAGGTACCAGAGTGGTCGTAAGTGAAGATCTGACTAAACGAAGGGCAAGTTTGTTAATAAAGGCTAAAGATAAGTTTGATTATAAAAAGGTTTTTACTAGTAACGGCAACGTGCTCCAAAAATTTAAGGACAAAATTTATAAAATCAAAACAGAGAATGATTTATATAATATTGCTATTAATAAAATGGATGAGCAATGAATTTACCTTCTTTACGTTGCTTGGATTACAATTTGTTAAATAAAGTTTAGTTTTGTTTCTTTACTCATATTTTGTTTCTGTAGATTACATATTGATATCAATGTTTATTTTGTTGCATTCGTTGTTAGTACTTTGAACTTTAAATTTGAAAATCGTGTAAGTTAATTTTAAGTGGGTTTGATGATATAGAAACATACTTCTATATTAAATTTTGGTGATAATCAAAAATAAAAAATTAATAACAATTGCACAGATTAATATTCGATCGTTATTACCAAAGTTACTTGCACTGAAATTAACATTATTGTAGTATCTGAAACATGGTTAATGGGCAGTATTCCGGATGATTTAGTTCGTATTCCTGGTTACACATTTTTTCGACAGGATAGGAATGGAAGAGGTGGCAGCGTTGATATTTATGTGGATGAATCTATCCAATCTTGGCGAATTTAAAAATTCCATTGCAAGTCTATTACCGGAATGTAGTAAAATATATTGTTTGAGAGATTTTAATATAGATTGCAAAAAAATTAATTATGCAGCCACTATTTATCTTAATACCTTACTAGCATCTCTTGATCTACAAATCATTGATCAATCCACCAGAATTACTTCTACATCAGCATCGCTTGTAGATCTGATTGTAGTTTCGGATAATAGTTCTGTGGCTGACAGTGGTGTAATTGAGTGTGACTTATCTGATCATGACCCAGTTTTCTGTAATATTAACATGGAAATATCAGAGCTAGTTCTGGTACGTAAAGTTTTCAGAGATTTTCGGAATATTAATATGGAACGTTTAAATGACGATTTAAAATCAATGGCTTTTTACAATATCCTTAAGGTAGCGGGTATTAATAACAAAATAAAGCTATTCAATTCATGCATTTTAAATCTTTCTGATACCCACGCTCCCATTAAAAATTTTTTATCTAATAAACCATGTATTCCATGGCTTACGTGTAATATGAGATTATTAATTAAGCTTAGAAATAAAGCAAAAGCTAAATATCGTAAAACTAAACTCGATTGTCACTGGGAATGTTACAAATCTTTACGAAACTTTACAACACGTGCATTGCTAAATGAAAAGAGGGCTTATTTTAATTTTGCTCTCGCTTTTGTTGTTAATACTAGTGACAGTAAAACGTTGTGGAGGGACATTAGCGCTCTCAATATTGGAAAAAATTAATACCTACATTATTAATAGCATTCCTCAAGTAAAATGCAATAACTCTCAAGCATCCTTTCAAGAATATGAACATCCTAACAATTTCTCGCCTTATTTTGAATTCTTGCTTGAAGAACCGCATATTATATCCAATGTACCTTAAATCTAACGCAATAGGTAGCGATGAAATTAATATTAATATGTTAAAATTGTCCTGCCCAGCTATCATTCCTTATGTCACCCATTTGATTAATACCTGTATGTTAGAGCGTGTTGTCCCAGATGTTTGGAAGTTAGCAGTAGTTAAACCGCCTCCCAAAATTAAGCAGCCATCTGAATTAAAAGATCTCCGACCTACTAGTATCCTTCCCTGTCTTTCAAAAATTTTGGAAAAAGTTCTCTATAGCCAATTTATTTCGTTTGTGAATTGCAACAACATTTTACCCGAGGTACAGTCAGGTTTTAGAGCCAATCACAGTTGCACCACTACTTTACTGAACGTAACAGATGACATCTTAAGAGCAAGTGATAAAGGGTATCTAACTGTGCTTATATGCTTGGACTATAGTAAAGCATTCGATACACTTAATCACAATCGTAATCCATATCTTGCATTTTGTTGGCTTAGGGAACCAAAACGTGGTTCTTATGCAAAACTAGTTACACAATCGTCAACAATTTGTGAAAATTGATTCCATTACATCGGATATCCAAGGACTACATTGCGGTGTGCCGCAGTGTTCTTTTTTGGGACCACTTTTATTTGCCATCTACATAAGTGTGTTTGTTAAAAAAAAAATCAAATTTTGACGGGATCATTTATATGCGGATGACACTCAATTATACCACAGTTTCAGACAATATGATTGAGAGCGTGCTGAAACTGAAATCAATTCTGACTTGGAATACATTCGAACGGTGTCTGCAAGGTATTGTCTTACGGTTAACCCGAATAAATCTGTTGCCACAATATTTGGCAATAGCACATCTTGCTTAACACGAATATTCGTATAGATGGACAAAATATTCAATTTTCAGATAAGACTAAAAGTCTTGGATTGACGTTGGACAAAGGTTTCAGATATAGTGATCAAATAACGAAATATATATATATATATATATATATATATATATATATATATATATATATATATATATATATATATATATATATATATATATATATATATATATATATATATATATGTACTAGTTACCAGCATTTACGACGGTTATATCCCTATAGATCTTGTTTTAGTATTAAAACGAAATTGCGACTCTGCAATGCATTGGTTTTATCGCATTTCAATTTTTGCTCACCTATTTATCACTCTGTTATAGACAATGTATCCCTTAATCGTATACAGAAGGTTCAAAATTCATGTCTGTGGTTTATTTACGACATTAGAAAGTATGACCGAATTTTATACAAGCTGTCGGATGCGGGGTGGTCGACAATGACTAATCGTAGAATTATGCAATCTATATTATTATATCATAAAATTATACTGTATAAAACACCGCCATACTTATACAATAAAATCACATTGACGACTGATGTTCACAATATAATCACTAGATACCGGGGCCACACATCTCCTGCTCACCACAAATCAACAAAGCTTAAGCGATCTTTTAGTTTTTAGGTATATAAGTTATATAACAGTCTATCAGATGCATGTAAAAGTCTACTTCTTAGTGTAATTAAAAGAAGGTTGTCAAATGATCAAAGAGTTTAATTACTAATTTTAATTTTTGAGCCAATTACAGAATTTTTTTTTTAGTTTATTTCTATGTGTTTACATTAGGTGCAGGTATATTATATCTTGTTTTTCTTTATTTTACATCAAGGTTTAGATTGTAAATCAATGGTGTTAGCCATTAAATCTTGCCTTGTGGTTAAGGCCATGAATTGCAATTTACTTTATTATTTGCTTATTCGCTGATTGTTCGTCTTTTCTGTTGTACTGTTTGGGTTCTGGTCTAAATAAAGTTATATTATTATTATTATTATTATTATTTACTTTAGCAAAATTTAAGATTGTGGTGGCACCAAGAGACATCTTTCCTGGACTGAGCTGTTTAAGTTGTGAATTTATGGTAAGTGTAAGTTGTTTGAGCTCATAATTCAATCATTTTACTCCATATCTCGACCCCGCCCATTTCCGCTGTAGCTGTCTTGGTAACCCGCTTACTAATGTAAGCATACGCGACGCCTAGTGCGGATTGGACGTGTAACATACTGTCAAAAATGTGAATGAAAAAGGAATTATTCGTTACTGCTTCCTTCATAATTGATGAGATTTTTGACCTTTTAATTATTTGTTTGTTTATTACGCCCAACCACTGCATCACTATATATATATATATATATATATATATATATATATATATATATATATATATATATATATATATATATATATCTAATAACAACAACACTATAATAAGCAACAACAAGAACCAGTAACAACAAACAACAATAACGAATAACAACAAATAACAATAATGTAATCAACAACAGCAAACGGAACTTACAAAATCGCAAATATTATATGACCCACCAATGAAAAGAATTCATACAAAAGTGTTTGTAAATTGTAAATGTTGAAAGGCGCATTTTTAAGTGTCATTATTTAAACCCCCAGTTATCCTTTTATACATGTAAGATAAAGGTAAGCATTTGTCACGCGTGTTATCACTAAACAGCTTGTGGGTAGGTACATGCCCATTAATTCGTTAAACCAAAGAGTATGTTGTATCATAGAGTAAAAGATCCAATGATTTTTTACTCAAAGGTTGTATATAAATATTATATGCACTTTGATTAAACGAAACGTGTACATTTAATTATTTACAGTATTTAATTTTTTTATAGATATAAACGGCTACAGCTTAGTGCAGTTTACGTTTTGTCTATTTTTTATATTAATTTACACAATTTATACATATATTTCAATAATTCAATAATCTACAGCTCTACTCAGCAAACAAGATAGTTGGAGAGGGAATACCGGTTCTATAGTAGCTTTTAAGGTACAATCCGAAAATGAATATTTGGGCGCTTTAAATGTGTATTGTTGGATACACATAAATGTATTGTGTGCTGCATAACCAGTGTAACTAATAATTTCTTGACAAAATCACAAAGAGACAGATCTATACGCGGTGAATATTATTATAAAATATTTAGTAACAATATTAAGGTTTACAGAAATAGTTTTAAATATTATAATTTAAGATCTACAATTCATTTTGATTAAAATATAATTACATTTTTATAGCTTATCGAATGAACTGATGAGTTATTTGATTGGCAATGTTTACAACACAACTTATTTGTTAAGTTAACATCAAAATAAACTGAACACATACTTAAACAATCGAAACGAAATCGCATAAAAATCAAAACCTTTAAAATATCAAGGAAAAATTATTTTATAAGTTATTTGCTTAATCTTCAACTTCCGAACTTGTGTTATCATCCGACAAACCAGTATTCACAACAAATTCCAAACTTTCCACTACTTCGTCAAGTAATCCATTTTTATCTTACATTTCTTGAGTTAATCGATCCACATGCTTGCAATGTTTTTGCAATAGTAATCTTTCGAGCCTCAGAATATATAGTTTTTTTCCTAGTTCCAACCATAATAGGGATAACCTTAAAACATAAAAATCACATTAAAATTACATTTTTATTAAAATTCTTACATTCGTACATACCTTTATTTCACAAATAAAACGACCAAAGAAGTCTTGAAAAAAACTGATTTTAATAAACAATAGTAACACAATAAAAGGATTAAGTAATAAAACGCACGCGGAAAATGTCAGCTGTAAACTGTAATAATTTACTTTTAAGGGGGGTCTCGATAGATACATCAAACATCAAACCCCCATAAGAGCAATGTTAAAAATGTTTTAACTTTTCATATTATTATGGGGTTATCTGAAACTTTAGAGCAACGCGTAAGACGTCAAAATAGTCCCGAAACCTTCCTAAATGATTGAATATAGGTTTTTCTTTTTGAATTTTAATTTTTGTAATTTTTTATTCAATTTTTTTCGCAGTAGTGATTAAATTGGAATATTTTTATAACTGATAACATTTTTAACAAAAGCCATGTATTCAGACATAGGTTTTTCGGAATACTAACTGATAAAATTTTGAAAAAATTGTACATTTATAACATACTATTTAAAACATAAAAACCATTAATGTTCTGATGTCAATAAGGTAGAAATTCCATTAGAAAATATGGCAACATGACCTGCTCATTAAATGACTCGGGGGCACAAAGATCTTCAGGTATTCCTTAGTAAGTACCTATTTCTATTGAAACATAAACGTAATCGGATTAACTCTGAATCCTTCAAACTGTTATTTAAATTAAAATATCGAAGATGGTACGTATTTTATGTATGCACCTTATTAAATTATAACGTATTCCTGTCAGTAAAAATTAAAATAAAACAATTAATTGTATTAAAGAAAAAACAAAGTTTCCTAAAATATTGTAAACAAATTATAGAGGCGAACAAACAAAATAATTTAAAATTTAATTGGCCATATGTACAGTTCGAAGATTTAAATTACGACATCTGCGTGGATCCACTAATTCCGGTAATAAAGACTTATAGTAAAATTCTTCTAATATTTTTACCATATGATCTTTCCAAAATGTATCGTCCCTATAAAAAACAAAACATATTGTTTCATTTAATGTTCAAAACATTTATTGTTATAAAAATAGTGGTGGTGTAAATGGTAATCGTATAAAAAATAATAATGTAATAATGAAATAAAGGTGAAATAAGTGTAAAAATTCTCCAAAATACAAATCGTCAAACTGAATGGAGATACTAACCATTCACCACAAATAATACCTTTGTCCTAGTCGGTAGTTTAAGTAGGGGAGGTTCAATATTTTGATTTGCTTAATTACCACTAAATCTGCTCGCTTACTTCCACCGAACATAAATAATAAAAAGATTAATGTAATACTAATAAAATGATCTCGGACGCCAAGTTATTTTTTAATAATGTCAGAACAACTAAACCGAGTTTGTTAACAATAAAAATTTTATCAAAATGTAAAAAAATAAAAATATACAAATATGTTTATTAACAGTTAATGTGATATGATTAAATAAAATATATCTCAAAACTATCCTTAAATTACAAAAAAAATCATTACATAAATACCTTTGTAAAATGTTTGTACACAAATTTTTTAATAACCTCTGGTATCTAAATGTTTACGAAACGGTCAACCAAGGTGATGTCATCCTTGCACCATTATTGCGCAATATCTTGAAATAATGTTTTACGTAGTAAACCAACCCATGTAAGGAATTTATCTCTTATAAATTTCTTCTTGAAATTTTAAATCCAATATTTATTGCATTATTTTGAAGTTTTGAATGCAAAAATTGCAATCATAAAATGAAAACGTACGCAACAGTAAAATTAAATGCGTACTTAAAATGTAATTAAATTGTAAATCGAAGTAAAATTAAAAGTAACAGTAAAAAAAAGTGCCTGAAAAGAGCAAATGTTTTAATTTTTAATATTACGAGTTAAAAGATATCTTACCATCAAATTAATGGCACTTTCACTAAATTTAGGTGAAAAACCCAAAAAAAGCTTTCTAACAACACCACTTTCATCGGGAAGTGAAAAAATTGATGCTTTGGAAGTTAGATCATGTACTCGTACGCGAAGAGATTTGCGCAAGGAATTAAGTCAATGGTGACGTATTGCGCAAACGTATTTGAGCAGAAAAATAATTTGAAGAGGTATTATAAACCATTAAGAAGTATGCACTTAAAAAGATATGCAAATTAAGTTGTCTACCACATACCTATATTTCAATAATTAAAATTTTTCTTATATTTACAACAGAACGAATGAAAGACCTTAAATTAAGGTATATTTTAATATAACTCAAAAAAGGGTTGTTACATTGTTACTACGTACCTTTCAGTTTGTTCAACATGGATTCCTGTTGCAGTGTAGACAATGAAGTAGCATTTGACTCGTTTGGTAATATGCAAAATTCCTTGCACCTGATAATAATAATTATGGTTCCTATTTAATATAATGTTATTGTTTTCAGAATCTACAACTCAATAATTAATTAAATTTACCCTACATGCCTCCACAAGATCAATGTCGCCGCTTTTTAAAGAGATTTTTATTTCCACCACTGCATCTTCTTCTGCTAATCTGTCAGGCAAACATGCTAAAAATGGTTTTTCTTTGTCTATAAGGATTCCGCATTTAGTGACTTTTAACTTGAATGGTTGTTGAAATAGTTTAATTACATTTGACTCACTGCTGGGGCCAAAGGCGGTGTACGTATTCCCCTTTAAAACGTTGTAGAGTAAGGAGGAAACAGTTTTGTAGGTGCACGTTGTTTTACGCAGATTGCATATTTTCCCAAAATTGCATGCCGTTAAACGTTTCTTACGTTCTACTCTCCACAAATCACTTTTTGATTGAGTCAAGGTACCTTCTTCAATCTTTTTTTGTCGACATTTTCGAAAAGTCAAAAATTGACTAACGCGCAATTCGTACTCATATTTCGAAAGATCGAGTGTGATGGATTCATTTGCCAATCCATAATCATTATCCGTGGGTGCAAATGTCCTGTTTTTAGAGTGATCTGAAATCAAAACAATAGGCAACTACTGTAATGAAGAACTTTCCATAAAATAGAACGTTATTAAAATAATACATACATTTTGCTACCTTCTTTAAAAAATGCGTCATGTAGTGCCCCGGTGGTCTGTCACAAAGCTGGTTATCCAAAAGCGATAATAAATTTCCCTCGCTATTGAAAGAGATCGCGGCCATTTCACATCTCAATTGGTACGAATTTTTTAAAGAAAAGTTGACTCTTTTACCTCCTAGAAATTTCGCAACTACCGAATTATGTGTTTCTGCTGGATTTTTATCGGTATCGTAAAGCAAACTAGATGCTTGGTCCGCTAGTCGTTCTACAATAGTGTTTATTACTGGCAGCATGCCGCATTCTAAATGTACATATACCTAATCCTCCTAAATCAAAAGAAATAGTTTAATAGCAAACTAATATTATTCAAAAATATTATTATTACCTCGTTCTTCTTAGTGCCACTACAAAAATATTCTTAACGTTGGTCGTGTCTGCCCAGAACATGCAAAGGGCAATTTAATATATCTTTCTTCAAATTTTCAATTTTGCTATCGATAGATCCATTTTCAACTTTGAGGTACGCTAACGCTTTCACAACTGCGTTATGGAAACGGCTTAAGGTTGAAGGATTGTATATATATAATCTCTCTTTTGGATATCGACAGTCTTTACTTGGAAAATTTGAGTACTCTTTTCTTTAATTGACTAATTACATGGAGGGTGTTAAAAAAACCAATGCGGCGACCAGTGAAATTATTTACGGTAGTAGTAGTAGTATAGGTGTAGAAGCGTCCAGTTTTCTTCGTCACGGTGACGTAGTGATTACTGCGGAACAACGTTCACCCCGGTCCGTGTTCAACGAACTATCATCGCAGGGTTCTCATTCCCTCACAACCCATTTAAGGGATCATATAATCGTTCAATCTTCACGAGACTAGTTTATCGTTACGTGTAGTTGGCCCATAGGGACTTATTGAGATCCAGGAAGGCGTTTAGTGTTAAAGTACCAAGTGCTTTTGTCGTTCTCTGGAGAAGGCTTTGCTTCTTGCGAAAAAAATATAACGTTCGTTCCAATGTTTTATACGTAAAGTTCACAGTTTGCTGTTAATTAAATCACTTACTGTAAATAGACCAGCTTTTCCGTTAAGTTGCAAACATTAAGTGTTAATCAGGACATATACGTAATTAACTAAACGTAATAAGCATCAAGCAGAACTAGGTCGCATTAAGATAAAGTTAATTATTGGCGTGTTAATATAACTATTAGTGTACATACAACCAATTGAAATCTAACCATAACGCAAGTCGAATGAGAGACCTTCATTTGTATGGGGAGCTGATAGCTTCGTGTTAACATCAACCAAAGAGCCGTGGTTCTCCGCAGGTCCGTTCCACATGACTGTAACAAAAGGGCATACTCTACCTAAGGTAGCATTTCTGTGTTTTTTATTTTGTGGTGGGTGATAAATGCTAAAAATATTTATGGTGTGTAATTTGTATTATTTTGTTATCGTTTGTATAACGGTTGTTCAATACGCTTTTTCTTTAAAGATTAATCTTTTTGTTGGTTTATCTTCTAAATTGCAATACAGGCGTATCCATCCGCATTATTACCTAAATTAAATTGAAGGTTTTTTAATTTTTTTGTTTAAACTGACGAATTTACATCGAAAATTGACAAGTGCGTTTTAAGCACGACATTTATTTGTAAAAAGGAAAGTAACCATTTAATATTTTGGACATTTGATGCAATTTTATAGTATATTTTAATAGAGGTCATAGTGATCTAGCTCGCTTAACCGGTAACAGATAACCAAGGTATTAAGATTGCAATATTTGTGTTGACAATTCGATGGTTTTTTTTTTATTTATTCATTCATATTACATATATTTAAGTTATTGGACTAGTTTTTTTTATGTGAGCCTATTATTACACAACATCTAACGACACGCATTTTTAATGTTTATTCTTTTTTTGTAATTTACTCTTCGAATTAACGTTATTACATTGTGTTTTGCTAATAAAAAAATTACCGCCGAAAGCTTTTCGAGCGATTATTCAAGTGGTTGTGTACAGAATTAAGCGTTTTTGTTGTTGAAGTTAAATTACTTTACAAGTCAAATTTTAATAACGTAACGTAACCATACATTGTTTTTTTAGTCAAATTAGTAATTGATTTTTTGCGGCACGCAATTATTTTAATTAAGCGTGCAAATACTTTTGAATCCTTTCAGGTTGGGAACATCTGGTGGTCTCAGTGCCGTCTGCGAAGATTATGTTTAGGTAAGCGAGTTAATGTAGTACTTTGAGCGAGCTGTGAACTGACGTAATTAGGAATGTCAACACTTATCGTGACATTTCAAATACTCTGGCGCCCTTTTCCTGTTTTATGCCGTTCCAACTCCTATTTAGACTTATATATGGTAAACTATCCTATTGTGCCCAAAAGTTAGTAAATCGAAACCACCTCGACCGCTGGATAGTCGAGCAAAGGCCATGTTTATCTGTTATTTCGATTTACTGCCAGTTTATACCGTGACAGTTCAGGTAGAACGAACGCAAATGCACGAATTCGTGAAATGGCTTAGAGGCAATGGTTTCTTTAAAGGTTTTCTAGCGTGTTTCTCCTTCGGCCGGGAAACCACGTGGTATCAAAAGCTGTCAGGTTTAATACAAAGCTGGGGTGGATTTGCACTGGTCTTATTTTCCTGTACTCGGCATTAACTTAAGACATACATTCTTTATAAACATTTCAAGATTTTAAACGGAAAGTGCTTCAAAACTTAACATTCTCAATAGATTGTAGTGGTGGTTAGTATGTGAGGTACAGTTTGAATACGGTTTTTACATGTTCACATATCAAAAATGCAAAAACAGGCATTCATATGCAATTTCAGGTCTAGTGTTGCTGCTTCTATGGTTTATGACAAGTAACACATAGTTGCTATAATATTGTTCTCATGAGTGTCTTTCCTCTAGTCGGGACTACCGGTGTGCTAAGGTTTTACACAAAAATTACAGAGTTTGTTTGCACCTAATTTCTTTCTTTGGACTCATCATGAACTGTAGAGGCACCTCAAATTTTCAAACATAAGGCGGTGGATTATCTGTAGTAATATCCCAAGGATGGTGATAAATACGAAATAATTTTCAGTTCTCGAAAGCATGTTAATAGTAACCTAATACCAACAAGTTTAGCGACGGTGAGTTTGTTTAAGAACATTTTTTACGAGGTAAATTTGGGCATCTGTAACCTGATAATTGACTGAGATCGAAGTGATTCAATAAAAATTGTACAGGCTCACTAGTCTAGCAAGAATGTTTTAGTAATGTCATTACATAATGCGACGTTTAGCGTTGAGCCTAGGAATTTGCTTTTGCTATCAATTAAGTTGTTTGCATAAAGCCGAGTACATTGAGTAGTGACACCCTGGATTTGTAGCTTTTGTAAATATTGTTGAGAAATTATTTGGATTATTTTACTGTAGTTGCTTAGCGTCAGTTTACATTTCGGTTCCTACGCTGAATTGACGGTTTATGGTTTCTTTTTAGCGTTTAGTAGCTATGTCCATGTGAAATGCTAAGTTATCATTTAAGAGAAGGAGCAAATGGCAGTTTCCCTTTTCAGGCAGTCGAAGGTGACATCTGGAAGGTAGAGTTTAAGATTGATAACAATTAAGTTGTAGTGCATGGGTTATTGCTTTCCATTTTATAAGCAACTCCAAGTTCAATAAGTGAAGTCGGAGATTTCCAACTTGGCCTATTGCCGTTCAGTAAAAGCGTCTTAACCTATATTTAACCAACGTCGTAGTGCACCATCCTTTAAGAACTTGTGTTAGCAACTTTTCTAGTATTTATGTAAACTTACACACCTCAATGATCTAAATTGTGGCCACATATCTGGATCTATTGAGATTATATTATTACCGTGACTTTAAAAATAATAGGAACGTATTACGTGCTAATATTTGGTAGCAGTTAAAATGACAGATTATTAGGTGTTGGGGTATTCACAAGGTTTCTTTAAAAGCATGTGCCCACTCGTAAATGTGTGTTGTGGGACGTTTTATAAACACAAAAGGTGACAGCTGATAGTGATGGAATTTAGACCAGGAAAACAAAAGAAATTGCGGAAATGGCGAAAGGACGCTGGGTAACGTTCTTCTCTTGTTACAACTTACTCTATGTATTAACATTTTTATGATGTTTGGTGAAATTTAAAATTTTAATCAGTGTTGCAGTAAAAGTTCTGATGTCATTTTAGTTTTACCATTTAATTTTCATAAAGATTTTATTGTAGTAATAAAGTCAGCTGTTGGGTTTAATTGCATTTTACAGCATTTCGCGTACGTAGTAGATAATATTTTCTTATTATTGTTATTTGTATATATGTACTTACGCGGGATTACTTTTCCTTGACATACCCGACTGCTGTTAAATATCTGACGCAGCATTATTTTTTTCAGGTGTTAGGTTTTGTGTTTGACGAAATACTTTTGTTTGCGTTCCGTTGTCTGGGAAATGTTTCATTGATTGTACTTGCCCTTTACAGATATTTATTTAGGATGTTCTTTTAATCATAATATGGTCACTGGTAGAGTAACTTTGTATATTTATTTACCATTACCAAACTAAAACAAGTTTAGTCTATTTTTAAATATTTGATGGTGTTTTGTTTTGTTGTGACGAATATTCATTGTAAATTGAATAACTAATTAAACAAGCTTAAAATGTTACTTAAGTGTACGTTATCTTTGCGTAGGGATTTTGGAAGTAGAATTCTAGGTAAAGGTGAGTGGTTTTTTCTCGAATGAACATTATGGTTTCCTGTTAGGCCATTATTTTAAGATCTAGTGCATGGCACTTTTCGCGCTATAATTCTATTTAACAGGTGGCGCCTGAGTGACTTTTTTACTGATTTTGACTTTGTGGAGTTGTATCAAGTATCTTTTTGACTGTAAGAACCGTGCCCATAGTTCTGAGCTACGCCGGTACCATGCGCTTTACCTTTATTGGAATATATATATATATATATATATATATATATATATATACACACATATATATGCACTTCAGCATGTCTTTTGATAGACAATGACACCAATTCCGCGAAACAAAATAGAAAGTCGGCCTGTCTGGACATTATAATGTATTATACTTCTCGTAGCTAATGAAAAGTTTTAGTTGACTAATAATTGTTGAATTAGACCTGGCCATTACTTTAAATGTACGCAATGAACTGCATATTGGTAAAAATGCAGTGATTCATAATTTTCGTGACATTCATCCAACATCGTAAGCTTATCAAGGACCTTCATTCAAAAACGAAATTGAAAGTTTATAATCTATTTTGAGGAAACGTAGGTTTCTGGGAACGTGCGAATTCAAATTAACAGGCATACAACAAACGTTTTTCGGAACATGTTTAATCTGGCAGTCATCTTAAGTAACATTTATTTTTTATTTATTACAGAAGTAGAAACTATCATTGAAAATTAATCATTAAGATCTTTATTTAAAAACAGCAGTAAAAATTAAAATCGTTTTTGCTGAGAAAATGTCGGACACGAGGGTCTAAAACACGTAGTATGGTAAGACCTAACGTGGTGTATTCAATGTGTAAATGAAGCTTTCCTACCTTGTCTCAAAAATTGCTTTTTAAATTAGTTCTAAGTGCACATTTGTTGAGTATTATGTAATCATCCATAAAATGCTTACCAATGTTTTTCTATCCCAGCAAATAAATTCCTATCGAAACTTATTTCCTATTTCCTTCCACAACTCAATGTAGTCTTATTTGTGCGTGTGCGTGTGCGTGTGCATGTGCGCGTGCGAGTGCGAGTGCGTGTGCGTGTGCGTGTGCGTGTGCGTGTGCGTGTGAGTGTGCGTGTGCGTGTGCGTGCGCGTGCGCGTGTGCGTGTGCGTGTGCGTGTGCGTGTGCGTGGGCGTGTGCGTGTGCATGTGCATGTGCGTGTGCGTGTGCGTGTGCGTGTGCGTGTGAGCGTGCGTGTGCGTGTTCGTGTGCGTGTGCGTGTACGCGTGTGGGTGCGTGTGCGTGTGCGAGTGCGTGTGCCTGTGCGTGTGCGTTAGCGTGTGCGTGTGCGTGTGCGTGTGCGTGTGCGTGTGCGTGTGCGTGTGAGTGTGCGTGTGCCTGTGCGTGTGCGTGTGCGTATGCATATACGTGTGCGTGTGCGTGTATGAATGTCCGTGTGTGTGCGTGGGTGTGCGCGGATGTGCGTTTGTGCGTGTGTGCATGTGTGCATGTGTGCGTGTGTGCGCGTGTGTGTGCGTGTTTGCGTGTGTGCGTGTGTGTGTGTGTGTGCGTGTGTGCGTGTGTGCATGCATGCGTGTGTGCGTGTGTGCGTGTGTGCGTGTGTTCGTGTGTGCCTATTGTGATGCAATTACGAAACACATTCAATTTCATTTCCATTTCAGTAGAATAAGTAAAACACATTTAAAAGTTAAACTAGTTAAATCACTTAGTATGCAAATATGCAATACCAATTATTTCAATATAAATAGACCAATGTACTAAAGGAATGTAAAGTCATGCATTCTTATCAACACATTTTTAATATTATAAATAGAAGTAACCAGGTAATACTAGAACAATATACGCTTGTCGTTAAGTACATCATTGTTAATGTGTGCAATAAATAATCTGTATAAAACATGTGAGAATAAATAATAAAACTACTCTAACCTTAACAAACACCAATTGGGGTTAAATACTATATGGCGACCCTGCCAAAGCAGAATACACCGAGATCCGAAGATTACAAGGCTAACGAATAATACCAAAAGTTATGGGACAGTCCGCCACAAAAGAAGAGGTGATCATCGCACAAGCAGGTAACAGCGGTAGTCAGTCCTCAGATACCAAATTCGGTTCTACCCAAGATATATTACACACAATAATAATAGTGCTGGTTCTTTTAATAATTTTGTGGATGGTATGGACAAAATGCAAGAAAGTTATAGCTGGGACAATACGGGAAGAAGCCGCAAGAAGCAATGCCAGGTTAGATGCAGTTTAGAAGAAAGAGTGCATTCACAACTTTAAATCAACCCTGACGACGCAACAGTACGATCAACAAGTGCGGTGCATAAACAGCGCAAGGAACATGAGTAAGTGACAGTGTTTAATTTTAAGATAATAATTGCATAGGCTAGATAATTTAAGAAAAAAATTTTTATGTCAATCACTTGGGATCAATATTTGCAAGACATTATAAGCATAAAAGAACAAATTATTAAGCAGTCAAAGCGGGCTATAAAAAAGGAAGTACCCAAAAGTGAAAAAATTAGAAAAGAAATAGGCGAACAGTTAGTACAGTTATTTAATCATTTTACTAGAAGCGTACGAAGTCAATTTGAAAAGTTAAACGATAATCAAAGGGTGGTAGTTAAAGAATTATTGTGGATCATTAGAGATAAAGTAATAAGGTCATTTCAAGCGTTACAAATAAATTATAAAATCCCTAATAGCTGCGTTAAACAAATAAATCCATTAGTACTAGAAGAAGACATTAATTATAGTGACGAGGATTCAACCATTGACAACATGACTTTAACTAATATTGAATTTTTTAACTTAGCTAGCAGAATACTCCCGCAGGAATTTGACGGAAATCCGACAAAATTACGCGCATTCGTAGACGCACTTATATTATTAAATGAAAATTCAGCGGATGATGACAATAATGCAGTAGCTTACGTTAAAACACGCTTAATAGGTGACGAATGAAAATTCAATACAAGCAATTGTAGATGTTTTAAAAAATGGAATTAAGGGCGAAAATTCACAGCTTTTAACCGCGAAACTTTTAAATTGCAAACAAAATCACAAAGATGCTACATCATACACAACGGAAATAGAATCTCTAGCAGAAAACTTAAAACAAGCATTTATCTCAGAAGGCGTACCAATAGCAGTAGCAGGTAAATATGCCACTGACAATGTCATTAGGTCACTCTCGCAAAATGCTAATTCAGATAGAACCAAGTTGATAATGGAAGCTGGAAATTTCTCAAATGTACAGGAAGCATTAACTAAATTTGCAAACATAACATCTTCCATGTCGACAGTTACTAATAACCCGAACGTTTTTTACACAAACCGGAACACCAATTACTATAGGACAAATAACTCAAATCGCGGACATAGGCCGTTAAACAGGTGGAATAACAACCGAGGCAGAAACAATAATATCCAACCTCATATTAGATCACCACATACGCAACAAAGTCGTGGGCGAAATTTTAGATTTAGCAATTATTTTAGAAATAATAGGCATAACGACCGAAATTTCACGCGAACCGTAAGACCATTAGCATTAGAGTCGGAAAACGAACAGTTCCCCCAGCAGGAACAACTGGGGGACGCTGCGTAAATATTTTTAATTGCCAATTCTCTTTCACTAATTTTGTAACACTTTCAACAAAAATGACTGGTTCACAATGTACATTTCTTTTAGATACAGGAGCGCATATTTCAATTTTTAAATGTGCAAAAATTAATAACAATCAAATAATTAACACCTCTAATATTAGCAATATCAAAGGCGTTACTGAAGGCATCATCCAATCATTAGGTATTACTGAAACAGATATTTTTGTTGACAATTACAAAATTTCACATACTTTCCATATTGTAGACGAAAATTTTTCTATACCAACAGATGCAATTTTAGGTAGAGACTTCATTTCTAAATACAAATGCACATTAAATTATTCAAACTGGACTATGACAATGAAAATTCTACATAATCAACAGGTTGTTGTCCCCATTTATAGTAGCCCAGAGGAAAATAATGTAATGATAGTGCCAGCACGTTCTGAAGTTATACGATATTACCAAAAATTCGAAGAGCTGAAAGAAGACGCTGTAGTGGTAAACAAAGAATTATATCCAGGAGTTTTTGTAGCACATACAATTGTGTCAAGTAATTTTCCTCTAGTAAAAATTATTAACACAAATTCTGATACAATCACATTAAGAAATATTCACATTGAGACACTCAGTCTAGATGATTTCCATGTATATCATATTACCAACGATCAAGACGATAGATTAAGTAAATTAGATAAACAATTAAACCTAGACACTGTTCCAATTCTCGTTAAAGATAAAGTAGTTAAAATTTGTCAAAAATTTGCAGATATTTTCGCATTAAAATCGGATAAAATATCAATCAACAATTTCTATAAACGAGAATTAAAATTAGTAGATAAGAAACCGGTGTACATAAAAAATTATCGTAGTCCACATTCGCATAAACAGGAAATAAATCAACAAATAAATAAAATGCTGGAACATGAAATAATAGAACCCTCTAGATCTCAGTACAACAGTCCAATCTTACTAGTTCCCAAAAAATCAGAAAATGGAATTAAAAAATGGCGTCTAGTAATCGACTACAGACAACTAAATAAAAAATTAATCGCCGACAAATTTCCATTACGTCGTATAGACGACATTTTAGATCAGTTAGGTCGAGCTAAATGGTTCTCTGTAATTGACTTAATATCAAGTTTTCATCAAATACCGCTGGAAGAAAATTCACGCGATATGACGTCTTTTAGTGTAGACTCTGGATCCTTCCGATTTACTAGATTACCCTTCGGACTTTCAGTTAGTCCCAATAGTTTTCAAAGAATGATGTCAATTGCATTTGCAGGAATCACTCCTGAAAAAGCATTTTTATATATGGACGATTTAATCGTTATTGGTTGCTCTGAAAAACATCATTTATCAAATTTACAGAAAGTATTTGAAACGTGTAGAAAATTTAATTTAAAATTAAATCCGGAAAAATGTAAATTTTTCAGAAACGAAGTTACGTATTTAGGTCACAAAATTACAGATAAAGGGATTCTCCCACATGATTCAAACACAACTACCTCAACGAATCAACTAACGCAAAGTAGGGGTAATTCGAATATAAACAATAAAAATGACGTTTATATAAAACCTAAAGTTTACGAAATTATAGACAATTCTGAGACACTTAAATTGCCATTAGTAAAATTCGAAGTTAATGATGCATCATTAAAAATGACAATCATAAGTAAAAGAAAATTATGCGCACAAAATGAAATCTCAATTACGGATGATAATGCACTAGAGCAATTATTATTTAAGCTAGACAGTATGGCTGGTGATTGTAAATTTCAAAAAGTTAAAATAAACCTAGGTGATAATATATTTAAAAAATACTCTATTAATACATTTAAGGATGTAGGAGAAAAGTGCCTTAGAAAAACAACTATTGTTTTATGTAATAAAAGAAAACATATCACAAATAAAAATGAGAAATTGAAACTTATAGAACAATTTCACGATAATTCACTACTAGGAGATCAATGCGGTCAAAAACGGTTACTGAAAAAACTAAAGTCCTGTTATTTTTGGAAACAAATGTCTCGTGACGTAGCGCTTTTTGTTAAAAAATGTCACAAATGCCAAATTAATAAAATCAAGTTAAAACAACCAGAACCAATGACTATAACACCGACTCCTCAAAAGCCATTCGATATCGTATGTATTGATACGATTGGGAAACTACCAACATCAAATGGTGGGAATCAATACGCTATAACAATACAGTGTGAACTAACAAAATACATAGTGATAATAACAATCCCTAATAAAGAGGCAGTAACGGTAGCAAACTATTTAGTACAGAATTTCAGTCTTATTTATGGACCTATGAAAGAAGTTCGAACAGACATGGGCACAGAATATAAGAATCAGGTATTCGACAATGTAACTAAACTACTCTCGATCGAACATCGCATATCATAGTCAATCTATAGGGGGTTGTGAAAGAAACCACCGTGTTCTGAATGAATATTTACGTATGTATGTAAATGATTCAAAATCAGATTGGTCCACTTGGACACAATATTATGCATTTTGTTACAACACAACACCGAGTACGTACCATAATTATACTCCATTCGAGCTGGTATTTGGCAGAAATGCCATTATCTCAGAGTCACTAAACGGATCACGCGTAGACCCTCTTTACAGTATAGACGCTTATGATAAAGAATTACGGTATAGGTTGCAATACGCTCATAAGTGAGCGAAAGAGCACTTAGAAAAGGCTAAAATAGACCGTGCGACTGCTCATAATGCCAATGCTTGTCGACAAAATTTAAAACCAGGTGATCTTGTTATACTAACCAATGAGGAACGACACAAATTTGATCCTTGGTACCAGGGTCCGTATACAGTGGTTAGTGTTCAAGAACCGAATTGTACAATTAAAAATGTAGACGGAAGACAATTGACAGTACACAAAAATCGAGTACGTAAATATATGTCAAAGTAGTATGTTAGAATATAAGTATAGTTTTAAGAGTGTGAGTAGACATAGATAATGTACCTTAATAATGTTAATGTTAATGATATTCTCCTTAAGAAGGGATGGATACTTGTAGTTAGTTAGTTATTTTATACCTAAGACATGTACTTGTAATTATTTTATGTATTTAACTACGTCATCTTCTTAATTCAAATCAAATCTTTTCCTTTATTCGAGAATGCCCTTGCAAGTGGCCATAGCAAGGATCATTCTCCTAAAAGGGGAAGGTGTGATGCAATTACGAAACACATTCAATTTCATCTCCATTTCAGTAGAATAAGTAAAACACATTTAAAAGTTAAACTAGTTAAATCACTTAGTATGCAAATATGCAATACCAATTATTTCAATATAAATAGACCAATGTACTAAAGGAATGTAAAGTCATGCATTCTTAACAACACACTTTTTAATATTATAAATAGAAGTAACCAGGTAATACTAGAACAATATACGCTTGTCGTTAAGTATATCATTGTTAATGTGTGCAATAAATAATCTGTATAAAACATGTGAGAATAAATTATAACAGCACTCTAACCTTAACAAACACCAATTGGGGTTAAATACTGCACTATGTGCATGTGTGCCTGTGTGCGTATGCGCGTGTGTGTGTGGTGTGTGGTGTGTCTGTTTGTGTGTGGCCTGCCTAAGTGCGTGCGTGCGTGCGTGCCTGCGTTTGCGTATGCGTGTGCGTGTACGTGTGTGCGTGTGTGTGTGCGTGTGCGTGTGCGTGTGCGTGTGCGTGTGCGTGTGCGTGTGCGTTTGCGTGTGCGTGTGCGTGTGCGTGTGCGTGTGCGTGTACGTGTGCGTGTACGTGTGCGTGTGCATGTGTGTGTGCTTGTGCGTGTGCGTGTGCGTTTGCGTGTGCGCGTGCGAGTGCGTGTGCGTGTGCGTGCGCATGTACGTGTGCGTGTGCGTGTGCGTACGTGTGCGTGTGCGTGTGTGTGCGTGTGCGTCTGCGCGTGCGTGTGCATGAACAAGTGCGTGTGCATGTGCATGTGCGTGTGCGTTTGCGTGTGCGTGTGCGTGTGTGCATGTCCGTGCGTGTGAGCGTGGGTGTTCGTGGGTGTGCGTATGAGCGTGTGTGCGTGTGTTTTAGCGTGCGTGTGTTCGTGTGTGTGTGTGTGTGTGTGTGTGTGTGTGTGTGTGTGTGTGTGTGTGTGTGTGTGTGTGTGTGTGTGTGTGTGTGTGTGTGTGTGTGTGGCGTGCCTGCGTGCGTGCGCGCGTTCGTGCCTGCGTGTGCGCTTGCGTGTACGTGTGTGTGCGTGTGCGTGTTTGTGTGCTTGTGTGTGTGCGTGTCCGTGCGCATGTGCGTGTGTATGCGTGTGCGTGTGCCTGTCCGTGTGCGTGTGCGTGTGCTTGCGCATGTACGTGTGCGTGTGCGTGTGCGTGTGCTTGTGCATGTGCGTGCTTGTGCGTGTGCGTGTGCGCGTGCGTGTGCGTGTGCTTGTGTATCGATGTATGAGAGTGTCCACGATAACTACAGAATGAAAATACCCGCGTACTTAAAATTTTGTATTTAAGCTTGATTTCATTTGGCTTAGTGGTGATTAGATATTGGGAGAAGTCCCGCGGCGCAGAGGGGGTTTATTATGGTCAGTATTTGGATTTTACCAAATATTTCTAAAACAGCTGCATATTTCTAAGACATAAAGATATCCAGATATAGACTTTATACATATCGATTAATTATATTCTGTGCATTTTTGTGGTACAACGCGTAATTGAGTGGCCAAAATTCCGAAGGTAGAATTTAAGTGTTATTTAAGTTAAATTTTATTTATTATCTGAGGAAGGATTAATGTTATAATAAACAAAGTAGACGTATTTTAAAGAAAATTTTCTTTTACATAAATCTTCTTTACAAAGTTTTTTAATGTAAACGAAATAAATGTAAAAATTAAATAATTATTGAAAACGCTGAAGCTATAGTATCGATATTTCTATAGAAACGGGCGGCTTTGGAACTTTTTTTATGTTAACGTGTATTTATGTCTATGAATTTCTATCCGACATGAAGTTTTAAATGTCATTCTGACATAAATTATTGTTTTTTTATACATTGTGTCCTGTTTTCGTTATGAACGTATGATAAGGATGTTGCATATTTATCCTAAAAAAATTGAAATTAAAATTATCTTATTTCTTTTAATTTAAGTTAGCATCTGGATGTCTATTAACCTCCGCCTGTCATGAAGTTTTAACATTATATCTTTAAATGAATGGTAAGATTGGAGGCTTTTGGAACACACCACAATTCCAAGGTCCCACATTTCCAAGGTTACCACAACTTCGTTAATACCTCTGCCACCGCGAGCTAATCGTTCTCATAAACGGGCACCCGGACCACCATATCTGTACCCAGGTATATGCAATTCCACGGGTAATTTATTTATTAAGGTATTAATTAATCCAAAACCTTTTTTATAGATATTACACTGAGAAATATACTTCATACCACATTGACTGACAATTCACTGCTATTTATTTTATGCGTATGACACACACACACACACCGCGCGTACATATATATATATATATATATATATATATATATATATATATATATATATATATATATATATATTACCATCATACAAGTTATAGTTCAGTACTTCAGTGGTCTACTAAAAGGAGGTTGTAAACGAGGTATAATCCGTCAGGTTGCGGAAAAACAAATTTTATGATTACTTTATTAGAACATTCAAATGGTTTACCTTTTGAAAATGTTTATGTATATTGCAGATACCAATACCTACAAATGTAACTTACACCTATAAAAAATATCTGGTATTTCAAATACAGTGATAACAGTGACGTTGTACCCCTAGTGATTCACGTAAAAATTCAATAATGGTTTTTGATGACGTGGCATGCCATAAACGGAATGAAATAAGTGATCATTCCTGTTTTGGCAGACACCAAAACAATGATTGTTTCTATCTGTGCCAAACGTAATATTCTATTTCAAAACAGTTTATACGTGATAATGATAATTTGCTAGTTCTGTTTCAACAAGATAGCACCAATCTTAAGCATGTGTATGATGGTCACGCTAATGTAGATATTACATTTGATAGATTTAAGGACTTGTGTTTCTGTTGATGGCGGGACAAGTTTGGATTTCTTGTGATTGATAAAGAAACTGATGTTATGCAGGTCGTTTCCGTAAGGGATTTGACTGTCACATTGCATTATAAGTACTGCAGTAATAATGGAGGAGCGCTTAGTACGAGACATGTTACGCGCTCACAAGGGTGTGCAACAAAACTACTCTAATTTAAAGGAAGATACTGCACTTACAGAACGTGCAATGGAGGCACACTTTAAACCTATAACACAACCATTGAAACAATTGTTTACTAAACAAGATGGTTCTCTCGTCAAAGCTGAACTCTTTACATCAGAATTCGGAAAAACTGGGCCTATTGCACATGAAAAGGAAGTTTGTTACATCATACGCCTAAAACATCTGGAACTCGGAAGGTATCACGTATTCTTGTTCCCGACACCATTCCACAAATTTTAGAAGAAACTGTGATTGCTGATACCACACATGATGACGTTAGGGAGATTCCTACTTTACAACAATTGAAATCAGAACTGTTAGCTGGTGGATCTCAATCGGCCTTTGAGGAGTACCTTAGTCAGCATGAAGGATTAGCGAAATATTATATGGAAGGTGTATTTAGATATCACGAAGACGAGTATGATTTAACATATGGTGTAAACTTTCGTCCCGAAAAAGAGAAATCTTTTATTGGTGATTCTGAACTAGACTTTGTTGGAGAGAACTTTTGTATCGCTCTTTCTGATGGATCATCCTTAGATTATGATGGAACTCCGGGATTACATGAGCTATTATTTAAAAAATCTCTTACCGGATACGAAAGAAGTGATCTGCAGCAATACAACGACATTTTGCGCCGCAAAAATGCTGCTCGACGTAATTATAACCCAGACGATCAAATCCAAGGAACTAATAGTAGAAAATACATTGAGATCATTAAACCATTACTTCAACCTAGAACACGACCAGCTACATAAACTATTGCACCTCCTGCCACAAACTCTCGCACAACCTCTATCTCCAAAAGAGGGGGTGGAATGCAACTATTACGACATAGTAACAAAGCGATAGAGTAATATGGTAGGGTCTCCTGTTATAAACCTGTTGCTATATTCATTTCATTTCATTGTTACAACGACCATCACTATAGGTACTACCACATATCCAGCACTGATGTTAATAGATAAATTCATCATCAAATGACAATAGATAAATTTGGTAAACATATTGTTGAGCATTCTGGTGATCTTCATTATGAAAATTTAATTTCTTTGTCTGGAATAGTCATTAAAAAGAAAATTAGTATTCCTACTGGTATAGTTGACACCTATACCTTTCCTGTAACGAGGGTACCATACTGTATTGCAAGTGGAGTCATCCAAGTCTCGAGTTAAACATAAATGATAAAAAGCTTGCGCTTGCTAGCAAGGTAATTGGTCACCACATAACTAGGAATGCCGCAATTAGAGTGACTATACCAGAGTTTATACAGTTTGCAACTGCCACGATGTTCCATGTAGAGCTCGTAGTACAATCCAAATTGATACAATGAGTAAAGCTGATGTTGAAGAACTACATAATCCAGCAAGAAGAAATTTTCCGCGGCGTTTTGTGGTACTTAAAGGTTTAAATGATCTCTTTCAAACTGATTTAGTAGAAATGAAACCTTATGCTTGGGTTAATAAAGGATTTCAATACATTTTAGTAGTAATAAATGCATTCTTTAAATATGTCGGTCAGATGTAATGAATAAACTTTTATCTGATTTGCAAAGGACGCCTACACATGTACAAACTGACATGGAAACGGAGTTTTATAATGCTGAATTAAAAAAAGTAATGAAAAAATTTAGTATTAACCATTACAGTAGTTATTTAAACTTGAAGAATAGCATAATTGAACTTGAACGTGCAAATCGCACTCTTAAAGCAATAATGTGGCAAACATTCAGTATGCAACGTACCTATAAATGGCTATCAATATTACCTCAAATTGTTGCAGATTATAATTCAAGAAAGCATAGCACTACCGGGTATAAACCTATAGATGTAACGGAAAAGAATACCACTTCTATTTTGAAACATTTAAAATATCATAAAGTTCTTGACCGTAAGACGCCTAAATTTAAACTCGGGGATTATGTACGTATTAGCAAATACAGAAGGATATTCTCCAAGGATTACACGCCTAATTGGAGTTATGTAGTCTTTCGAATAACAGCAGTGAAACGTTCCAGTCCAATTACCTCTACATTACGTGATAGTCGAGATGAAGAGATGGACGTTTCTATGAGCCACAAATTGAAAGTGTTAAACGTCCTGACGTTCACCTAGTTGAACGTGTAATACGACATCAAGGAAATATGTCTTTTGTTAAATGGTTAGGGTTTAATGATTCTCACAATTCATGGATTTCTAACAAAGACATTATATAATACGCTCTGTAGCATTCATTTTATACATTGTAATATTATTAGGTAATAAATAACTTTTATTTTATTTTGCCACCATAATGTTCTTTATACGCCTCCAAATGCGGGCGTAATGTGGTCTTTATAGCACGGAAATGTCATTGATACTAAGCAGCATGATTGACAGCAAACGCATGACATGATATATAATAGCAATATCACAGTATCTTAGTAACAACAAATTAGCCTACTGTCGACTTTATTTCACTGCATTTGCATTTAAAAACTTGCCGAAAATACTGAATCTTTTTAATATTTTGTTCCAGTTTCATGGTGCAAAATAAAATAAAATATTGTATGTACCACGGGCATAGTTGTAGATTATGGCTCTCAGGAATATAAAAGCCCTCCGCTTCGCGTCGGGCTTTTAACGAGCCATAATCTTCTGATTATGCCCTTAATACATAAATATCTATTTTTTTATTTAAAATTTTCTATTTATTATTAATACATACAATACTATACACTACTAAAGCGTTCCATAAATACGTAATCACGATGTTGCTTTTCCAGGACTGCTGAAATTATTTTACTACACCCTTCTATTCTTTTCCTAAAGCGTGCAGAATCTCTAGCTAACTGTTCCCATTCTCCTTTTCGCTCCCATTCTACTACATCGTAAACTACGTTTTTGAGCTCATTAATGCAGACCTCCTTCACTTGCCGTGTTATCTGTTGAAATCTAATTCGGTAAATGACATTCTATTTCATTTACAAATTGTTCCATAGATATTTCTCTAAGGTTTTGTATTAATCGCTTAATACAACAAATACACTCTACACCATCATAATGCGATTGAAAATACTTCTCACACAGACGTATTCCACTACCATACTTATAAACTAGATTATCTAAATAGTCATCACTAAACGTGCCCCGTCCACACACTCTTCCATGTTCGGCATCAAAGTCTAACATTCATTATTATCCCTATTCTCGTTTTGGTCGTTATCCCCACCTATTACTTAACAGCGTTCGCAACTTTTACGTCAATATCAATTTTCTCCTTGGAAAATTCTACAATTTCCATAACACATGCTACATTGAGATCAAATATATCTTGTAATGAAACTATTAACCTGTGTATGTCAACATCAGGCATTTCCGCTGCCGCATGTGTTATTTTATTATAAAATGCAGGAAATTCCATAGTAGGTACTAAATCCAATCGCTAGCTGACTATCTTAAGAAGTCTCCATAAGTGTTCTATAGACTCCCATCCTAAATAGATTTTTGATTCTTCACAATCAGAGATGCGTATAATTTTCGTCTTTTTAATAGTTTTGTACGATATCGTTTTCGAACCCATCTGTGTAGGTAGCCATGTCCCTTCAGGTGTGTAGATATAATTTGTAATTATCCCTTGATTGTCCATAAGTATGTGCCATTCCTGATTATAAAACACCACTCCATTACCCTTGGATCCACCAAGTTTAACGACTGGTTCAAAATTGAATTGGGACACTAACATACTTCGATTTACTTTTATTTAAGAAATACTGCACATTGTTAATTAAAGTATCACGACATCCACTTAAATTCATAACACTCACAATCTTCGCTTTTTCTAATGCTTGACGTAATATGTTCTCCATTACATACAATACTGGTTTCACATGTACTCCCTCTGCATTTATATCCTACTTCCCCCACGATTTCTACCGTCAAGGTTACTTGCTCCAACTTGATCGCCACACTGCACGTTACTTCAGCAATCCTACCGCTTCAAGCCCTATATTCACGGCGCTTCCGCAATGTTGTCGGGATCTCACCATTCGCTTCAAGGGTGCCACCTTCACCTTTTCGGCTTCCACATTTACAAGGTCTCCCAATATCAAGGTTCCCACACTTACAATGTCCTCCCCTTCTCACGTTTACCACTTTTTTCCAAGGTTGCAATTTTCAAGGTTCTCACACCCCCAAGGTTCCCACACTTACACTGTCCTCCCCCTCTCAGGTTTACCACACCTCCAATGTTACTCAATACCGATATGAATCGTGTCATTCCAGAAGGTTAACTACACATACTTTTCTACAAGGTCAATGCCTTTTTTAAAAGTGGGGGTGACTACACATATATTAAGTGTTAGTTCCAACAGTGTCAGTATGTCTGCTAGCCCAGTACAAAACAATTGGGATGATACGGAGTGCTGCCAACCATTATCACTTTTTAAGCTATGTGTGCGGCGCGCATGTGAATAATTCCAAACTGGGTGAAATCTTAAAAAACCTAGATAAACGAGTTCGCTACTTGCACCATCATGCCTTCATGGGTAATTTGAGATATTTGCTCTTCATACTCGTTATCATCTTGCTGGCCATATGCATTTATGCTATGACTGCACCATACACATATGGATGGATGGGTCGCAATTTACCACATGTCACACCAAGAATATTGGTGCTCATCGTGTAGAGCGCCCCTAACAATGCTGTACGAGGTATATGAAGATGATTCATGCATACTCTGCGGCGAAGTGTATTATTTGGACAATTAGTTTTATTATACCGTATATATTGTATATAATAAATTATTTCTCGTTTATTATCTTACTGTGTTCTACGGTGAGAAGATGTGTAACGTGACACCAAACTTTTACTATCCTCAGTATTACAATTGTTTCGATAAACGTTTACTTTCGTATGGAACATGGTCTGGAGTTCACTCACCTCTATCGCTTGCAGCAACAGGGTTCATTTCCATATCTTCGGACCATATTGTTGAATGCTTCATGTGTGGAGTTCTAATAAACCAATGGCGGTCATCTGACACTCCGCTACATGAACATCTCCAATGGACGCCACAGTGCACGTACGCTCAATTACTTGCACCACGTCCACGCAGGTGTAATGATACAGAAGTGGAAAGGACCGTTTGCACTTGTTTTAAATCAAAATGTTTTATTTCTAGAGAAAATCATATATCTGAATAATACACTGATTACATTTGTACATATACGATAAATAAATTAGCATATCATTATCTTTTTTGAAAAAGTGAGATGGAGACCTGAGTAGGTAGGGTGCGCAAATTGCCTTGAGAATGTGTTGAGTGTTAGTGCCCTACGTATGCTGTTTCACCTTGGAACTGTGGTAATTATGTCCTACTTTTTTTGCGGCCTTGAGCCAGTGGGACCTTGAAATTGTGATAACCTTGGAAATGTGAGATCTTGGAATTGTGGTGTGTTTCAAAAGTCTCCAATCCTACCTACTAGTAAATCAACATGCATATTACGTTAATTATTAGTCCTTGTGTAGAAGGCCACCATAGATGGTATGATAATCTTTTTCAACACGGGTTGTCTTACTTTAACTTTTTTATAGAAATATGTTCTTTGTATAGTTGAGATAGTTGATGTAAGGAGCATGGGATCCCTATTTTGACTTTTGGCCACTTATTAGTTTTATGTATTCGTCTGGATGTCTTAGTTTATAAAACAGTACATCTTCTGGTGTATATTTGAGAGAACGTATGTTATTAATTGTTGTATCTCTAACTTTCCTATCTGGACGAAAAGACGACAAAAATTTTGGGTCGTCAGATTAAAAAAAATTAGTTAAAACTGTAGTTTGTACTGTACTGTACCTTATGAGGCTTTGGATTCTGACGAGCTCTCATACATATGTCTATATAATCAGCAGGTACATTAATTTAGAAATTTCGGATCTGCGTTCAATTGTAGAATGTATTGCGTGTGCCTCCATTTGTGTGTGAAATTTGGAGAAATTTTTGTTCGATAGTAACTTTATGAATCATCGACAGATTGAGCAAAGTATTGCACAACAAACATCACATTCATCTTTTTTGGCGGCAAAAATTGTTAAGTTCAACTCGTCAAATACATGGTAAAAGGATGCTGTGGATAGCGCTGCAAGATAGGACTGGTACTAGTTCGGGGGAACATTCCTTTAAGACAATAGCTGGGATACCGTCTGGGCCAGTCGCCTTATTGAGATCAAGCCTACTGATGATCGATTCCAAGAGCTTGTACCGAAAATGAATTGGTTTCATACCGTATGAAGAAGAGTTGACTAGGGGCACATATTTTCCAGAGTCATTGAGACACGAGTTTGATGCAAACAAATCCATAAAAACGTTGGCTTTGTCTACAGAATCAGCAACTACCGATCCGGCAATAGACGTCAGGGGGGGAAATGAAGATGTTCCAAAGTTTTTACTAATGGCTTTAGCTAAAGACCAAAATTTACGACTGCCTAAAGGAGATGTAGCTAGTTCATTGCATTTTCGTTGTTCGAACAACTTTTTAGTTTTAGTGATGACACTTTTGCAGATATTTCTAGGACCAACGTATTTTACATGACTGTCGACCGATTTATTAGATTTTCATTTAATGTAACATTTATTTTTGAAGACATTGCATCAGCACAAGCCTTATTGAACCAGGGTTGGGAACGTGAATGACCTATACGGTACTGTTTTTTGGGAATGTATAACTCCATTCCCATAAGGATGACTTCAGATACTGATAGAGCGATGTTCGAAGAAGAGGACGACTTAAAACAATATTCACGCCATGGAAAGGTTGCAAAGAAATCCCGTAAATCGCTCCATCGAGCTGACTTAAAACACCACAAGGTTCTATCGGTTTTGCGAACAACAGTGGAATTAGGTATAGTAGAAATGATTTCTATTAGACAATGGTCGGAATGACCTAAAGGCGAAAGAACGGAAGTTTTACAAACAAGAGGGTTTGATGTAAGAAAGAGATCTAGAAGATGCGGAGTATGGTTAGGGTTATCAGGGATTCTTATGGGTTCAGAAATCATTTGTGTGAGATCACATGAAATAACAAATGTTTCTGCACTATGACCAGCGGGATTTGTAGTAGATGAAAACTGAAGCCAATTAGAGTTATGAACATTGAAATCGCCTACAAATGAGATATCGCGAGATGGAAACTGAGACAGGAGATAGTCAACTTTCATACTAAGGTAATCGAAGAAGTCTTGAAAGTTGCTGTCATTAGGAGACCTATAAATGCAACAGTAGAATTTCACAAAATTAGGACCAGAATGTTTAAACCAAATCACGTCGAAATTTTTATTTTCTAAGGAAGAAACCCTCTTGCAAGCAATTCTGTCCTTGATGTAGGCACATACGCCTCCTTTATATCGAAAGTTAGAGTGAAGGTGGTATTGAGGAGTGACTCGGAGCTTTCAGAGGAGACTTGTGTTTCAGATAGAAAAAAGATATCAGGTTGTAATTGTTCAAGATGTTGGTGAATAGCATTAAGATTAGACCTAACACCGCGGATGTTGCAGTAGTGAATCATTGTTTCGGAGCCTTCTTACTTGGTGCTTTATCATCATCAGTGCCATGACCTGCACGTTCATTACGTGTATTTTCCCAATCAGGATCAAAATTAGTCGAAGAACCCCGGTTGCTGTGCATTATCTGATATTATATCATAGCTTTTAGTTGATTTGTTAACATTGCACAAACTGTTATTGTCTATATTATCAGGTACTGAATTATTATCATCAGTGTTACACATTTAGGAAACTTCTTTGGTATACAGCGGCAATTCTTTACCGGCAATAATTTCCTCAAAAATCAATGCCTCAGGGATGTCAAGTAGTAAAAATGATATCTTCGTCACTGGTACTATTTTCCATTTTGTCGCTTGTTTCTAATTCTCATATTCTCTCATATTCAGTGGAGTTTCCAATGCCTTTAGTATGCAAAAGCAACTCTTTGTGGCACAGTTCAGTTGCGTTTTTAAAACTAGTTTTTTTGGTTTCAATTTTGCATTCCGGTGTATTTGGTTTGGTGCTGTCTGTTTGCTTATTGTGTATAACCCTCTTTGTTCGCTTTGCTATAGCTTGATCATTATTTTCTTTGTTAAAGTTTACTATATCCTTGGACGAGGATGCAGAAACCACTTCTTTGGCAAATTCAAGTTTCCTTGCCATGTTTATAATTCTAAGTGATCTATCATTAATGTGATGCATTTTTCTGAAATTAAGGAAAAACAACCCAATGAAGTAACTCCAAAGAGGTTGATGGGGAAAGGAATGTATTAACTCCAAAAAGTGCGAAAATGTAAAAGGATGTAACTCCATTGAATACTTTAACAGTCTTTTAGAGTTTTCTGTGCAAATGACACGACACGAAAATAGGATAAGTTGTTTATAAATACTGATAGTAGATGTTTATCACAGAAAGGCAATATTATCTACGGTATTATTAACTGGAGTTCGGTACACATTACCACACCAATTAATTGGACGCCATTAAAAACACTAGACTCACTACTATTTCGTTAAATTATGAAAAGCCGGAACTTACGCTAAATGACAACTATAAAAACATTATCTTCATTGTGCGCAGGAATGTATGTTAAAATAGTGATGGACAGATTTTGACTTTCGCCACTAGATGGAACTAAAATGTAATTATCGACCAAAACTGGACTTACCTACGTCATTTTCGTATTAAGCCGAAAAAAGCTAATAATGAAGTATGTCACTATCAAAAACAAGTTTAACAAAATATAATGACGTTATGATATCGGTGCAATCGAAAAATATAAAATATTAGTGTTTGTATCAAGCATTACAAGTAAGGATAAGATTGCGACATCATAAAGACTCTGAAAGCAAAAACCTTGTCGCCTAATCTTAAATAAACTGTTCTTTTATTCATTTCATCCACTTATTAATTGCTAATTAATAATGTTAAACAGAGAAGTTACTTACCGCTACCATTTTGTATCAAAATTTATAAATTCCAAATCCGGAATCTTTTGGTACAGATTATTTAATAACGCTATAGGTATAAAAAAATTCCTTGTGTATACATATATCTTTACTGTAGCACAAACACTTTAAACTGGATTTAGAAAGCTCCATCCTTTGAATAAAGTGACTTTGTAGTAACATTTTATGTGCATTACTGGATGTATAGAGGCAGAAACCTTACATGTTGCATTTTCATAAATATTTATCAATAATAAATAAATAAATAAATGAAATTTACTGGTAATACTATTTTACATCACCAATATCTTTCTTCTTACACTTTCTATAGTATGCTGATTCTGCTGTCCACATAAACACAGTTGCAAGTGTTAAAGCATTCATTACATGAATACTGTTGGCATAACTTCCAGTAACATCTCTAATTACTCCTGTATACAAGTATTGTTAACACTTGGTTTTAAAACAGTATTTGCGTACCTAACAATGGACCACCACTTAACACAACAATGCCATTCACAATCATTTCCATACTTAATGCATTACCTAATCGATCTAATGGAACGTATTCAGGCAAAATTAGATTCCAATACACAGTACGCACACCTTTTGCTATACCAAGAATAACTGAGATTCCAATAAGGGACTCAAACGTAGTACAATATATCAGCCCTAAGAATAATGGAACGTCATTATTACTACTCACTTATAAAAAAGCACCACTTACCAAAACGTGAACCAGAAAGTACAACTAAACTTAACAAAAACAGTGTTTTTGCGGTTAATTTAAAGTAATCTCCGATAAATGGAGCAATAAATCGTAAAATTAAATCAGCAGTTGAGATTACTGAGAGGAACGTTGCGATCTCTTGAGTATCCATTCCGATATCGGACAATATAAAAGGTGTTAACATGGAGAAGTTTACTTCGCCAAAAAGTGCAAATGCTAATCCAATTAAAATGTTGACATACTGAGGATCTTTCAGTAAAGTTAAGTCAAATGCTGTTATTATTCTTCCCATTGTTTTCATGATGAAATTCTGTGGCTTTTCCACATTTTCTTCGATTTCAAATTTTTCAATCACGTTAACCTCCAGAGAGACTTCTTCCTGCTTTGTGTTTGAACCTGCTATAATACCATTGTTTCCATGTATTGTACATTCTTGAAAGTACATCGGGTTACTAGAGCTTAAATTACCTTTGAGTGTTGTACGTACCTGGACCAGCTGAATTTGCACATGCGTCTAAGCTATCAGGTTCCACGACCATATGCCATTTAAGTGGTTGAAGAAGTAACGCTGATACGAACATATGCAGTGATATTCCCGTCAAAATTATAACTGCTCCTTGAATATCGTATACATTTAGCAAAACTGTCATTACTTGGGGCATTACTATTGACCCTAAACCTGTTATTGCGAGTGCCAAACCAGTAGCCTTCGTCCGATTTTTTAAAAAATAGCTATTTAACGCTAAGGGGTAAGAACACATTCCTAAACCCAATCCTACAGCTGCAAGGGTAACAAATTAGTACATATTCTTTCAATGATCTTATACTAACACGTCACAAATCCATACGTAATAACAAATCCAGCAAATGATTTTGCAAAAGCAGTTGTAATAAGGCCAAGTGTAACAAATAAGGCACTTGCAATTGATACTTTACGGAAATTAAAACGCTTCAGTAATGGACCATTTAGTAAACCCATAAACATACTAACAGCATTGTTTGCATTAATTATTATACCTGTGTCGGTTGCTGTAAGTTGAATTATTTTGAATGTATCTTTGAATATCAAACCAAAATTTTGAATAATAGGCATGTAGATGAACTGAAAAGAATTGTTTAAGTAATAATCAAAGTAAATGGATCATGCTTACATGGAATATAGCATACGCAATTAATATCATCCACCCCCAACCCCCATCGGGTGGAACTAATTTTCTTTTTGACATATTTAAAACCAGTAATAAGATTGATTTAATTTAGGAACTTATATACTGCAATTCTTTATATCTTCAATACTTTATGAATATATAACGGCGCTTGTTATTGGAAAAACCATAAAATGTATATTAACAGTTACTACACTTTACTACTAAGTTTATAAAAACAAAGAGTAAACTCAATATGCTTAAAAACGCAATACATGCTGTCTTAAATATTACTGAGTGAGATGGTAAACTATTCTCGCTAAAATTGTAGTAAATTCGTTTTAAAAAATTAATCAAATTTAATATGACGTAGAACGATCAGCAACTATATATTCATTATCATTAAATTTATTAAATCTTATCATCAAGCGATAACCTTTGCTTGAAAATAAGGCCATTTACCATTCCAGTAGTTTATGATTACACTATATTACTTACAATATTCCCATTCAAGTTCAAAGTACGTGTTTTTGTATATTATGCTTTAGAAAAAAAAAACTTCGAAAACTGAGCAGTTTGTTGTCAATTTGTAAAGCGGCCCACACACTCTCAGTTTTAACTGTGCAGTTAGACTATAAAGAAGCTGTACACTGAACTGAAAGTGTGTTGGAATAATTCACTTTAATGTACAGTGTTTGCTCAGTCTTGTCAGTTTTGTTGATTTGTCAATAACAACATACAAATGAGCAGAAGAAGAAAAGCTGCCGTGCCTAATTGCTATTTTAGTTTTACTTGATGAAGAAATTCAGAGAAAAAAGCTGTGGAGACGTTGGAGTAAATAGTAATTTCTTAAAGGAGGCGCTTCATCAAATGATTGCAATCTGCTGAACGAGTTGCACATAGGAGATGAAGAGAATGATTATAGAAATTACCTTAGAATTGATACAAGCACATTTCAATTGTTGTTAATTAAAATAACTCCAATAATTGAAAAACGGAGCATACGATTCAGAGAACCTATATCACCTGAAGCGAGACTTACTGCTACATTACGGTTCTTAGCAACCGGAAGATGTTTTGAGGATTTAAAATTTTCTGTGCGGATTTCACCTCAGGCACTCGGGCAGCTCATAATACAGACATGTAAAGCAATTTGAAAAGTACAGAAAAATTATATTCAGGTACATAAACATTCAAAATATATGTATTGTTATAATTTATAATTATATCATTATAACGAAAAAATCAAAATGTAAAACATCAAATATAATCAAACTAACATATGGTTTTATTATTTAAGAAACGGTTTCCAAAAAATTTGTTGCGTTGTTATTTTCTGAGGATGTCTGTGTTGATGTTGAAGAAGTACAATAAGGGAATTGTTGAGGAGGGTCCAGTGCTGGTGCTGGGTGTACTTGATAGCTGCCCCTTGTTAAAATACCCATTTGGGCATCAAGAAGTGCTTCATTCATTACTTTATCTGCAAAAATTAACTGCTGTTCTGTCAGTTTCCTCAATTTGGTAGTGTATCCCTTTGCCAAAGTCAAATACTCATCATCTTCTGTTTCCAAGTATTTTGAAGCGTTTGCGAGAAGTTGTTGCGCTGAGTCCTTGTTAATACTGTTCGACTGTGTCTTTCTTCTTTTGGCAAGGTGTCGCAAACAAACTGTCTATAGAAAATGAAGGTTGCGTCACCTAAAAAGAAATTTAATTAAGAATCTTTAACTCTCGCTTTTACTTCTTAATCTAAGTAATTGTTTTTTATTTGAGTTTCTTAATAATGAAGAGGAATAGAAACAAATTGCTAATGACTTTGAAATGAGGTGGCAGTACCCACAGTGTCTCTGAGCTATTGATGGCAAACATATACACAGAAGAAAACCTGCAAAAAGTGGTTCTCGGTACTTCAATTATAAGGGGCATTCAGTATTGTATTAATGACTATTGTTGATGCAAATTGCGAAGTTATTTTTGCTTACATAGGAACAAACGGGAAGACTTCCAATGGAGTTGTAATTAAAAACTTAACTTTTTATGAATTACTGAATAATAATGAAATGAACATCCATGCTCTCTCCAAACTTCCAAAAAGTTGTTCCTTATGTTTTTGTTGAGGACAAGACGGTTTATGAAACCCTACTCTTTTGTTGCTTTACTTGATGGAAGACGTATTTACAACAGTCGACATTCCGGAGCAAGGAGTTGCGTAACATTTTTTTGGAATTTTAAATTCAAGATTCATTATTTTTCAAAAAAACCCATTAATCTGTCGCCTGATAAGGTAAAAACCGTAGTTCTAGGATTTTGTTACTTGCACAACTTTTTAACAAGACATCACCGTGGTTATCATCATGAACAATAAGGTACTCAAACTTTGCTCAATTCTTCTGCTTCAAACCGAGATTTGGCTCCTGTAAATCGAACTTTTGCGGGTGCTAAAACACCTACTGCAGCTACTTTAATAATGAGGGGACAGTGGAGTGCCAACCAACGATTCCTGGAGAACGTGATTGATTTAACTATAGTATAAATCTAGCTGGGTTTATCTGTTTGAAAAAAAATAAGAGTTGACAATTAAGTACAGCTGATGTAGTTTGTATTAGAATAAATGTATGTGATAAAAATTAGTTCATGTTTTTTATTTTATTTTTCTTCTGGTGGAGTTTGTGTGGGTTTTAATTTATTTTCTTATTATTAAACAGTTGTTAAGTATGAAAAACAAGTTTACACTATACTTATAGTGTTTGTGCTTTGCTTATTGGAATTTGCGTTTTGTTTATGTTTATTTTTCCTTAGATTAAGATTTATACTAGATTTATGCTTGGCTACTTTTGTTTGAAATGAAATGTTTAAGTTATAAAATTTAATTAAAAATTATAAACGTTTACTTACAGAATTATCATCTCCTTCCGCGTAGACTCACCAGGTTCGGGAGTTTCTTGGTCCACCAGAAACACTAGTTCATCAAAATATCACGGACTTTTATAAACTCTTTTCTAAATATAGACCTCCCGTTATTAATTATTTTTACAGCACTCTATTGCGTAGCACAACTATCGACTGGTTTTAATTTTTCGATTAATTTATCACATACATCTGAACATTGTGTATCCCAAAGCTCAGGAAGATAACAATAGGTTTCAATAAATTCATGGAGAAACAGGTTTTTTTAAGAATATGCCATGCCGAAGAATGAGACTGAACTGAAAGAACTGAACGATAACCTGTGACATGCCGGAGCAAAAGAGGGTCCCTAAGCTCAGGTCTGAGAAGTGTGTTAAAAGAAGTACAAAACTGCACAGTTCACACAGCTTATTGTTCAAGCTCGACGTCACACGTGATAACAGCGCAGTTAAAACTGAGAGTGTATGTACCGCTTAAAGGTGGTTAACGAGAACCATATACATAGTTTGAAAATAGTCTATAATTATACAAAGCTCGAGGAATAACGTACATCAAACAAGAAAATTGTGTGACAAAATGATACCTCTCAATAAAGAAACGGAAAATATACTAAAACTACACACTGACAAATATCACATAATTAAGCTGTTTAGGTAAATAGTTTACTGTTGTGTAAAATGACACTGAATGCATAAGCAGATGTATCTTTGCCGATGAAGAAGAGTTCAAGTAAGTATGCCCTTGGCTTGAAAATTTCTCGAAATGAAAAGTGTATAGTTGTATAGTTTATTCCTTTTCCCAGATTTTCTCAAATTATTTCTCAGATACTCCTCAATATAGGTCGTTACTACAATCAACGAAAAGCGTTCCACTAGAGTCCCAGAGTATCTAAGTTATGCCCTTACTAGCTAATGAAAATGACTTAGTAATCTTCGAAGCTAACTAAACTGCTTCACACTACGGTTTCTACTGTTGTTTTGTCCCCGGTGCATACTGATCGACATAAGCTACATTCATAATCGAAAATCTTCATAAAAGAGTGTTTCTATCCTTAGTGGAAGCATTCAAAAATCAGCCATAGTAGTGGAATGCGATTTTGATTAACGGGTATTGAGCACCTCTATGCTTACATAAATTATAGCCACAGCTATCATGGTCAATATGTCGAAGACGGGCATGGGTTCTTTTATAACTTAGCTACTCCTTTTAGCACTTACCGATAAACAAGAGAATGGTTTAGCTGTATATTATCCTGTTGGTGGTAATTCTACTAAATATTTCCACTTAAAAACAACAAGTGCTTTGCCAATTATGTGTAAAATTACCACAGCATTATTATTTAACATAAGTAGTTAACATTAAGATTAAAATTAAAAAATTACAAAAAACGTTCTGCATTATGCTTTTCATTGTTAATATCACTTGCACTTATTGATAAAGATACCTCTTTGTTAGACATAACTGGATTATTTTATTTGATGCCGTTTATATTTGTGAATGCTTCTATCATTTTGAAATTGAAGTTTTTCACAACTTTACACTTACATCATAATTTGATTAAATTTTGTTAAATGTGTTTTTTGGTTGATATTTTTCATTGTTAGCTTTCGCCGTTAGAGAGTGTTCTGATTTGTCATCTTTATGTCAGTTTAACAATATTTAATTTTTAATGACCTAGTTATTCTTTACTAGAATTTAATTTTATAGTTGGCTTTATACGTTTCTCAAACTGTTGTGTTGCTAGCAGGCTGATGTCTATGTTTTAATTTTCAACTTTGACAAAATTGTTTACATCTGAAATAATTTTAACAGATGTTACTATTGACGAAGATAACTGTAAGTGTTATCGGAACGTTTAGATGGTATAATTTAAAATAATAATATAATATAATAATAATAATATAATTAAACAACCCAAAAAAGGTAAGTATTTTATTATGTGTGATAATGGTGAAAGTTTATATTTTCAAACAAAAATATAATTTACTACAATTTAAATTTACTTACTCAGGAAGAAAGTTCAAGAAGGTAAATTTCATACCTTATTGTAAATGGGTTTTATGCGACAAAACATTTTTTGAGTTATTGTACTTGGCACTATTTTGATGTCTGCCTTATCGGGGGACAGTTTTACCGCTTTGTTATGAACCATTCTGTTAGGGTTCTTATGTTGGCGCTCTTCTATAGGCTATTCTCTTGCCTCACTGTTTAATACGTATCCAGCTAAAACGAGCTCGCTAGTATTTATTAAGGGCGTGCTCAAGTTATACCATATCGCTTATGCAATGTTACATGCACTCAGCGATACTGCTTGTATGATTATATACTAGGTGTATCTGAACTAAATTCCATTAGGTTGACATCACTTATCTGGTCAATTATTAATTGCTGTATCAAATAGTGGAACCTTGTAGCGCCTTCTTGGGTTTTGATCAATTGGTGCATTATTCTTGTGCCCTTCTATAAACACCAGTTCGTGAGTTCCTACAGAGGTGGTCATTATATGATTGTGTTATGAGGTTTAAGTGTATATATATATATATATATATATATATATATATATATATATATATATATGTATACATCTATATATACCTCTGTGTGCGTGTGTGTGAGTGTTGGTGCGCACGTACGTGCGGGCGTAATAGCGTACGTACCCGTGTGTATCTGTAGGTACAACAACTTAACCCTAGAACTGCCGCGGCGGTCAATTTGACTACGTGACTTCTTTAAAACGTTATTTCTCCGTTGCGCTTGGAGTTACGGTGTTGAGGTATTATGGATTTTAGATTTTTATGTACTTTTAGAATATAAAAAAAATATGCTAAGAAAATTAAGCCGTTTTAGAGTTTTTTGTAGTACTTGTATAACTGCCGGAACCGTCATTTTGACCTTTATATATTCATAGTCAGTTTCGAGGTTGTGTCACAAAAATAATTACAGCGTTGAGATAAAACAATGTATTTAGTATTATTGTGGTAATTTTTAGTAGTTTACTACAAGTCAGAACTTGTTTAGTCGTGTCCGAAATTATGAATAATCTTTGCTATTTTTACCTACGCGCCCGAGGTATGAAAAATGCAAATTATAACTTGTTTCTATAGAGATCTATATATTCAAGTACTTTGAGATTTCAAACTAGTTGCAAGTGAATGTTCTTGTGAGATACTTCTGTACTAATTACGGGGTTAATTTCGTAGTAAAAAGAATGTGGTCGTCTCGCGGTTTTACACAACAGGCTTTAGATTTTCCACTCGGAAAGTTGCGGAATCAAGTGGACCTTATGTTGGCCGTATAGTTCAAAGAAATGTTATGCGAAATACTTCTGGACCAACTACTTATGCAAAAACAAATGTTTGCTAACTCTGTGCTACGTGCATTTTGATTATTTATAGATAACACAACGCTAAAACACGTTCAGAAATGTACTGAAATTGAATCTAAACGACAACTAGTAGATGATACAAACTGGTCAATCTCTCTTCAAGAACTTGACGGTGGTTTTCTTGCAATACTGGTAGCTCATAGTGCTTACGGCACAAGATCATTACAGCTTGACAGTTTATGGTCTGTTACATGGGGACCGTAATCAATTTCGTGAAATCACAAGATTTTTAAGATTTGATATTCGATCAACACGAAAAGAACGTCTAGTTAGTGACAAGTTTGCTTTGGCGTCCGAAATGTGGGATAAATTTATTAGTAACTGTAAAGCTTGCTATGTTCCAGGAGTAAACATTACAGTAGACGAACAACTGTTTCCTACTAAAGCTAGATGTAGATTTACACAATATATGGCGAATAAGCCTGATAAATTTGGTGTAAAATTTTGGCTAGTTGTTGATACGAATTCTAAATATCTGCTAAATTATTTTCCTTATTTAGGAAAAGATGATATGCGTCCTAACAACCAACCCCTTCCAGAATATGTTGTTTTAAAATTAATGGAACCTTTCTTAAATATGGGTAGAAATGTTACTACCGACAACTTTTTTACCAGCTAAAAGTTAACAACAATGCTGGCAAAAAAGAACACAACAATAGTATGAACAATCAACCGAGCAGGAAGGGAATTACCAATTTGTATCAAGAATAAAAGGGCAGAGTTATATTCTACCACAGTAATGAAAAATGATAAAAGCACCTTCCCAATTTATCAGGTTAAAGTTAACAAAAATGTCACATTGCTAAATACGCTACATCCAACTGTGACTGTAGATGATGACAAAAAGAAGAAACCTGAGACAGTGTTGTATTACAATGAAACAAAGTTTCGGGTAGATGTGTTGAACCAAATGGCTAGAAAATATTCTATGAAAGCTGGTTCACGTAGATGGCTAGTTCGTGTGTTTTACAATGTTTTAGATCTTGTCACAATCAACGCCTGGATAGTTCATAAGGAAGTCGTAGGCTTTATGTAGTGTAACAAAGACCGTTATTTGTTTGAACTGTAGAGCGCTATACAGCTTGTAAGACTGTACCGAATCCTAACTGTATTAGAATCAATTTGATCTTTATTTAATTAAAATGAATACTTACCTAAGATGTGTTTTTTTTATGTTTCTTTCTCAATTAAGGGTAAAATATATAAAGAATATATCTCAAAATTACCGGCCACGGCAGTTTTAGGTATTTACAATAGCCGGCGGTGCTAGGGTTAAATTTAATCTTAAGTAAATAATCATAACGCAGTCACAAAGGAAGGAAGTCACAACAATATTATATACAGTAATGAAATAATCCCAAGTTATTAACACTTTCGTATATTATGATAATATGAAAGTAACTAAACGATCCGAGTATTGACACAACTGCTAAGAATACATTCAATTTTGCAATATCTAATAATGAATTCGGGTTGACGCTTGCAAGGTTTAAATTTCCACAACTTTACCCTGCAAGTATCTTAATTTTAATAAACACAAGGAAAAAATAGTACTGTTGGAAACGTACATTTGTCTATGTCTACACATTTTGTTATAAAATTAAACAAACACTTAAATCCTACCTTAGGAATTTCTTACCGCTAAATTACGCACAGTATAAAAATATCTGGTGAGGAACACCACACGACCTTTCAACCTACAAAATGGCAATTTAAAAAAATTAAATAATTTTAATAACATTTTTTTAAGAATAATTATGCAACCTCCTTTATAAGTTCATTACGAAAATAGGCAACATTGTAAACGAAAAAACAGAAATCTATGTCAAACAGACGTTTAAAACTTCGTGACAGACAGAGGCTAATAGACATCTAGATGCTAATTTAAATTAAAAGAAATGAAATAACTTTTTTGCACGATTGAACTTTTTCGTTTATTTACCATATCTGTTTATCTATTTATTGGCTTTTGAAAAGAGCATAATGAGAAGTAATAAGTTGTCCAGAATTGTGATTATTTCTTTTATTCAACGAAGAAGGAGGATGAAAAAGGAAAACCGAAAATATTGGGTGCATCCCATCTGTAGTGATAGGCTATTATCTGGAAAATTTTATACTTTACATCCAAAATTACTCAAATATCCGGAAAATTTTTTTGTCTTTTATCGAATGAGCACAACCAGCTTCAATGAACTTGTCAAATTAATTGGACCAGTAATAGCGAAGGAGGATACAAGTTTCAGACTTTCTATACCTGTGGAGGAAGGTTTGAGCGTTACGATAAGGTGAGAGAAATTAAAAATACTTATTAACTGTTTTTATTAGAATGAAGGAAATAGTTATTAGAACGTTACAAAGTTAAATATTTTGAGAAGTTTTACAACTCGTATATTTGAGAGTCATCTGAAAAATTCGAAACATATGACTGAGTTGTTTCATTCGAATCGCATCGTGGTGGAATGTCCTGAACCAAGGGTAAATTGGCGGATATAGTAGGAACGGCTACATACGTTTGTATAGATCCTGATGGTGGCCAAATATTAGTTCCTCGTTGATATATATCGTAGTTAGTTGTTGAGTTAGTAGTAGTCATAGCAAGTCTGGCTACTGTTATCTGTTTAAAAACGTTCAGAATAGCAATTTTAGCATCAAATTTCTGTTCTGCAGTTAACTTCCGGAGTGAAGGCACAAGAGATAGAGCAAAGTTAGTATCTTCATCAACGGTATTAGTCTCATTCAATGCTTTTAATAATGCTTCATCTAAATCTGTTCGCTTCTGGATATTAGTTCTCTTCTTCCGGTGATTAATAGGTGTGGAAGTAGAAGGACCAGATTCGTCATCCTCTTCATAATTTGCTTGAGAATCATCCTCTTCTAGGTTACTTTCCGTTGTTCGATTTTCGATACACGGAAGTAGAAATAGCAGTTGTTCAAAATATATATATATTTGCGTCTCTTGGTCGCAGGTTGTCCCGACTTTGTATTTTTCTGAGCGTTGAGCTCTCGGCGAAAGCAAGTCCGTAAATTACCCCATTTTTTTTTTGCACATCACGACCTGAAAGATGTTAATACTGTTAATTCTTTACAGGTATCTGGCAACAGGGGCTAGTTTCAATACATTGTCTTTTGATTATCTAATGGGAGCTTCTACAATACGAGATATAACTAAAACTACATGTGAGCAAATGTGGAACATTCTTCAACCGTTGTATATGGCAAACAAAAATGAAGATGACTGGATTAAAATTGCAGACGAATTCTATAGCCGTACAAATTTTCCAAACATCATAGGAGCCATAGATGGCAAGCATATTCGAATGATACAGCCAGAACATTCTGGATCATCATATTTTAACTACAAAAGTTCTTCTCTTGCGTTTTAATGGCTTAGACAGATGCAGATTATAAATTTGTTTACGTAGATGTTGGCTCTTATGGAACAGCGAGTGATTCCGAAATATTTAAAACAAGTGAAATGGGTAAAAGGCTTTCCGAAAACCGATTAAATATTCCTTCTGCAAGGCATTTACCCAATGATGATAACGGTAATGCTATTCCATTCTCTGTCGTAGGCGATGAAGCGTTTGGACTCGGAAATCACATATTACGCCCTTATGCAAAACGAAATTTAAATTACACTAAGCGAATTTTCAATTATAGACATACTAGGGCACGACGTATTGTTGAATGCACTTTTGGCATTTTAGCTAACAAATGGCGTATTTTTCACCGCCCAATTGAAGTGAACATACATTTTTGCGCTCAAATTATTAAAGCCTGCTGTGTTCTTCACAATTATGTACGAATCAAAGATGGAATAACATTCACAGATACTCTCTACGATTGTCCCATGAATAGCCTAACGATAAGTGAAAACAATCGAGGAAGAAATAATATGAATGACGTACGACAATACATGTCATCATATTTTATATCTCCTGGAGGGGCGATTTCGTGTCAATATAGCAAAGTGTAATATGTACTTAAATAAATATAAATACACATGTACCCATACGTACCTTGACTAGTTTTATTATCAGCGCTCAGCTGATTCAAATCAGGAACAACTACTTCACAAATTTCCTCCCACAGTTTTTTCTTCAAATTTCCATCAGAATATTCTTTTAAATTCTTTTTATATATTGGAGGCCTTTTCTCCACTTCTTCAATGAGTTTTTCAATGAAAGAATCAACAAGTAACGCCATTATTATTTGCTTTTAAGTAATCTAAGAACTAAGCCGGTTCCGATCACGAACAACTTCCTCACAAAAAAGGTCAAAGCAAACTAAACAATCGGCAAGTCTGCGCGCATGCATAACAGGCAATACTGTTTAAGCAGTCGGCCGATAGTTGGCCAACTATTAAGTTTGAAGGGAATCGCTCTGCGTATCAAACTTTTTCGTTGGACGATTTCAAATCGTATGTGTGTGCGCACTCTCCATACATCTCCATGGTAATTAAGTAAACAACCAAACTATCGGCCGATTAAAAGTCTCCAGTCTGCGGGGGCTCTAATAGAATTGTTTGTGTGCTATAACTGGATCGAAAACCTGATTGAAAAGTAGGCAGTGTTCTTAAAGCCGAAATGGTAACTTAATGCATGCAAGTTATGTCTGTCACTTTGAATAATATACACCTTTTTTTTTGTGCTGCTTGAGTAAAATTTTTATTAAACGAAAGAAGTGCGAAGTTCTTCTAATCTTGGTGCTTATATTGGCTACGAATACAAGAATACCACATTACGACCTAACTTTAATTTATAAACATAACCTAAAAATTTAGATAAAGTACCTTTAAATAGATTTATTGGTATTATTGTGAGATGCAAATGATTTTGCTTGTTTAATTAGCAAATAGTACAATTATATCGTGTATATAATAAAACAATAGCAACATCTCTGAACCATCCTGTATATAATAGTTTATAACCGCACCTAGACTCTTTGCCCCCAGTTTAAGATTTACACATTGCGGTGCCCCCTACATTGTTCGCCATTTTGTGATGATGCTAAACCTATACTGGGTTGTGCCATTTGTAACGGGCTCAAACATGGACCTATTCCTTTGGTTCGTTTACAGTCGCCACAAAGAATGAAATTTAGGGTTTTATGTTAATTTCAAAATCCTCTAATAAAAATTTATATTGTTCTTGTAAGTACTGAAAGTATTTATTCGTAATGTTTAATAATGAAAATAAATCAAACGTTGCATATTTTTAGTTAAGCTAAAACTCGAAAAAAATGCACAAATACTTTCTGACAATAATATATAAAAACAATCCTATTATTATATTTCGTGTTCTTAATAGTTAACATGCACAAATAATTTTTATCTGTGAATGGAATGTTTTTCGTTCAGTGTTGATATTCAAACCAATTCAAAGAAAAAACACAAAGACGTTGTTTTTATTACAGAGTTAAAGATCTTACTTATCACTTCCTGAGACCACAAATGGAGCCGTGTTCCTTTGTTCCCCCAATATCTTCACCAGACCTTTGTTGCGGATTTATACAATTCCAATTTCCGCCTATCGATTCGATTAAGATTTTCTGGATCTATTAATCAGTTTTGCTTCTCACTGTAAATTGTCCAGTTATCACTACAAACGGCCAGCAAACTACAAGAAGCCCGCAAACTACAAACAACAATACTTTCTAGTTATTGTTCTTTATTGTTATTTATATACTGATTTATCACACTGTATCGATTGTCGTATTTTGTACTTATCGTTCAATATTTATACACAAGCGTGGACGACTTTCGATCCTCACAAAAAAGTGTTTTAAATTATTACGTACACCTTTCTTGTTATCGCCGCTTTGACAATATTCACACTCTTAATCGCTTTGATTTTTTACCTTTTAATAAGGGAAGTATTCTTTTACTTCCTTATTACTATATTAACTAAACTTTATTGTATTTTCTCAATTTAGAGGACTACGTGACTATTACTTCGTCACTTGTTGCTCTCTCTTAGGGTAACATCAATCAACTCTAAATACTCCCGATTAAAAACTGCCAGTCATTTCGACCGCCTCTCCCCCTCCTTCTACAACGCGTTCATACATTTGCAAATTGCCACGTCTACTTTAAATATTTTCTGATTACTTATTTACATAACTTATGGAAGTAAATTAAAGCTTTTCTTCTCAATATCAAATACATTTATATATAAATAACAATCATTTCTCAATCTATAAAATAACATATAACTATAAAATATTATACAACTTAGCGCGAAATTTGAATTCTTCATGCATCCGTTACAACATGCAGCGTGTGCAGAGATAACGCGTGCGTTCTCGAGTCAAGCATCCAAGCAGTTACATATAGTATTCGTTCTGTTTAATGCTATAAATAGTACTAATTGCTTGACAATTAAAGAAGAATAGTTTTCGCACTCTGGATTCTATCGTTATAGTAGTAAGAAGCAGTATATGTTTAGTTTTAATACAGTAAAGCATAATTGCATTAAAAGTAAAATCGGAAGTGGACACATCAAAGTAGTATTATTAAATATAAAATAATCCCATTTATTTTAAACACAGATAATTCATTTTTTTTACATAAAAGTCAGGTTCTAACGCAATACCGCAACTACTTATAAATAGTAAAACTGCACGTACAACTGAAATTAGGAGCTAAGGAAAAATTAATATGCATTACCTTTTCTTGTAATAAGTCCTTTTATTGCCCCTTTATTGTTATAGAAAGCAATCATCGCACTTATTACAGTTGAGGACCTTCTCTTCAGTTTCTTAATACAAAACTCAGTATTAAACTTGATATAAATAACTTCGTTTGAAAGACCGTTTTTATTGATTTCAAGTTACGAATTCACAAAATAAAATAAAATAAACAAAATGCTATATACCATAAATATAAATAAAAATAATCTGGTTTGTAGTGAATGAACCAGCAATTTATTCGCTTGTTTTGGTAAAATAAAAATTTACTAAACGCTCATCATACAATATGTCCTTAGCGTATGACTTCATTTATAAAGTTAGGGTCGTTGTAGTTTTCAAGCTTGTGATTTGGGGTACTAGATCCTTTTGGTGTTTATTAAAGCACACTATCCTTAACACATTCACGTCATTTACTAGCGAAGCAACACAAGAAAGTATAATAAATCAAATTAAATATTAGCAAAAAATCATAATGTGGTATCAAATACTGTTTTTCCGGTAAACCCTACAAACTTAATCACAATGTAAGAGAAAATATAAAATAAAAATAAAAAATAACGTAAGGATCAGGTTTGTTTCCTTTTCACTCCGCTAACAAAACATCCAGTAATTAGCATTGCTAGTTAAAAAATCTGTAAGCATCCTGCATTCAACAGTAAAACCGAAATTAAGTCTGTACATTAACTAATATAGTGACCGCTAAATAGTGATAAGATGTGCGAATTGTGTATTAAAAATAATTGATAGGAAAGGAAAATAATGTTAAAGCTTGTGTATTCAAAATAAAATTGTTGGTGACAAACAAAAATTAAGAAGATTTAAAAGCTTGCTATTAACTATAAACACAAATTTACTTCTTATATCCCCTAATTGACAAACAATAATCTGTTTTGTATTAGAACACATCTTTTGAATGGAAAATTACACTCAAAACCTTTTATATTAATATTAGTTAGAGATAAGTACACCGAAGCATTCATAAATAGAATTGGAACCCGATAAATATAAGTAGCAAAGTCAAATTAACAAAGTAACTAATAACTAACACCGTTCTTGTAAATTTTTTCCTTTATTTCTTAGAATTGCATTTTTAAATAATGAAAGTTTGACCGTGAAACATTATGTGTGAAATAAATACGAATATACCCACATAATTTTGCCATCTACAACTACCATTTAGAAGTAAATTTAATTTTGTAATTATAGAGAAACAAAGTTCATTAATTCACCTCAGAAATAATTAAAATTTAAAGTTACTTACGCAATAATGTCTATAATGTTCACCAAATAACGTTAAGATGACAATGGAATGTAACCTATTGCCACTGTATAAAATTTTATATATATATATTTTAAATAATGCAAATGCCAACAGATGTGTTAAACAGTAAATGACTCCTGTAATTTTGTGATTATGAGATGGTAAAAGTGTGACTAATTATTAATTAAGCAGTTATATAGGATAAGTATTTTTTTTGGTAGAAAGTGGTAAAATTTTGTATCAATCGCTCCGTTATTTCACAAACAACAATTTTAGCATAACAATATAAGTTTTAAATTATTAATTGATTTAAGTTTAATTAAAACAACTTGTGACACAGCTGCCTCAACACAGGAAACTGGGAATTCCCAACCACCCCACTGTTAATATCTTATATGTTATATAGGCAAGTCGAGCGCCCGTATCTTTATCTTTTCGTTCTCACTGCATATAGCAGAGATCGTAGCTGCATAAATCTGAAGGGTATGCGATGAGAGAGTACTTTGAATTGATCAATCGAATTTAAGTTAATAAGTACTCGCTCTATAATTACGTATTAATTACTTTAATACTAGTAGTACAAGTTGCTTTGCTACTGATAGCCGTTTATGCCAATTTTGACTGCCGCCGCTGAAATCTTATTGAAAGAGCTCGTATTTATTAAAAATCATTCATTCATCATAAATCATTGGTGAAGGAGTATTGCTTGTCAAGGGGACCTGTGACCTTTGTCAGCTCCCGTTTCCGCCGTCCGTCTGAATTAATTTTGTCTTAGATACATCTTTCACCGCTGGAAATATCCTCAATTATCCTCCGCTGGAGTACCTAGAGCAGGCCGTTTGGTAACTGGACAAGTTCAGGGGAACACCTGAACAGAAGCTTATCTTTGGGTGGCGCCTGAATCCGTAAAAGAACAATACCACAACTTTTAATTATTTCAAATAAACCTTTTTTTTCCAAACGAGTCTCATTTTTTTGTATTGGTTTTGTACTGCACCACCGAAAAACCCTTTACAATAAAATTATTGTGGCTATTTCCATTTACACGTCATCTTTTGTTTTCTACTATCATGCACAGACTAGGTACCGTTAGATTACGCTTTTAAATAAAGAAAATTCTCATTTAATCGGGGGCTTTAAAAATATTAGCATATATTTATGAAAGAAAATAGCAATAAGACGAATTACTATCAATATACAGGGTGTTCAATTAAAAAACACGGCTTTATTTTTTGTCCTCAATTTACGAAAAGTTATAATAAAATAGATATTACCTCTAAATTATACTGAAAAACTATAATAAAACCACTTTTTATATTTTTAATATATGCGTGGAAACTGCGATACAAGGGTTCACAAAGAGTAAACAATTTTTAAATCACAGTAACAGAAAATAATACACAATATTTCACAAAAAAAAAGTGTTTCATAACCCTAATCCTACTAATAAAGGACATCCTCATAACGGTATCAAAACAAGGACACCCTGTACATTACAAAACAGTAATTTACGACTCCCTGGCATAATCCGTAATATACCATTAAAAAATAAACTAGACCAAGTAATTTTTTTTAATTCTAAAGGCGATACCTATTATTTATTTCATTATCTTTTAACTATCAGTTCCGTTTGATGTTTCTGTTTTCTTAGTTGACTGATTACTTTTTCCATAGACCATATCGCACATGGAGTAAAGTTTAGTACATTCACAACGTGTAAGCAATTAGTATATGCTCCAGTCGCATCCTTTATTAATCCTAGTTTACATAAGAAATAATTAAGCATATTTTAGGTTTGTTCACCTTACCAAGCAATGGACCGCAGATCAATAATGTTATACCATTAAGCGTAGAGTATATGCTTTTAGCTGATGCCAACCGTTCACTAGGTATATTATCTGCTAGAACGACAAACCAATAAACAGTCCTCACTCCCTTCGCAACTCCCCATAGACATGCAATCACTGCTGTATTTGTTGTTTTTGAAAAATACATAATCACTAAATATGACATACATTAAAAAATGCTAAAAAATGTTGATTCTCTTACTGTAACGTCCAATGATACTCGCAAAACAGCTTAAACCATACATAAACTTAGTGGACCTTTTAAAATAATCTCCAATATAGGGAATAATAAATTTAACAATTATGTTAGATATATTAGATATAGACACGAATAAAGCA
>JARFJB010001417.1:1122500-1175000 GCA_036346205.1 Vesta saturnalis
CCTCCTCGCTCACCTGATACGCGCTGAACGACTTTATTGTTTGGGGATACGTATCCCAGCGAATTTATGGGCACAGGCATGAACTTGCTAACTATTTGGACGAACTTCGTGTCAAAATTACAGACTATAAACAGCATTACCCAAGAAATGTTAGAAAACACCCGAACTGAATTTTATCACAGATTGGGTTACTGCCTTGCACAAGGTCGAGGTCTTTTCGAAAATCTTATAAAGTAGAGTTTTGAAAAAAGTGTATTCTGTTTATTTTTAAGAATAGTTAGTTTTTCAATAAAAATTATAATACTAAAGTTAAACCTTAAACTTAAGTTATACTTTCAATGTAAATGTTAATGTTCTTGTTTATAGCTCTCGTAAATTTCTTCTTGATTCTTCTTACGAGTAGTAATCGAACCATGCTATAAATTCGCAATTACAATAAACTTCCATATTTGAGGTGTTATCATTTAATGTTTAAGTGTAAAGTATTTACTTAATAGTTTCAAGGAACACGCCACCTTTCAACATCATCTTAATTGCTTTGGTTTCGTTAGAAATGTTGAAGCTAGATTGAAGAAGACTTAAGTAGTTTATAGTTCATAGTTCAATGCCACTTGTACACATTTGCATGTAGGCACATGCCTACATACAAATGTGTACAAGTGGCAACATCGGTAAAGTTATGTCTCCCTCACACTCATATAATGTTTATTGGGTTTCTTTCTAGCTTATTATAGGTCAGACCCGCAATAATGTTTTTCTACACGCACACGCAGACGCACACGCACACGTACACGCACACGCACACGCACACGCACACGCACACGCACACGCACACGCACACGCACACGCACACACACACACACGGATACGCACACACACACGCACACGCCTACGCACACGCACACGCACACTCACACTCACACTCACACTCACACGCACACACACACGCACACGCACACGCACACGCACACACACACACACACACACACACACACACACACCACACAGTCACAGACACAGACACAGACACAGACACAGACACAGACACAGACACAGACACAGACACAGACACAGACACAGACACAGACACAGACACAGACACAGACACAGACACAGACACAGACACAGACACAGACACAGACACAGACACAGACACAGACACAGACACAGACACAGACACAGACACAGACACAGACACAGACACAGACACAGACACAGACACAGACACAGACACAGACACAGACACAGACACAGACACAGACACAGACACAGACACAGACACAGACACAGACACAGACACAGACACAGACACAGACACAGACACAGACACAGACACAGACACAGACACAGACACAGACACAGACACAGACACAGACACAGACACAGACACAGACACAGACACAGACACAGACACAGACACAGACACAGACACAGACACAGACACAGACACAGACACAGACACAGACACAGACACAGACACAGACACAGACACAGACACAGACACAGACACAGACACAGACACAGACACAGACACAGACACAGACACAGACACAGACACAGACACAGACACAGACACAGACACAGACACAGACAGAGACAGAACAGACACAGACACACAGACACAGACACAGACACAGACACAGACACAGACACAGACACAGACACAGACACAGACACAGACACAGACACAGACACAGACACAGACACAGACACAGACACAGACACAGACACAGACACAGACACAGACACAGACACAGACACAGACACAGACACAGACACAGACACAGACACAGACACAGACACAGACACAGACACAGACACAGACACAGACACAGACACAGACACAGACACAGACACAGACACAGACACTGACACAGACACAGACACAGACACAGACACAGACACAGACACAGACACAGACACAGACACACCCACACGCTCACACACACATATAATTTTGGGAGAACGTGCTTTGGATAATAAATGAACCTGAGTTTACAGGAGAGGATTTTTTTGTGCGGAGAGTGTGGATTGGTGTAAATTCTACGCGACCAGTATCTTAGTAAAGCATTGAATGCTATGTAAAAGTGTATTTAAGTGTATACAAATTTTTAAGCTGAAAGTATTAAATATGAATGAGAAATAATGTTTTAGCAACACCTCCACTGAGACGATAATGTTGAAATGCTACAATATTTAGCCACTGTGTGTTAAGTAATGCGCATTTAAAATTGTTGTAAATGGATTGCGTGTAAATGTATGGTATATTGTATTAAAGTGTAGAAAAAGAATATGTATGCATATTTTTACTTGCATAAATACCATGATATTGCATAATGTAAAATTTGATGCATACTCAAGGATAAATGGCGCTGACAGAAAACCCGCCCATATGTGAGAGACATTCACAAAAAGTTGAACCTAGATCTGGACAATATATGGAGTGAATTTGAACGTCGTTCCGAATAGTTTAAGGTATATGTGTAAAAATTTCAAGATGGCGGCGATTTTCTAGTTTTGCTTGCGTTGGTTCATTTTCTACAGTTTGCGCGCTGCAAGGACGCGCGATAGAAAACTCTTTTGGGATAGTTTGCTTGTGGTTTGAGCGGGAAAATATGATGTCTATAAGCAAAATGGATAACCTCAGATATATGAGGGAGAGACTGACAGGGTACGGCACGAGTTATACTTAAGAGGGTGGTCGAGCGCTTGTGCTTTGTAACGGTATTTGTTGGTTTTGATTTGTAAACAATTAGTATCGCAGAAAATATTAGCAAAAACCCATTTTGAAGATGAAGACTTTAATTTTAGATTTTGAGTGGTAGACGTTAGTAGTAATATAGGGGCGAACTTTTGGCGTGAGATTTGAAGTTTTAGTTCATTACCTTTAGATTACTTGCAATAGTATTCACAAGAATTTCAGTTCAGACAGACGCATACAGTGCACTTTGTTTATTATCTTTACTAACGTTTATCAAGAATATCTATTAACTTAACCTTGCTGACATCGTATGAAATACCTTCTTAAGCCTAGATTATATTGCGTTCATTAGTCTGTAACCATTGCTTGCATAGATCAGTTCTTCGTACCAACCACTTCCACTTGTTAGATAGAAATTTTGTTAACGTTAACAAATCTACGTGTATGCAGTGATACAGTTTTATGTGAATACGCATTATTACCTTAGCTTTGTATTTATTACAATTCGGAATTGGTTAAATGATATGACAGAGTTTAGAAAACCGTCATGATAGAGAACTACAACTGCTGTTCTTGTACATTCAACGCTCGCAGTGTAGAACTATTCAATTTAAAGGATATAATAAGCTATAGATTGGAATTTCTTGAATCTTACACTCTGGTTTGTTTCTATGAAAAGTTCATACAAGTTGTTGACTACCGCCGTTTTCGAGATTACATTTACAAAGACATTGAAAATGCTATACATGGTAAATATAATATTAATTCACATAACACTGAATGGTCAATGGAGATATTGCATTAGCGTCATAGTTATCTAATGTATAGCATTTACTAAATAAAGAAGAATTAATAACTATGATTTGTGTTTGTAATCTCGATTTAAGTATAAACACCTTGCTTTATCCATCTAGGTAAACATTGTTAGGTAAGAGTGCAAGTGGTATAGTGAATATTCTAATTCGATTGAATACCATTTACCTGGTTACCACTATTTTGGTCCTGTTACAAATTTAGAGAAACGATTCGCACGAAAAATTAACCCTAACGGAAATTTTAGACACAATAAAATCATCGCTTTCAACGGGAAAACGTGTGGTAAAAGGTTTAGGAGGAAGTAAAACATATATTGACTTTCTTCATTGATAGTTTGGATTCTTGTTAGTTGAAGCCATCATGACTACTACTAGGTAATGAATGAGTACTTACATAAAACTTTAACATTATATACACTTAGATGTTAACGTTAACAAAATTTCTAACAAGTGGAAGTGGTTGGTATGAAGAACTGATCTATGCAAACAAAGGTTATAGACTCTAATGAACGCAACATAATCTACACATGAGAAAGTACTTCATGCGATGTCAGCAAGGTTAAGTTGATAGATATTCTTGATAAACGCTACTAAACATAATAAACAAAGTGGACTGTATGCGTCTGTCTGAACTGAAGTTCTTGTGAATACCATTGCAACGTAATCTAAAGGTAATTATCTACAGCGTATGAAAGTGTTACTTAATCATAACTAACAGGTATAAATGTCAATTACCCTACTAGATGTGGGAAAGTATTTCATGTGATACCAGCAAGATTAATGACAGGTGTTAATAGATATTCTCAGAAAACGCCAGTAAAGATAATAAACAAAGTGCAATGTGTGCGTCTGTCTGAACTGAAGTTCTTTTGAATACTATTGTAACGTAATGTAAAGGTAATCAACTAAGCCGTGAGCATTCCGCAAGCATTAGTAACAGGTGTAAATATCAACCACCCTAACAAACAATGACGACAAAGTACCATAAAAGTGAAATATGATACCAAATGTTATATATGCATAGACCATAAAAAATATAGCTTTTGAGGTGATCCAAAAGCATCCAAATAATAAACTGACTCTAAGCGCTTACGATAGATATTTGTCTCGTTCAAAACCTATTTAGTAACCTTGACGATTTATGTATAACTTTATACATTTGATCTGTTGTTTATAATTTTTTTAGTCAAATACAAGTTATAATCAGTGTGTAATATTTGACCTTGAATGCGGGTTTGTATGATTATATAAGCAGATAAAGAGCAGTTCTATATCAGTCAGCATATGGCACTCATGACGAGAATTTTAATTGTAAACCTAAAGTACTTCTATAGTTACTTAAATTATTAATTTTTACACATCAGTTATAAATAAAATATTTGCTACAAGTCCATTATTGCGTAATCGGCAGTGCGTGTTTCATATTTTTGCATTGTTGGATACAGCTTTGAAGGTAACTATGAGTACAGTTATACCAAGTAGTAGCGATAGTGTTAATTTAACAAGATTTGTTATTCCAAAAAAAAAGAATTTGTAAAACACATCCGTATAATTAACACTAATATCAAGCTATTCAAAGATATAATTCAAAATAAAATTTATTTAAGTGTAAATGAAAATTTGCTGAAGCTTGAAAGCAATTTATCATTGTTAAAGTGTTATCTTGTAAAACTTAAACAGTTAAAGTACGCTTCAGATTAAATAGGTAGAGGAATTGTTGATGTCACTAAAAAAGCGTACACGCAAATTAGGGTGGTGCTATCTAGATACATGTTTTAATGGTAAGTTACTCACAGAAACTATAGTCAATATAGCAAACATCAAGGACCCTCTTATTTTTTACAAAATGCGTACAATAGTTTTACACGAAAGGTTTAATTAATTTTAGACAATCGATGCTAAAGGTGAATGTTGATGTAATGCAATTTCATTATACCTCAAGATCATATTGTTGAGTTGAAGGCTATTACCATGAAAAATTATGTCATGGATACTGACCAATTTACGTGTGTGGTATGATGAAAACGTTTATTATAAATTACAAAAAAAATTAGTGTTTTCCGAAAGGAATTCCGGTTGGACATTACATTTAAAGATGAATATTGATAGCTATGCCTTATTTACAGGTGGTCTTCCAATTTACGTTAAAGTTCCTTAGTTCAGAGCAGGAAAGCATGCGGCAGTAAATGTTAAAAACCATGGAGTATTGCTTCTTGTGGGCTGTGGTTTTGGTATTACATCCTGTACATCATACAGATAGGGTTGACAGTTATCCTCATTTTAAGAATGTTTTGAATTATGATTTAATGCAATTCCCTATTCAACTAGGTGAAAAATTGAAAAATTAAACAACCTCTCCATTAAATTTTTTTTTTGCATATACCCTTCAACATTGCTTACTATTTGAAGTGTTCATACAATGATTCTTTATCTCGATTTAGACTATATAGAGGAAATGATTGCATCCTATGGTTTGTTAAATAACTTTAAGGTATTGCACATTAGGCCATCGAAATAATCAATAAAATAATTCCTATGGATAATTTAAGCCCCACTCACGCTGAACAATTTGAAAGCACTATAGTTTGTCAAGTTTGTGGAGAATCAATTACTGATTATGATGTAAAAGTTAAAGACACAATCATTTTACAGCGGCGTTTCGGAGAGCATCACATCAGATTTGGGACCTAAACTATAAAGACTAACACATTTTGCCTGTAGTATTTTATTATTTATCAGGTTATGATTCCCATTTCATAATTAGGGAATTGGCTACTGTTCCCAGTTAAATTTCACTGCAGCCTATAAACAAAGAACAAAAGTAGTAGAAGGCACTAAAATTAAGTTTAAATTTCATTACTCATTTAGATTTATGAGCAGTAATATTGAAAAGTTATCAAACTATTTGGAAAATGGTAAACAAATCATTACCAGAGCTAATTATAACAATGATGAACAATTTTCTCTACCAGTCCCTAAAGGTGTTTCCCTATGAGTATATTGATACTTTGAATAAATAAAGTGAGACCTACCTCCCTCCCACGGAAGCATTTTAGTCACCTTAATAATGAAGTAATCAGTGATAATAAAAACGGGTGTTCTGCTGTCAGCTGAATTTTTTAAAATTTTCGTAAAGCTTGTTTAAATAATTACAAACTTGATTCCCTTTACTGTTACACCGCCCCTGGTTTAGCATACGATGCCATGATTAAAATAGCGCACGTGATGTTAGAGCTGCTTAGAGAGATTGATATGCTGATGTATATTAAGAGAGGAATTAGAGGTGGTGTGGCTCACTGTTCTAGTCGGTATGCTAACGCTAATAATATGTGTACATGGGTGATAATATGATCACACTTCCAAAAGTTTGTATTTAACGTACTACGACGTAAAACCGCCATGTCAAAATTTTTAGGATTTGGCGACTTTTCTTTTGTGGGTGAAGCTAATTTTGAAACTTTGGATTTAATAAACCATCCTCATGATTCGGAAATGGGTCATATAATCGAGCGTGATTTAAACTATCCCATAGAATTACGTGAGTTACAGTGATCTACCACTGGTACCCTAACATATGGTTCACCCGTACTTGATTCAAATCCTAAAATTAAAAAATTATTACTTATATTGTATCCAAAACGTGATTACATAATTCATTATGCAGTTACGTCGGTAAAAGTACACCGTATATTATGTTTTAAACAATCCCCGTAGTTAAAAAAATATATCGATTTAAATACCACCATGCATAATCAATCTCAGTATGAATTTGATAACATTTTTTTTTAAATTAATGATTAACAGTGTTTTTGGGAAACTGATGGAAAATGTATGTAAATATAAATATATACGTTTAGTAATGAAATTGGATGGTCACTATGGTGCTCGTGCTCATATATCAAAACCAAATTTTTATAGTTGTACATTCATAAAGGTGAAACAAATACAAATTCCTGCTTGGGATAAGCATGTGGACCACATTTGGAAATATGGCCATCAAGTAATTTAAATGATTATCGAAGTACTTTAGGTTTACTATATAAGATAATGAAATTTTAGTAAAACACTATTTATGTAATCTTTGGGGAACTAAAATAAAATACAGTTATTTTTTTAATGTGTTTTATTTCACCTAAAAGCTACATCCTTTGATACAAACTTTTTATGGCTATATAAGTAATTTATTTCACAAACTGTAAGTTAAAGGTCTACTTATAAAACAATATCGTCTTTATTGATCCATGATCTTTCATCCAATCCCCACCACTATATGAATAACCTATTACTCTTGGAGCGAAGCAATTTTTCTACAAAACTCTCCCAGTACGGGTGTTCCTTGCATGTCTTCCAACGTGTACGTAGTGGGGTTAGTAATGTAAACTTTTACAATCTTAAATGGTTCACTAGACTAATGGGGTGTATGTCCTTTGCCCAAAATACCTTTAAATTTACTGATCTGTACTATTTCGCCCACACAATATCGATTCTTATTGAATGTTTTTATATGAGTGTAAGCCTCCAGCTTTCTATAATTACCGACATCTTTGGGCTTCATTCTGGTAGTACTATGCTTACGATTGTTATAATCCGTCGTTACGGTATCAATTGTATCAATCCATTTATATTTATCTTGTAGGCTAAACGTTTTGTGTAGAGCACACTTAATGGTTGTGATAATACGTTCCGCAATTGCAGCCTTCTTTCTGCTATAGGTTGAGTAATGGTTGACACCATAACGTCGCATTAGTTTTTAATACTTTAGTCCACAAATATTTCGAAAAACAGTCGATAACCACTAATATATACTTATAGCCCTTATTTTTTTGGCGTATGTGTTAAATTACGCCAAATCTGCTTGCCAAAGGTCATCAAAATCTTTAATTATGGGTCGTCTTCCTTTAAAACTTTTTCGTGCAGGTTTGTGCAATTCGTTGATAAGTTGTAATTTAGACATGGCACTAATTCATCTACAACTTCTTTGGTCATATAGTTTTTGCTTCAACACTAGATTATCGATAGAGTTTCCTTTAAAAGCTATCTGAACTGCTTGTAGACCAAAAAACCAAGGTATCCTTTACTAGTAGTACCACCATTTTCTGTGCTGTGTCAAACGGTTTCCAGAATAGTATTGCTTAGTGATGACATCTTGAGGATCTATGGGATTGGCAACATTGCTGAGTCTCCTATTCTCGATATCAAATTGGTTATCATCAATCAGTTTAAGCTGAGATGTCAGTTTCTTGAATTGATACTGGACATGTGAATGTCCAAATTTGTCAAGGGTAATTTTAGTTATGATATGTCGACATCAATGCATTCGCATTTATATTGTTTAAAAAACGGCTGTTTGGTTTTTCAATGTACCCATCCTCATATAGTTCTTCTACAATTGACATTCTGTCATTTACCACACCTGTGTTTCCTGCCAGTTTTTCTGTTCACAATACCTCTAGACCTGGAATTGGTTTATGTATATCATTCCAATATTTATATTCGATCGGTCTGTTTGTTAATTCATAAAAAAAACAACATGTCTCCACCTCCTTTACGTGTGGACGATGATAATAGCAAGGGTTTGATTAATTGTGTATACTTTTATAAATTTTTCTATTTTTTGGATTTGCTAGATATGAATTGGGTTCATTCATAATAAGCAGATCGTATAAGCTTGGAGTTCCTTTACAGGTGACGCGTTTAATAATCATATCGTTTCCAGTAATTGTAACAGGCATATTGCCAATTGCCAAATTGTCTGTTTTAGTATCATAGTATGATAAGTATGATCAATAGCACCTGCAGGATCCCTCAAAATAGGTTTAACGTATATACGAGGTAATTCATTGTACTGGTCGAGAAATTCTTCTGGTATGGGTTCATTAGAATCATGTGTGATACTAAGAGGTATTTTCATCTTCCTTAGTCTTAATCTCTCCTATAACAGATGGTGTACGAAGATCTGAAGGAGCATTTCTTTGAAAAAACGGAAGCTGAGCTAGTGGGCTGATAGAACCCTTTCTTGAATCGCCTAATGACGGTGTATTGAAACTTGGAGTGCTTTGAACTTGAGATAGCGGCGTAGTTTTTTGGGTTTAATGTTAATGGGTTCGTTTTTAGGTGTTCTAATTTTTCTATCTGGATTGAATTTATTTACTAATTCAGTTAGGGGTCTTCTTAGGGGCTTATAAGTACTCTTAAATGTTCTTTCATTATCAATGCGAGCAGCTTTAATACTGTTGTACTTTTTCTGTGTTATTTCATGAGCCTGAATAATTTTTTGCCTTAATATTATCTCCCTATTATCCATTGTAGCAAAACGTGTTAATACCTATACGGATCAGTAACTACTAAACTAAGTTTAAGGTATTATATATTCATCAAACCTTTTCCTGTAGCGACTATTATTAACTTCAGGATCCTTGTTTGTGACCATGAAACCAATCTATCCAGTACTTTAAGCACATGTCCCGAAACAATTTCATGCTGATGATAGGACTTATATGATCTTCATATACTTGTTCTAGGTTTAATTCATTTTACTCAAATAATATAATTAGACTCGCATTATTAGAAATTAATTGCTTTAGAGTTTTATTGTAAGTTGTGTCATTACGCCTACACATAGAAATATGTTATTTTGCGTTTCACAAGCAGTATCATCGAAAACAAAAATAGAGTTAGATTTTGCACAATTTGACTCAATTACATCTAGATTATCACTGATGGTAAAGTAACATATATTCTATATTGAAAGTAAGATTTCCTGTAAAAGTTTGTATTTGTTTTGATTCAGTGACTAGCAGCATACATTTTTATTTGTATACTAGACATACTGAGCGCATATTACCATAATTATAATTTTTTAATTTCACCAGTGGGTGGGCTTCATGGAGAATAAGGCCATAGACAACGATTCCATTATCGAAAGGTATTAGATTTTAATTCCAATTTGATGTCTACTGTTGAGTTTTTTCAGGATTCATTTTGTTTAGAGCAGTCCATTACAAATACCGGACATGATTTCAATTCCTGATAGTTGAATAATGTACCTTTATCATATGTCTGAGGTTGCTTGCTTTAAAGCAGGTAATGTATATAACTCTCAGTGACAAAATGGAACAGTAATAATAGAATTTTTGTTTATTCCTTCAAACCATTTAAGTTTCGCTGCATCTCTGTCTTAAGTGTGGTACTTTCCATTGAATTTTATTTAAGGTTATTGCTGCATCAACGTCACCATATTAGCAGTTTGTATCGCTTCTAAATCGAATTAAAATCAACTCTTTACGATTACTTGACCATAATCTTCCATCATTTCAAATATTTGGTTGAATGGCGTACTGTAAAAGATTTGTCCCCGTTTTGCTCATCGAATTCTACTTTTGATCGCTCTTCATTCTTTGATGACCACCCCAAATGGCTTAGTACTTTTGTCTTGTTTGCCGTGTAAGAAATATATCCCTTAAGTGTAGATGTTATGCCTGGATTTCTGCAAACGTCCACTCTTTGACCACCTAACTCATAACGAATTTCTTCGAAAATAAAGTTGGGAAAATTATTGGTTAGTTGCATGATTTTCTTTCATCTTCTTTTTTGAACTCAAGCTTGCCTTTTTATGTTCAGAAAACTATTGTAGGTAGAGGTAATTAGATCTTGACTTTGAATTAAGATGCGTATTTCCTCAGAAGGTCCATATTTAGAAGATCCATACGGAAGGAAGTGTGAATATCTGATTTAATTATAGTATCATCAAAATGTACGTCTTGAAAGACGTTTAATGATTCTAACATTGTCTGTGAGAACTTTTAAACCAACTGACGTTTAAAAGTATTTCTCTAAAGATATTAACCGCAACGAAGGTTGATGACTATTTAAGGACTTAATGTAGGGATGATGCCCCTTTTATGAGTTTTTGAAAGATGGAAATGGCGCTTGAATGATTCTCAGACGCATGTTCTTTTATTTCGAGGCGTACTGTGAATGGTTCACTTTCACCAAAGTCTATTAATTCACTATTTTAATTAGCCAAGTTTGTTGTTATATTACTAATTGTGTCGGTGTTTACTTTTAAATATTGAGTATTGCTGGGAGTTTTATCTAGACGATAACCTAGTGGAACTGAAACGTCAATCTTATATAATACCTTTGCAGGTTTCCCCTTTCGATAAGATTATTGAGGATGTATCGATTATTTATATGAGAATAGTAGACATAGGTCCCTACAAATAATTGTATCAAATTCTTGATCTTCACTGTAATTATAATATTTTATATCCCTGAAAGCAGTTATTCACTTCGATTGGTGAAAATTACCAAAGCTATCGTGTTACCTTACCTTTTTACCTCTCTTTTTGTACCAAACCCAATGAGTACCTGTCCCACTATGGCTGTCTAAGTTAATAATTCCAGATTCATTTTTCCATGGTAATTTAGGCATTCTATCTCCCATATAAATGTCCCTAAAGTAGGGTACATTTTTTCTGTATTTCTTTAAATCAATATCTGTTAACAGTCTTTCTGGTAATCTATTCAGTTTTTTTGAAACTGTTTTAAGTATAACGCATCACCACCAGATTTGTATGGTTTTATATAAAGGGCGCCGTCTTACTTATTCACGGCGCCTATAGCAATAAATTCCAACATACGATTATGGCGCCATGCCTCTTCTTGTAATTGCTTGGCATTTTTGCCTCATTGACTACTTTAGCAATTCCCGATGAACCGCCAGCTAAAGCAACGATTGCTGATAATCCTGCGAATAACGGAATAAGAAATGGTAAAAACCATTCTTGTTTAGCTAAGGGAATCACTCTAGGAACTTTAATGTTTTTCTTTCCTCCTAAACTTTTTACTACACGTTTTGCTGTTGAAAGCGCTGACTTTATTGTGTCTGTGAAATTTCCGTTAGGTTAATTTTTTAGCTATTGTTTTTCGCAAATGAAGTAAATTTATACCATTGCGTAACGATTTATTCTTCGTCAGATGATACCATGAAGTTTACAAAGAGATTAATACTAGTGTCACCGCGTGTGAGTCGTTTCTCTAAATTTGTACCAATACTGTTTACCAGGTAAATGCAATTCATCCGGAAGTTTATTGGTTAGAGTATTAACTAAACCACCTACACTGTTTCGCTTCTTACCTAACATTGTTTACCTAGATGGATAAAGCAGGGTATTTATCCATAAATTGAGATCACAAAAACAAATCATAGTTATTAATATTTCTTTATTTAGTAAATGCTATACATTAGATAAGCACGACGATAATGCAATATTCTCATTAAGCGTTCAATTATGTGAATTAATATTATACTTCGCATTGATAACACCTTCAATGCCTTTATAAATGTCATCACTACCATGTAATTTTTTCTCGCGAAAACAACGGTAGTCAACAAGTTTTTGTATGAACCTGTCATAGAAACACACCAGATCGTAAGATTAAAGAAATTCCAGTTTATGGCTTATTACATACTTTAAATTGAATAGTTCTTCTACATTATGAGCATTGAAAGTCCAAGAATAGCAGTTGTAGTTTTCTATCATTACAGTTTTCAAAATTGTATCATATCCCGTCATCAATTCCCAATTATAATAAATACCAAGATTCATAATGTTGATCATAGATTATGTCTTCTTTTTCGTTTACATTTGACCAATCAATTTTATTTTCAATTTCTTGGGATCGTAAAAATTGTAATTCTACATATGAATGCCATCTTAGAAGTTCATTCCATTCCTTCATGTCTAACACCCCGTTATTGCTTTGATCACAGTTGCAGTACCCCATACGCAATACTGGTGCAAGGTTGAGGTATGTACTGTATTCAAATTCCATATGTTTTGCATCATGCGTATCGTTCAATGGTTTATAATAAACACAATAGATTAAGTACTCATTAGTTGCTCGTTTATACAGTTCAGATCCTCTATGTTGAAATGATGGCCAATCAGTGTTAGATCAAGGACAACCTTCATCTTGTGTCTCTTCATTTTTAATTTTACTACTACTACTACTACTACTACCATCACTATTTTAACAGCACAATCTTAACTTAATATTGTTCACATTGTTACTGCAACTATGTAGGGTATCTACATATCACGGTGAACTGCTGAGTTTTGATCGTTCCAGAAATAATTTGATTGCTGCTTGCATTATAATTAGATAACGACTTTACTTATTCGCGATTGCACTACGACTAGACACTGCTTAAGGAATGATGCTGGTTAAAGCATGCGTAATTTACATATGGTGGGGTTGTAACACAACCATTAAAAACAGATGTTTGTTGTTTCTTCGGTTGCACCAAAACTACTGATAAACACATCCCTCATGTTTAGTAACGTTTTAAATTCTTCAATTTGAGTTTCTTGTTCGAATACTCATAAAAGCGCTGAGGTAATACATATTTAGAGTCATCTGTTTCCATTACTATACGTTCACCGCACTTAGTATTAATTACAGTAACATTCATCACTTTATACTTTTTTGGTATCCCGGCAACAGGTGCTTTGGTTTAACGCTGCTCATTCCATGTTTATTTTATTTTATCCTTGATATTCTGACCTCGAAGAGTCTGACATTTCTCGCCAAACTTTTGACCTTGAACATTTGAAGAGTTTAAATTTCTCACCACCAGAGGGACGATTAGCCGTGATCTAGGTTAGAACCCGCCTTAGTATACAGGTAACGATTTAACGTAACGATTGACCTTGGGTCTAGAACCCCCTTACATTACCACTGAAGTAGTATCTTTGGAGATATTGTGTATATTGTTAAATTAATTCAAGCATTAAGGATAATCAATCCCCATTACCTGTTATTATATGTTTCGATTATAAGATTTATGGACCTTAATCTATAAGAATTCGTTCTTTTTTCTGTTTGTGGTGCCTCTCTGAAGCAATATCTGTAAATATTTTTTTGCAAAACGGGTTGATACAGCTCGATTAGGTAACTAATTTTTTTGTTTGTTTAAATTGTAATTCCTTACTGTTCAAAGTCTTAAGAGAACCAATATTATAAGGGTTCATTGTTTCTTTGTGAAGAATTGCATAAAGGATTACACAGTTTAAACGTAATTCACCTTTCATATTTTGGCTAAATGATTGATGTAAAAGTTGTTTTTTTTATGATTGTGGACCTGAACAGGCTAAATTTGGCCTATCGTGCTAAAGCACTTAGGAATACTTAGGAGGATAGATAGAGGGATAATGAATTGTTTATCCACAGTCAGATCAATTACGAAATTTAAGTATTTTGTATTGATTAATAGTCATTAAATGCACTAAACTGACCATGATTTATTTATTAAGCGGACATTTCAGATTTAAGTTACAGCGAATTATTCATGCTTGTGAAAGTTTGAATACCGATGAAAGGCAAATAATTGAAAATAATACTTAATAAAATACATGATTTATAAACGACGCACTCCTCGTTACGTTGTTTCAATTTTTAAGATAGGAATTAATCTTAATGGTTAAAAATTAGAAGACCGAATTATTACTTTCCAAATTGGGTATTTATTTTTGGAATTTTTATGACAGTTATAATTATTAGTCATGCGTATACGATGTTAAAGTATCCAGATAACGTCTTATAACTCTGATTTTATGAATATTCAGTGTGTGTTTCAAAATTTTATTAAACTTTGGATAAATTAGTTTGTAAGGATAATTGAACTTAAAGATTTCCGAATTCATGTGTATTAAGATTACTAAGACGAAATGTAACGTACTCTTTCAAAGTAAAAGCGGATTGAATGTTGAAACTTGAATGGTGTTATAATATATAATAATGGAGTAAATCAAGGTTTTAAAGTGTTCTCAATACAAATCGTTAAAATAATTAGAGACACCAACCACTCAATAAAAGATAATGCCGTTGGCTCAGTAGGTAGATTACATCGGTCCTGGTTCATGCTTTTTGATTTGATTAATTACCAACAAATTTATGCTTAGTTATTTCCACACACATTAATATAGTAACTTCAAGGTAACAATAATAAAAGTTATCTCGGACGCCAAGTTATTTTTTTTATTACGTTCGGAATAACTAAACTGAGGATACAATAAAGTATTCAACAAAATGTCAAAATAAAAGATATACAAACTATGTTTATTAAGCACTTAAATTTGGGATTATATAAAATAAATCTTAAAAATAGTATTAATAGCCTCATCCTAATAAGCCATTATTATAAAATTTTTGTACAACTTCTTGAGAACCTCTGTTATCATAATGAATGCGGAAATGTAAACCATAGATGATGTAATCTTTGCACCAATGTTGCGCAATATGTCGTATTTTGAATGTTTTACGTTGTAAACCATACCAAAGTTGAATTTACTTCTTACAAATTTATATTCATTCAAATTTGAATAATCCAGAATTTATTATATTCTCTTGAAGCTTCAAATAAAAAGGTGTGATCTATATTTAGATCTAAATTAAATGCAAAATGTAATCATAAAGTACCCAAAAATGGTAAAAGTATAATTATAAGTGTAAGCAGAAGGGTAAGTAGAAGGGCAAGTAGAAGTGACTGCAAAAAGCAAATGTTTCCGATTTTAATATAATACGAGTTAAATCAATGGCACTTTACACAAAATTTAGGCGGAAACAAAAAATGGCTTCTTGCTTAAAACAACGTACATCAAGCAATGCTAAAAGGACGCTCACGGTATCAGGTGATATAGCGATGCACGCGAAATATTTGGAGAAAATAATTCTACGATATGGAAGTATAAACCCTTAAGAAAATATGCAACTTAAGTTTACACCAATGCAAATTAAGTTGCCTACCACAAACTAATAAATCATTAATAATCGAAAACCCCTTTTTTTTATTTTTACAACTAATTGAAGGAAGAACGTAAAAGATTCGTTACAGTGTATGGTTTTACTGTGTAGGCTACAATGTTATTTGTTATTATCTTATATCAAACTGCTTAGCAACCCGCTTACCTTGGTAAACCTGCACGACACGTAGTGCGGTTTGATTGTATAACAAACTGTGATTGGGGTGTTGGTTGTCAAAAATGACTAACTAACGTGGCTAAAAGAAACCGTAAATGATTCTCTTCGACTGTTTTACCTCTCCTAACTTTAACGACAAATTTTCATAACTCCATGTTTTAGATACTTTCTTATAAAGTTCTGTTGTAATACTTGAAAGGCTAGCTACATTCGTTTTTGAACCTTTACATACAGAAAACCCATAAAAAATTGATTTTCTTTTCAATTCATGGTATGTTGAACGTTATCGTCATTCATATATTCAAAAAAAATATTATTTACATCACTATCAGGATAATCTATTATCAGTTCAATTGTGGGCAGACAGATTACGGAACACTAACTAAATGTGATTTTTCGTTTTCTTGAATTTACTTGTTTTTATAGTTTGATGTTGATACCTCAATAATTGATAGATAGGATAAACATATCTAGTGTTGGTGTCAAGTTCATCACTTCAATAGTATTACCTGTGGTTGTGTGTTTTTATGGTTATTAATTAACTGCATATACTATCAACATGTAATGTCAAGTTTTACAGCATTTAATGACATATCATATCACGTCTTGCTTTACCGTAATAGTGCGGTAAAGTGATACTTTACTGCACTGGTAAAAGTGAGAATAAAATAATTACTAACATAAAATCTAACAAAATTTAATAAACTATTTATTATAAACAATCAAAATTCTTGCAATTAGAAATCTTTAAACCAGATGTAGAGTAGAGGCAACACTAACGTTGTCCACAGAATTGACAATCTGAGTGTGATTAAACTTTACAATGACAATTACATAATACGCCTGCTTGGATAACACCATGCTTAATACATTTCACTGATTGAATTACTTATTTCTTCATATAATTAAAACTGTTGATAGATAAAACGTTGTCCGATGTTCGCATCATAATTGATATTACGATACTTAAATCGTAAATAACTATTATTTTCTGAGCAATCTTTCCGATTATTCTTTGTGAAGTTTTGTTGCAAATGTAAAAAAAAAACTATTTACTTCCTTATGTCTAAAATTTAACGAATACACTCTCTTCTCTACTAAAAACTGATAGATACTGTTTTGTTTATTGGAAATTAGAAGAAACTTCCATAGATCTGCTAGCTGGCGCGAGCTACACTTTTGTATTTCGACTAATGTAGGTGTAAGGCTACATTTACGAAGAACACATTTGTAATACACTTTTAAATATTAACACATCCTGAATTAATTATACAAAAAAATACAAGTTTAAATTAACATAAAAATACATGGAAATTTTAAAGCTAAAAGTACGTACGACATAAGAGTGCAGATATCTGCTTAACCAAACAGGTAAGTCGTTTCGAATGTAATCTGGTAGGCCTATTGTTTCATTTCATCACGTCGACCACTGTCACAGTGTTTGCCAAAACATACCAAAGTAAAAATTTATTTCTTTTAATATCCCAGTTATTTAATCATTAAAATGAAACGTTTTTAATATAAGAATTTACTCTACGCTACACTTCAAATAAGGTATTTTAAGTAATTATGTAATTTCCAGTATCGGCGTTATTATAATATCAATAGTAATTTGATAACTGATTTCAAATTATTTAAAATAAGATAACGATTATTTTTAGATTCGTATTTGTCATTATAGGTATAGAATAATAAAAGAAACAAATTTTGACTTTACTTTGGTTTGTTCCAAAAACATTTTATTTTTCTCTCAGAACTCGTCATTTAATACATAATAATTCACAATAAAACATTTTGGTAGTCACTATGATAGTGGTAGGCGACACAGTACGCCTACCAGATTAAATTGAAGACATTGGTGCAAAACCGGGTAAATTCATTTTTTATCAAAATTGACTTACATATACATTCACGCTTGTGAAATGAATTCACTTGCCTGGTCTAGTGTTGGTAGCAAAAATCATAGCATTACTAGAAGGTTGTTACAATCTAGGAGGGCACTTTACGCGCGAAAATGTTGGAGTCGGAAGAAAAACCTTTTCAATCGTCAGGATATAATATAAATAATATTGTCGTGGTGACCTAGGTTTAAGAAAATTTAAATGGCCAGTATAATAACAATAAACATAATAATAATAATAACAGAATGGTGATGTAATTTGTACATTGAATAAACGCCAAATGTAATCTCTAAATACAAATTTTTAACAAATTGAATTACTAACCTTTCACCACTAATTATATTCCGTCTCGTCCCCAATCGGTTGATTAAATAGGGTGGGTTCTACTTTATTGACTTGTTAATACACCTGAAATGCGGCTTGTTTCTCACCTGCTTAATTATTTTCCCATCTCTTATTAATAAAAAAACAATGTATAATAAAATGCATGCTCGAGCGCCATGTTATCTTTGTCCAGGAATAACAAAACCCTAAATAATGAACAATAATAATTTTCTATAAATAACAAAAATTAACAATGTGCAATTAAGTTTATTTACCCAATATATGAATGGTTAAGGAGAGGTAAGAAAAGGTTTTAAAGCTAAGCTTAAAAAAATATAAAATTTACCACATAAATTCCTCAGTATAATGATTTTCTTTAGACAGCTTCCTGTGTTTAATTATGGATGCGGAATGGTCAATCAGTATGAAAGCGTTTCTACATCTTCCTTTCGTATTCTTGTAACAACGCGATCTACTAGGTATTTGAAGGAATTTTCGTTCCACTAAACTTATTGTATTCTTGATGTTTTATTGTATTAAAATTGCATTTTAAAATGATATTATTTGAATGAAGAGAAACTTGTGTAAATAAGTAACTTAATAGCCATTTAAAATATAAATATAAGTACTATAATGATTGTACGTAAGTGTACGTAAATGTACGTAAGTGTACGTAAGTGTACGTAAGTGCCGGGAGTGCCTGGAAAGAGCAAATGCTTAAGCTTTAAAATATAAGGAATTGAAAAATAACTTACCACCAAAATTCTGATGGCACTAAATATAAAAATTAAGTAAAAACCATTATAACAATGACTTCTGCTTTAACATTCAGCAGCAAGTGAAGTAAAAAATAGAGGCTTTCAGAAACGCTTTTGCAAATGCCCCCCCTCAAGAGGTGTCACGCCTTGGGCGAAATACAATGATCGGAGTCCAATTTTTAAAAGAAAAGGAACTATAACTATTTATATAATATTACACCCAAAATATATGTTCTATGAAATGCAATTTAAGTTGCCTTTCTCAATTTTACATGTAAATAATTAAAAACTCCTCTAATTTTACGCCAAATAAATTAATGATCTTAGATTAACGTATTTTTTAATACAACCACAAAAAAAGGTTGTTACAAGGAAGTGAATATATACCGAGTGATGATGATAACCCTGGTCCTAGTGGTGTCATTAGGCGTGTTATATTGGACTCTAAATCGAAAACAGTAAAGTGTTGAAAAAAAAAAAGAAAAGATGATCCTCCTACAAAAGTAAAAAAACGCACTCGCTGTCCCGAGAAGTGGGAACGAAACACAAGAAAAAGTAAAAAAACACAAGGAGAAACGTATACGTAAGTTTAATATTTCAACCGTATTAACATCTGATATTACATATATCGGAACCACAAAAAAACATTTTTTATTTAATATTAATATAGGTCTGTCAAAGGAACTTTAGTATTGGCCAGACGTATTGGAACTAAATGTAAATTCCGTTTAAAATGTTTTGCGTTGATTGGGGATGATAAAATTAAAATTTTTTTTGAAGAATTTGATAAAATCAGCGACAAGCAAAAGCAAGATATCTACTGGTCTGGACTTGTTATTCCTCATACCGTTGCCAAAAGAAGGGGCAACACGGGAAAAGAAAAAGAAATTTCTTTCAAGTATGAAGTAAGTCATATATACTACAAATTAAACTATCAAATTGGGGATCTCGAAAATTGCCCCCCTACCCCTTTGCACACGTCCTGCGTGCGACGATCTGCCTTATTTTACTGATTTCTCACAGGGAATTGGCGATTTTTCGCACGTGACCTTAGTTTGGGAAGAGCGACGGCTACGACCATCTTCTCGTGAACCTCGTCACGCTCCTTTAGTCAGCACTAACCGCAAATAGATTCCACACGGTCTTCGTGGAGAAATCGATACGACCGATGTAGATTTTTTGCAGTTTTCCGTACATTACGGATCCTATCGTCGCATAATTTGTCACTTGGAGGTTGCTCCCAGGCGGGATGTTTCGTCTCGACCACTACCATCACAATCAGGACAAGTTTTGATGTATGGTGAAACGTTTTGTGACTCTAGCATAATTTTACATGCGTGACATTTACATGTATATTGTCTATTGTACGACAATCTTCGTCTAATCTTCAACAAAAAAAATGCAAAATTTTTTCGACGACTAAAAAATTTTTTTTTATAAAAATTTTGCATTTAAATAAATATCGCTAGTTATGATTATAATATATTTTTTTCAACTTTCTAATTTGCTATATATTTTTTAGGTTGGACTAAATTGGCAAGAATATCTTGTTTGCAAAAATGCACTATGGGTTATACATGATATAACAAAATTTAGGGTAGAAAATGTTGCAGAGTCTCTAAAATCTAATACTTCACCACAACCAGACATGAGAGTAAGAGGTCGAAACCGACTTAACAGGATTCCTGTGAACGTAGTTAAAGCTATAGACGACCATATAAGAAGTTTTCCCAGACGCTCTTCCCATTAGAGCAGGAAAAGTGAGGGACGATATTACTTTTCAGTAGACTTTAATGTAACTAAAATGCACAAATTATTTTTAGAAAAATATGAACCTCAAGTATTTGCAAATATGCAAGAGGGTAAAGAAAGCAAACCACAGGTAACTTACGATTTTTGTTACCGTTACTTTTTATACAACTTCAACATAAGCTTTGGCTCAACAAGATCAGATACTTGCCAGACATGCGATCGACTACAAAACACAATAAACGCAGAGCAGAACATAGAAAATGACACCTCCCTTCAAACAGAGAAAGAACTACACCTACGCAAATCAGAAGTTTTTTACAAGTCGCTAAAAGAGAAATCGCAACTTTTGAAGAAACAACTAAATTTTACATTTCAACATATCGAGTTTTCCAGTATCACAGCCACTTTTTACTAGGTTTTATATTAAAAACGAGAATGCGTTATTACTTTTGCCATTTTCACCACAGATGATACAACCCTATCCTTTGCCTCTTAAGGAGAAAAAAGCTGCCGATGAAATAGTGCTGTCATTAAAATACATACTAGCCGCCGATCTATGGTACTATAGAATGATCTTCGGAGAACCCGAAAATATTGAGGTTCCAGAAGAAGGTAATGATACAGTAGAGGACGTTTAGTGTATATGTTTACTAAGTGTTCATTTCGTTATTTTTTCTTAATAAAACATGTTTATAGAATGAACACACTTTTTTTAAATACGTTTGCGGCAAAAACCAGGTAAGCCCAAATTTTCAAAATTAAAAAAATATGATTTCGTTAACTTTTCTAGGTACTACTATTTTATTCCAAGTTGTAATTGCCTTTTTTCTACTTTTATTAAAACATCATCTCTTTGTCACTTTCCTTATATGAAACAAAAAGTTTTTTGAAATTTCCCACAACTTTCTAAAATGTGACTCAACTGATTTTTGAAAGAAAGTCTTCAATTATTACCTTAGTTTTTTTACAGTCGAAACGACTAACCTATTCGCTTAAACAGATATCTGCACTCTTACGTCGTACGTACTTTACTACATTCTCGAACACGACTGTAAGCTTTAACGATAAAATATAGTGTGAGTAGTAAATTCACAAAAGCATAGATTTACGTGATATATGACAAAAGGGACCTTATTTAGGTACATGCTGCCTGGTCGTAAAGAAGAGGCTAGAGCAGGCGCACAAAAATACAAATTATTGGAAATATGTATATAGAAATGGAGAAAAATTTGCGAACCATGTTTGATAATTAAAAATGCGCAGTACTCTAGCAAAGTATAGGTCGTAGGTTCGAATCCTACTCGAGGTAAACTTTTTATTTATGTATTTAATAAAGTTAATAATAATTTTTAATTGCATATTATACTTTTGAACTTATTCGTTCACAAGAAAAACTTATAAAAATGCATAAACATTATTCTTAATTAACAACAGGTACGCTTTAAAATTTGTGTCTAAATCAGTTCTTATTATGCATATTTCGTTACCCAAAAGTGACGGTATAATTGTTACTTTAAATTGTAATTCACTGGCGTACATTAGCTAAAGTAGGTAAATTACTAACTTAATAAAGCACTTTGACAAGCTTATAAATTGTAACAATAACTATAACAGATGAAAGGGTTGAACATAACTAGAAATGTGCGTGGTTGCCCTGAGGTGGCATACAACTAAATTAATAAATTAAATTACTCATTTTGCTAAAAGTTTACAATGTGTCAGGTGAGTACGTAAGTGTAACTACACAGATTATATTAACATTTTGTGAAGTATAATTAATTTCTGAGATGTACTAAAAATAAATTTTTATTTTAAATCAAAAGTTATAGTACGCATTCATTCTTTTATATTTTGGATTAGTTATTGTGGTTACTGGAATTTTTAGAACGCTTAGCTGTTATACTTTTAAAATAAGTTTGTGAAACACTTATGCTCTATGATACAGTAAGGATATTCAGCTTTGAATAGGAAAATCATGTAATTTAAAGAATTTTTTGCGTTTCAATAGTAAATATAAATATGCCTACAATTTATAATTATATAGATCTAACGAGCTGTTTAAAATATCGGTGTGAAACAACATACCACCTTACAACCTACAAAGTGCAAATTAAAAGAAATTAAATAATTTTCATTATAATTATTTTAGGACAACTATGCAACCTCTTTTTTAAATGTTCATAACGAAGACAGGCAACATTGTAAAAAGAAATAAATAATATATCTATATGTCAAAATGACGTTTGAAACTTCATGTCGGATAGACCTACAAAATGGAAATTAAAAGAAATGAAATAATTTAATAATCTTTTTTTAGGACAATTTAATTCATGTGTCAAAAACAATGCATTGTATTATACGTTTTGTCACCTTCAAATGGAAAAAACTACTAGTAGTTATAAGTAGAAGGAGATGAGTTGAGTTTCTGACGACATCAGTGATGAAGGAGGTCACACATACGTGGCCGTGGCCATTTCCCACCCCTATTGCTTCTTTTCGGGGTCATTTTCAACCCCTAGAAGGAATTTTGAACCCTTGATGGTATTTTCAACCCATTGGAGACATTTTTACCCTAATTAGTAACATTTCTTTTCATGGTTGTTTTCAAGTCCTTGATGGAATTTTCAGCCCTTGACGGTATTTTCAACCCTAATTAAGACCTTTTTAACAGTATTAAGAGCCTTTTTTGCCAGTCTACTCCCAGTGTTTAGGATGTGGGGAGGGTCACGTGACATTTCAGCCCCCTAGTTTCTGATTGGTATATGGACTCCGACCCCTGGTTTTTGATTGGTTGTCGGCCACTTTGTGGGACATTTTGTCAACCATTGCGGAAAATAGTATTCTAATAGGTGGCTCATAAGACAGGTGTAGGACACCAACTAGTTTCTGATTGGAGGCGTCCTGTTTGTTTTTTAATTATAAGACATAAACAAAATCCTCAGCCATTTTGTATGACGTTATAATCTAAGCCACTTTGTGGGGAGAAATACATTCAAGGTATTGATCTGAAATCATGTTCTATCAAATCACCTTGGTTATTAAGGTTAATATAAAGAGATACAAGGTTATAATAATGTAATACTTTTTAATTAAAAATTATTATTAATTTTGTTAAATACGTAAATAAAAAGTTTACCTCGAGTAGGATTTGAACCTACGACCTGTACTTTGCTAAAGTACTCTAGCAAAGTACAGGTCGTAGGTTCAAATCCTACTCGAAGTAAACTCTTTATTTATGTATTTAATAAAATTAATAATAATTTTTAATTACATATTTACCTTTGAACTTATTCGTTCATAACAAAAACTTGTAATAATTTAATACTTTTCAAAATTACATCTCATGTAGCATGACAAGCGCAGCATCGCGTAGTAATACAACTTCTAATTGAATATCAAATTGGTTGTTTTCCTTGGTGATCCTCACATTGAGACATCTAGTCTTCAGACTTTCCTTAAATTGATGTATACTCTGGTCCACGGCATAGTAATACAGCTTTTAATTAAATATCAAATTGGTTGTTTTCCTTGGCGGTCCTAACATTGAGACATCTCTACTCTTCACTCTCGTTACATTGATATATACGCTGGTCCATAGCCTTGAAAAACGGTGACTTAAATTCAACCATCTCCACAACTACCCTCTTGCTGTACTTTGCTGCTATGAGTTCAAGATTGAGTATCTTGTATTCAACATCAGACTACAACACCTTAACATTTTTAAAAGGCTTAAAATATGTGGATGCATATAGGGTGGATAAATCCATAGCTGTAATTATAACAAAGCATTAAAAATCTGCACATGTGGTTAAATAGACAAACACTTACCAGTGTTGTATTAAGAGAACGTCTTGGAAGATTGGGATTACACCCCATTCATCAGCAGCATCATCCTTATCTGCTAGATTTCCAGTAACCGTTTCCTTCTTACGGTCTTCTTAGTATCCGTAAAAGATAAAGGGTTTATTAATGATATTTTTTTTATAAATAGTGCTATTTTAAGATTACATATGATGTATCACCCGCTGCAGACTTATCGGGTTGATCATCTAGCACAGCCTCCTTTTCGATACTAACATTAACTACGTCACCACTCTCAGTCACGTTTTCTTTATCCTCCTTCACGACTGCATCATCTTCAGGTGTTGTTATGCAATAGTAACTTAATATTAAATCCTCGAAATCTAGAATATCAGCGATTGTGGGTCCATAGCAGGGTGAATTCATTGCTGACGGTACCTCATCTAGAACGTTACTAATGTAAAAGCGGTAATGTTATTTTATTCCGTGCTTACCATTACACAGCCTTGACGATAAGTATAGGGTGAACGTTTACAACAGGCAGAGTGGGATGGTAATGATCCAATAAACCATTTGAATTGTCAACATACAACTTACTGAACACTGCAATTGGACCACCAAACAAATCCATACAGAGTAATGCGTCTCTAATGATACGTTAAGATTGCACGTAGACACACACGCGCGCACACACTCACACACACACACACACACACACACACACACACACACACACACACACACACACACACCACACGCCACACACACACACACACACACGCACGCACGCACGCACGCACGCACGCACGCACGCACGCACGCACCACGCACGCACCACGCACACACCACACACACACACACACACACACACACACACACACACACACACACACACACACACACACACACACACACACACAAAGTATTTGTAGTGCAACTGAAATTGACATGTGACGTTATTGTAGAGTTTTGCATACACCCATAAAAACAATTAAATTTGTGAAAAGATGTAGGTATACCAAAGAGTTTTACTGATGTCGTACATTATGGTCTAAAATATACGCCTAAAATTAAAAATCACTGGGTTTAAAATATAAGAGATAATGATAAGACAGTTAAATATTGAAAGGACCTATAATTACTGCGATGACGTATTTAAACTAAAATATATCTAAAAATAAACCACTGGGTTAAAATATAGATGATACTGATAAAAACAGTTAAAATAGTCAAAAGACCCCGAACAAAAGTTTCACCGGTATAGTGAATTGTAGGCTAAAATATTTCTAAAAATTAAAATCACAGGTCTAAAATATAAAAGGTAAGGAATGGGGCCAAGAATGGCACGTGGCTACTGAACGGGATTTTTTAAGACGGGCACGACGGTAAAGCGAGGTGCGAGCCACGTAACTGTGTAAGCGTGTCATAACCATCCTCCTTTGGGCGACGTTTAATGTACTGTACCTGGTAAATCTTACTCTCTCGCCTTGATACAACTTCATATGCCTAAAACATTTTAAACCCTCCTGTTTGCGTCGACAGCCTACCGACTTGTGTCCTTGTCTACCACAATTATAACATCGAAATTATTATTTCTGTTGCACTGAGGAAGGTGTTTTATTCGAAACTGGAGCACTGTTCGAATTATTATATTGTCTCGTTTTATTACCGTCGCGAGAATCGACATACTTAGAAAAACTTAAGTTCGTAGCGCCATATAAAATAAGTTTACTTAACTGTCCATCGCGTATACCGTCGATTACGTATTGAATTAACGCTTCATTTTCTATGTTACCCTGCTCGCGATTTCCTTCGTCGTGAGAAAATATTCGTGTACAGTCTGTTCGCGTCGCATTTTGCGATCCGATAAGAATTTATGTAACTCGGCACTATTAACTTTGAATGAAAACTCGTTTTCTAGCGCAGTCTTTAGGGATATCCACGATTTAATATTACTTACGCTTTCCACAAATAATTTTCCTGGTCCGGTCATTGATTTTTTTCCAAAAATAAAAGCGTGAAGGGCATTCCAGCCTAATGATATAAAATTTTCAAAGTCTGTAATCCATTTTTGACTGGGTATGCCTTCGTACCGTCAAATTGTTTAATCGACCCTTCGACATCGCGAAAACTAATGGCAAAAGTACTCAGTGCACATAGGCTTACGTTACAATCGTTTGAACGAAAACCTTGTACGTAATGAGAATGATTATTACTTATCGGCAGTGGCGGAGCACTTGGCGGTGGTAGTCCCTCGAGCTGAGAAATAACACTCCTGTAGTCATCGAACTTATGTGACGATCCGGTTGTGCAATTAGATGAATTTTTTTACCGAATGCACGTCTACGTCATCCTCTGGATCGCTTTCATCGGTGAGCTCTTGTAATGAGTCGGCTAAGGCTTTTAAATCGGTTAAAATATTGCAAATACCTTTTGTAATGTCAATTTTGACGTTGGTGTTATGATCTACACCCAAAGCACTTGCGATTGTTACTAAATCATTAGTCGAAAGATTTGCATTAATATATCCTACCTTCTCGTAGTACTCGTCAGGGTTTATTTCAAAGCTAAATATGCTAAATGAGCAAAGTCGTTTTCTGTTATTACGGTCACCGTCTTGCTCAAAAACTAGTTCATGAAAAATTCTAATAATTTTTACCGGCGTCACTTTAAGATAGTTTGTCATCATTGGTATATCGTCTAGATTCATTTTGCACACTAACTGAATACAGACGTAACGGGTATGTAACTAAAATAATTTGTTATAATTATAACTAAGCACACGTAATATATTCAGATTACGTTGATATACTTTTGATTCAAGTTAGTTATAAACACAAATAAAGAGGTTCACTTTTCGCAGTATATTAACATTAAAACGTCAAAAATGTAAATCTTGAAATACTTAAAATTTAAGCTAGAGTAAGCAGCTTTAAAATGGAATAAAATTTGCGACACTACTAAGCTCACGAAGACAGTTTTTATTGACACACGCGGTATAAACAAATGTTCTAAAAAAATATAGTGTAAGGCAGCCTTTAAATGCATTTAAATCTCAGTCTTAAAGCAGTTCATCGTTTCAATTACGCTTATTGTTTAACACTAGGTTTTTAAAATTATTCACGATAATTTCTGTAGCACAGATTATTATCCTTGTAGGTACTTTAACAATTATTTAAAGTCAATGTTTGCAAGCACTTCAAATTGTCCAACGAAACAAAAGAAAGTCTATTCCCAATCGCGAAAATAGGATCTAAATCTAAAACAAAACAACAACTGTCTTCGCAAAGTTCCTCGAGATCAACGTAAAATAAAAAAAAACTCTTACCTTGAGTCTGGCGTTACATAATCCTATAAGTTACTCTTATTTCTGGAGACAACCGGTCTCAGGCGGCAACACTGTCTATTCCAACGGCTTTGTGGGTCAAGAATCATCTGATATTGCACAAGCACAATATTAAATATTCACGGTCACGGCGACTTTGTCACGTACGCCCAACTAGTTTATGTTCGTTTACCGATTCCCTAATGGCAGTATGGTTCTTCGAATTCCATTATTTACACAGTTTTGTAGTAAATGAGAAACAATACAAAATACACTTCACTATTGTTCTGTTGTTCTGCCCTGTTTGAGTCGTATATCCCGGACGAGTCCCCAAACTTAAGTGGAATTTATAACGGTAAACAGGAGGCAGGATCAATTTAAACACTATCACAATACTATGTAATAAACTATTTATTAAATAACTGTAGCAAAAAAAATAACTAAAAGGCGTTTCGTCGTAAATATGTTCAAGTGGTACAAAGCGTCGTTATTGTTATATCATTGCAAAAAATGTATTGTCGAGCACGTCGTTATCTTAGAAGAATCTCTTCAAGACTGACTGGCGTATTCGGGAGATGAGGGGTGAGCAGCGGCTCGTGCCTGTCGACGAGCGCTTCGTCTTAGCGGCAGAGGCCTATCGGCCACAGTCTCAGGATGAGGTTGTTTTCCCAAAAACAGGGTCTGTTTCCCAAAAACGGGGGTTTGTTTCGCAAAACAGGTATCTTTTTCTCAAATACAGGTATCCGTTTCCCAAAAAGGTATCTGTTTAGGAACACAGGTATCCGTTTTCCAACCCATTCAGCCGACTGGTCGCTGGATCCTGCATGTGGGGTGATCAAACTTAGGATTTCATCTGATATCAATGTTTGAATGACCTTCTTCTTCCAAATGGGAAGGTTCAAACCAAATCTTACCAAAATTGTTTATTCAAGGTCACCAAGCAATTATTAGAATTTGGCGGAGCCAAGACCGTGTGTTAATTCAGTTATTACAATAATATTCAAGGTCACCTGGAGGGGTTTCCCGATCTTATCCGATCTTACACGATTCTATCCTACCTTATCTGATTTAAATGTCACGCGGGGGAATTTTCAAGGTCACCAAGCAATTCTTGGAATTTGGCAGAGTCAAGGCCACGTGTTAACTCCTAGAAATCAATGGTCACCTGCAGGGGTATCCCGATCTTATTCGATCCTACTCTTCAAGGTCAAATTATTGGAAATAAGCATTCCTAATCAATGACTGTTGTAACCGGATTTGCGCATACGTGGGTATCATCAGGGGCAATTCTTAGAAATCTAAACAGTTCGTGGAAACATTAAGATTGAATGCCATTGGTTAAATGCTCTTCAAAGTCAAATTTTTGAAAATAGCCGAACAAGAATTCCTATCTTACCCGATCTTACCCGATCTTATCCGAACTTACCCGATCTTATCCAATTTTTTCCGATCTTATCCGATCTTATCGGATCTTATCCGATCTTATCCCATCTTATCCGATCTTATCCGATCTTATCCAAACTTATCCTATCTTATCCGATCTTATCCGATCTCATTCGATCTTATCCGATCCTACCCGATCTTATCCGATCTTATACGGTCTTATCCGACCTTATCCCATCTTATCCGATCTTATTCGATATTATCCGATCTTATCCGATCTTAGCCAGTCTTATCCAACCTTACCCGATTTTATCCAATGTTATCCGATTTTATCCGATCCTACCCGATCTAATCCGATCTTATCCAATCTTATCCGATCTCAACCGATTTTATCCGACCCTACCCGATCTTATCCGGTCTTATCCGATCTTGTGCGATCTTACCCGGTCTTATCCGACCTTATCCGATCTTACCCGATCTTACTGGATTCCACCCGATTTTACCCGATATTAGCATTGTTTACACAAAAATGATTTGTATATTTCCTATGATCGAATTAAATATTTATGCCTGAATTCATTAAAATCCGTAAAACTTTATAGGAAATACGTGGAAATGGAAAAAAATGGTTGATTCTCTTATAATTACTATTGAATTACTTATACCTATTAAGCCCCCCGGGAGTAACAGACGCTAGACAGAGGTCCTGGGCTATGTATTAGCTAGGCCCCCAGTACTGCAGGTAAATGCCTGCTGCGTGCACTTAGGTAAGCTCTAGGAATGACCTACCTCTTAAACCGATGTAATGTTTTTTTATTAAATTTTAATAAACAAAAGAATAATTGATCTACCATTACAATTAAAATCACTCACTCGCGTCGATATTGTATATAACTGAAGAGGCAAACGAAAAACTTCACTCACGCACGTCACTGTTTTATATAACCGAACCAACTAAATGTTAGAATAAATTGTTTAAGTTTATATCTAACTAGGTTTATTAACCTTAGTAAAAAGTTGTGAGCAACTGGAAGGGATCCGTACGATGCATAAGAGTCAAACATCTGTATAAAGCAATATGGCATAATCTATAAGTAAGAAGTCTAAATTGAATGTTCTAGAGGTTTCTTTAAATGAAATGTATCTTAATAAACATAAAATACAGATAAATCAATGTGCGCATTCTTATTTATAAGTTTTAGCAGGCGTTTCTTGATAGTATTCGATCTCAGGCAATAAAAATCTTAATTGCTTTTACCATAGCAGGTTTCAAACTGTCAACATAAAATCAGCTCGCCGTATTACGAACACGCAATCGAAGATATCCGAGATTGCGTAAATTATTGGTGCATAATACCTGATGATGATGATGGAGTCGTAGAGGAAGAAAATGAGCATGACGTGGGTTACCTGTGTTGCGAAGCAGCTATCTGTTTTAGGGAGCGGCTATCTTTATTTGGGAAACGGCTATCTATATTTGGGAAACGGATCCAGTTCTTGGGGAAACTACCTCATCCTGAGACAGGCTATAAACCATTGACCTACTTTTAGACACATGACCTTGACTCGAGCAAATTGCATGGTGACCTTGAAAATTTCCAGTCAAATAAGGTTGAGTAAGATCGAGATACCCCTGCAGGTTAACACATGACCTCAACTCAGCTAAGAATTGCTTGCTTTAAAGCAACGTGACGTCATTGATTAAGAATGCTGCTAAATCTGACTTGAACATTTCCGGACATATGGCCTAAACTAGTTTGGTGACCTGACCCTCAAAAGTAGAATCCACGCACCTTGAAATGTCTATTTGAGTACCCATTGCAGGTGATTTCTAGGAATTATGACCCTGAACCGACCAGAATTGCTTAAACAATTGATTGCCTTTGTCCTTGAAAATTGATTTCTCAGAGGTGCGACCTTGAAAATGTACGTTACCTTGACCTAATGCGCTTGCGGGTTTTCCTTAATAAATTAATAAGTGGATCACTATACGTGGCCTTGAAGAACATATGCAGGCAATGTGTGTACGCAATGGCCTTGAAAACGAGAAATATACCTTTACCGGCCATGTATTGGGATATCCCTGCAGGTTGATTTCTAGGGCTTATGACCTTGAAAATTGATACCAACTTTTTTAGCCATTGACAATCTTTTTGAGAGCCCTACAATTGATTTCTAGGAATTATGACCCTGACTCACCCAAGAATTACTTGAAAAATGAATCGTCTTGTTCCTTGAAAATTGATTTCTCCAAGGTGTGACCTTGAAATGGTGGGGAAAGTGGCTACCCGTTTTGGGTAACAGATCCCTGTTTTGAGAAACGGCTCCTCTGCTTTGGGAAACGGCTATCTGTCTTTGGGAACCGGATCCGGTTTTTAGAGAAACTAAGTCATCCTGGTGGTTAAGAACAGTAGTGTGACGAATCCACATCTGTAAGCATAACCTTTTTATTACAATTTAGCTAATACAAGAACCTCTACTGTCATTTTAGCATAGACAACGACAACCTGTATGGTATCCCGACCTTGAAAATTAAAGTCTTGACTCAGTCAAGAATTACTTGGGTGACCCTGAAAGGTCTATTCAATACCCCTGACCTTGAGAATTGATTTGTAAGAATTAACACCTTAGGTCAGCCAAGAATTGCTGTGTGACCTTGAGGAATATACGTAGGGAAAGTGTATGATGGCCTTGAGCAAAACATCTTTGACTTTGAAGAGTCGGCTGATTGCTTGAACTATGGATTGGCTTTTAATCTTGAAAATTGGTTTCTCAGAATTGAGTCTGAAATGGTGGGAGTAGCTGGAAATTGACCTAGATAACAATATATTTTTAGGAATTATGACCCTAACTCGGCCAGAACGATGGATCGCCCCGTGTTATTTTCTCAGAGGTGTGACCTTGAAAATTGTAAGCATAGACTTTGACCTTGAAGCGTCGGCTGAATTCCTTGGACAATGGATCGGCTTTGTTCTTGAAAATTGGTTTCTCAGAATTGAGCCTGAAATGGTGGAGGTAACTGGAAATTGACCTAGATAACAATCTATTTTTAGGAATTATGACCCTAACTCTGTCAGAACAATGGATCGCCCTTGTGAGGGAGACGGCTGCTTGTGTTGTGAAACAGATCCCCTGTTTTGGGAAACGGCTATCTGTATTTGAGAAACGTCTATCTGTATTTGGGAAACGGACCCACTTGAGGTGAATGAACTATGCTGCGGGCGTGAGCTTGATAAGTAAACTTCCAAAAATTTCTTGATGACCTTAAAACATGCTTAGCATAGACAACAACCTGTATCATACCCCTAACCTTGAGAATTGTAATAACTTAATTATCAGGGCTTGAAACAGAGGTCAAGAACTTCCTAGAATTGATGGGGGGCGTGACCTTGAACAGATTATTGAACGTTGCCCTTGAAATTTCCCATCAAAATTTGATTTAGAATCGACCTCGATTTCTTGGTGGCCTTGAAGGGCATCAAAGTAATTCTAGTTGCCCCGTCTTCGTAGCTGCTAGGGACGCCGCTGATCGGCTTATTTTCATCACATCACATTGGTGATGTGATCTGGAAGTTATGCAGGAGGTGGTAACAGGTGAGTGAGTTTGATACTGTTCTAATTAGGTAGGAAATTTGTATTATGATGATGACCATGTGATTTTGTAATTGTTGTTTTTGAACCGGTGTATTTGATTATGTATATTGTAACTGTGAGTGTATGAATAATGTTTGCATCAATTTTGTGTACCTTAGGGCATTTGGGTGTTCTGGACTGGTATCGTAGCATATATACAGGGAAAGCGAATATCTACTTTAGCTGCAATTATAATCAGGTTGTCTTGGATTGAGAGGAGGTAATTAAGAAATTGGAGGACACGAGAAAGTTCAAATGATTATTAGGTGTATTGACAGACGTTCCTGGAGTGTAATTAAGGACAGGGATATCGTTTTCGGGTGGTTTAGGTTTTAAACGGCTGGTTTAAGTAGAAGTAGTTTGATGTTCGGGGCAGGACCTCCGTCGAAATACCATACGTCGTTCAAAAGCCCGTCTCGGTGCAAATTACAGCTAAGATATTGGTTTGAATTATAATACCCTTTGTACTTAATATAAAAATTTGGCACCAAACACCAACGGGATTAGATATTTGATTCAATACTCTTCTTTACTTATTGGTTTCTTCTCCTTTGTAAATATGGCTGTCACACTTTTGTTTGATGTAAATCGTCTTGCAAAGGCTGAATTGAGGTATGAATTATTGTCAAGGAGTTTACATTGTAATGTGAATGTCGATTTGTTACGCCAATCGGTACGTAGTGCAAGGCAACTTAATACTAATCTTTTACTGTTACTTCACATCATATTCCATTCGCTGAGGATTAAATAACTTTAAAGTTGCTATAAGAGAACTTGCTACTGGCATCGACTCTCCTACTAGTGATGGCACCTTTGCTTCTTTTTTTTTGTATGAGTACGCTACTACTTCATGCGCAAAGACGTTGCAAATTAATGAAAAATAGCTCAGAAACCGAATTACTCATAAAAATCAGTAATTAGTCGAATTAAAAAATTTCAAAGCTGAATTGGAAACGACAATCACTTCATTAAAGGAATGTCTAGTGTCAGCTCCTATCCTACCTTGTGCTGATTTTTCACAACCGTTTGTTATCTAAACAGACGCGTTTTACTTTAGTATCGGTGCGTTGTTATGTCAACAACTTCCTATTGGGGAAAAAGTTATTACCTATATTAACCGATCATTATCTAAGGCCGAACGCCTATATTCTACCACCTAAAAAGAGTATCTGGCAGTAATATGGGCCATTGAAACATTCCGTTCCTATATTGAGGGTTCCGATTTTACTGCCATTACTGATCATCATTCGCTGATTTGGTTTTATAAATTACCAAATCCTACTGGATGTCTCCGTTGATGGGCGATTCGTCTACAACAAAATAATTTCTCTATCATCCATCGTAAAGGAAAAGAGCACATTGTACCTGACGCCCATTCTAGATCAGTTCCTACACCTGACTGTATTACTTTCACTTCTTCGACTTCCTTACCTGTCCATGGTAAATGGTACCTGAAGACCACTACTCGTTTGTCTAAGTTTCCTACAAAATTTCCTTCTTAGTTCGTAAAAGACGGTTTACGCTATAAACACTCAAAATCTTCTTCTTCTGATTCTTCTTTAACTGATTGGAAAATAGTCGTTCCTTAAGAACAACGCAAATGAATTCTGTCTAAAGACCATGATCCTCCATATCTGGTAAATTTGGAGTTACTAAAACTATTGCTAGGATTGCTGTAAAGTCGGGTCGGCGAGAGGTGTCTTATGACTTATCTTTTAGTAAGGCATGGTTTAAGATTTTAAAAACGTATGTCGTTATTGGTTCATGTAGTTAGTAGTTTGGACACCAACAAAACATAGTCAATGTTTCTAGATTATTTTCAAATATAAGCCGCGCTGTCCAATTTAAATAAACTTATTGTTCGAATATCTCGGGATTTAGCATCCTAAAAGTCTTAAAAATCCCCATCCACTCGTATATATAAAGTCGAATTTCGTTTAAGGTCTGTTCGCACTTATTCTGGCATGTAAAGTCCACCGAGTATGGGTAGTCATATGATAAATATATATTTTACAACTGTAAACCATTTTTACATCTGTTTTACAAATTAATTATATCAATAATTTTCAATAAGAAACGAATTAGCTAGCAGTAGGCAGTGGTCGAATGAAGTGCGAAAAGTTTGGTTAATTGCGGAGGATCGTTTTTAGCCGACAGATCTCACTGCGTCAAAAGAGTCAAGACTGTAATTTGGTTATCGAAGCCACTTATAAATAACTGATTATGTCATAAATACACCGTATTGGACGTTAAAAATGAGATTTATTATTAGTCAATGATATAACCGATTTTAAAAATCTCAGTTTACAGTTTGTCAATATATATATATATATATATATATATATATATATATATATATATATATATATATATATATATATATATATATATATATATATATATATATATATATATATATATATATATATATAACGAATGTAAACCTAAGTACCGCTCCAGAGGTATATGTTAAATATAATAACTCTTTACAATGTTGTAAAGTAACTAAGATACTAATTTTTGCATCAAATTCAAATATTGGACATCTTATAATTAAAAGTCATCCCCTTCACATTCACCATCATCTTCACTCGACTCTCCGAAATTGATTACTAGAGGTTTTACCATTTCCTCAGCTCTTTTTTGAACGTCCCACCAGTGGCTCATTTCTTTTTCAGCATGTAAAATACACTTTTGCCACAGTTCTCCAGTTACTTGGTTTAATGAATTCTTCCATAGCGATAAAACATTCTCGCCCCTGAAGCCCTGTCTTCCAACGTTTTTGTTGTAATACTTTTTACAATTTGCCCATATTAACTCGATAGGGTTGAATTGGCAGTGATACGGAGGTAAACGTAAAATTTGATGTCCCCATTGATGAGCGAATTCATCAATTGCATATATTTTTGTAAATCCTTGGCAATTTGTAATAGTTCCACTTTCAGCATATCATTCGAATGAGGAATGTTGTGTTTTATTAAAAATTGAAGATCTTCTTTCTTCCAACTACTTGAAGGTAATTTTTCTATTAATGTAGAATAATAACTGGGATTGTCAAGAATTATCAAACTTGGTTTTTCTAAATTTGGCAAAAATCTGTCCTTGAAACCATTTTTGAAATAAATCAGCGTTCTTATTATTGTGGTAGTATGCTGTCTTACTTTTACAGGAAAACACCAATGATGAATTAGGTATAAAACCATCCTTGTTGCCAGCATTCAGTACGATAAAACTAAAATTTATTTGGTTAAAAATATTTTTAACAAGTCGGCCTATTTTAATTACCGTTCCACTTCTCTTCGCGGTTTGTTTCTTTAAATCATTATCATATCATGATTTTCGAACGCTTCCTCGACTAAAAATCCATGTCTCATCCGAAAAGAATCCAAGAATCGTAACTAATTTCACAACTTTTATTAGCAAAATATTTTCGCAAAAATGTTGCTCGAGCACCAGCAATATGAACCTGCTGCATTAAACGCCTTCTTCCATCGTCAACTTTGAATTCAAAACCAATCTTGTATAACAATTGTTTCAAACTCGTTTTACTGAAGGTAAATATTTTATCTGCTTCAAGTTCAGTTTGGAGTTTTTCGATAGTAACGTGTGAGCCTAAAATTAAACGGTGATTAAGTCCATTTTAACAATAATTTCTGAATTATTTACCAGTTGCATGCATGGTGTAAATTTTTCGTTTCAAAACATTTTTCACGTATTCTTCGGCATCCTCTGACTTCGACTTCAAACGCAGCCTATGTTTTTGCGCGAATCCGGCACCGATTTCCCAGATTTTAAAGCGAGAGCCATTCCTGCCTTTGTCAGAGTTTCGGTTTTCTCGAAAATGCCGCATGCCAGAGCAGTGCGCTTCAACATAATATTACATAAATATAAATTTAAATAGTGAAAATCATTGGCGTACCTGGATAATTGAAGTTAAAGGTAAACTTGGCCCCCCGTTATCGCGTTCCATCTCCAAATAATGCAGTATATTCATTAACATTACTTGAGTTTGGCTTTCCAAAGATTTACCTTTTAATGATATCATTATTTGATGCAAAATAAATAAATTCATTCAATCAATTGGAAATACATTTTGCATTATAAACTTACCTCGTAATAGTGAATATTAACAATAATGGTTTTGAAAAAAACTGTTGTTTATAAATGCAATGGAAAATAATAAATTACGAAGCGAAAGATAAATTATTATAACTACAAAACACGATGCGATTATACGAAACGAAATACGAAGAGGTTAAATAGCCAAGAAGACATCTGACAGCGTTATGCGCCTTGACTTTAGAATCGACATACGTTTTTAAGTCCTGCATTTAAAATATATAGCAGACGTATAAATTATAACCCGTCTTTCTTTAAGTGGGAACTTCTCACTAAGATAAAGGGAAACAGATGCATTTCACAATAATAATTATATCCCCATACTCGAGCCCGCCGTTCTACACATTCCACGTCACACCAATCACAGACGTGAGCGAGCACTTAAGCCCCGCCCCACCGGATGTTTGTGGTTGTCTGACCAATGAGAGAAGAGGGCGTGGCTCCGCCTGCCAGAAGTTAAGGTTGAACCAATGGAATACGAGGATGGACCCCGCCCCTATTGACATTAGTAGGGGGAATGGCCCAGCTATTGGCCAATGAGAGACGTGGCGGCCACTTTGGATATCTTCTTCGGCTTCTGGTAGCTTCTTGAGGCGTTTTCTGCAGCTTTTGGTAGTGTCTTCAGAAATGGGCGGTCATCTTGGATGTCTTTTTCACCTTATTGAGGCGTTTTCTGCAGCTTCCAGGGGCCTTATGGGCATTGTTTCACTGCTGAGGATATCTTCTTAAGCTTCTGGTGTTGATCCTCGATGTCTTCTTCAGTTTCCGGAGCTTCTTTGCTTCCATGTCCGTTAATATATCCGAATATTGTTGTTTTGGTGAATTTGGAAAGGTAACCTGTTCTTCATAGACATTAAGCGTAAAGAAAACAACAGAAAAATTTACAAAATCACCAACATTGGTAACGCAATAGTCGTATTTGAAGAACCAATAAAAGCGCTGATACTACAATGCAAAAACTGCCAATGATACGGTCATACACGAAATAGGTACAATAGATCTGCCCGCTGTGTAAAGTGTGCAGAATTTCATGATTACCGCACGTGTAAAAAAAATCATGAAGATGGAAAACCGCCTAAATGCATCCTTTGTCAAGGGCTATACCATGCAAATTACAAAGCGTGCAAGATGTATTTCGAAATACTAAACAGAAGACACCCAAACTCTACAAACTCAAGTTATGCCTTACGTCTCCAAAGCCAACAGAGGCAACAGTCACAACACCAACAGTATCACCAGTCCTATCAACAAAATCGTCAGCATCAACAGAGTCAACTGCCCCAGCAAGACAAGTTCGAACATCAGCAAACGTTCCAACAGCTCCCAACAAGCCAAAGACAACAATATCTGTCCCAGACCTAACCACAGCAAATTCCACAAAATCCAAGTAATATCACTCCACAAAACTATAACATCACCTCTATAATAGTAACGCTCCAACAAAAAATCCAAGCACAACAACAGAAAATCAATGAACTCACCACACAAATTAGACTCCTCAGGGACGAACTAAAAAAAATAATAAAAATATAGCCCCAATCTATAAAATAGCTGAGTGGAATACTAACGGCCTTCCAAACCATAAACAAGAAGTAGAAACCTTTCTCCTCTATAACGAAATAGACACCTTACTTATCGCTGGAACGCATTTCAACAGCAGAACTCACTTCAATATACAAAATTATCAATTTTATTTCTCAAATCATTGTGAAGGAGACACGAATGTATGAGGAGGCACCGCCATCCTAATCAAAAAGCACATTAAACATCACATATTACCTCCTTTTAAAGAAAAATTCCTTCAAGCTACATCCATAGAGATTGAAGACTGTAATGGCCCATTGGTCATATTAGCGACATATTACCCCCAATCAATGCCGTTAACAAACAAAACATCTTTAAATATTTCAGGACGCTAGGTAGTAGGTTCTTAGCAGGTGGCTACTTTAATGCAAAAGACACCCTATGCGGTTCCTGAATCTCCACACCCGACAGAGGTAGGGTGCTGCATCAAGTAATACAAGACCTAAAACTGTGCTTCCTCTCAACGTATGAACCCACCTACTGGCCTACCCACCCAGGTAAACTACCCGACCTGCTGGATTTAATTATAACTAAAGGTATAGCTTCTACCTACCTTGAAATTGTTACAAGCCTTGATCTAACTTACGACCACACGCTAATTGTAGCTACCGTGAGCGGCACAATCATTGCTAAAGAAAATGACCCAAAATTGTACAACAAAAGAATCGACTGGCAACTCTATAAAGAACCCATTCTCAACCGCTTGGATCTGAAAATCTTACTTAAAAGTAACAATGACCTCGAAGCAGCTATAGAAGATTTCACAAAAATAATTAAAGAAGATGCCATGGAAGCTACACAAAAAATTGACCTCATAAGTCAACAAGAAAGGTGTCCCGCTATAGTAAAAAGAAAAATAGCGGAAAAAAGACGGTTACGACGTATCTGGGAGAATTCACGATACCCATCTGACAAGAGACGCTTAAACCAAACAGTAACTTAACTCAAGGAACTTATTAAAGAACTAAAAAATGAACGATTCCAAGAATATCTTGCAAACCAGAGTGCAACATCTAGCACAAATTATTCGCTCTGACAGGCAACCAAAAGAATAAAAGCTCAAAAAGAGTCGATACCTCCTCTGAAACAGTCGAATGGAACATGGGCAAGAACAGATCAAGAAAATGCGGTCCTCTTCGCCCAGCACATCGAGAATGTGTCCAACCAACACCCTCCCAAATTTCGACAGAAAAAATAGCAGAAATACAAGATTTTTTCCGTATCAACTAGCATTACCATTGGACTGTTTTATAGTTAAGGAAGTGAAAAGTGTGATAAAAAACTTAAACATCAAGAAAGCTCCTGGCTTTGACTTACTAACTGGAAAACTGCTCAAAGAACTACCGTTCAAGGGCTTAGTGTTACTAATCATGCTATACAATGCAGTTTATGAGATTGGGGTACTTCCCAGTTCAGTGAAAAGCAGCGCAGTCATTCAGGTACTCAATCCTGGAAAATCCGTATATGAAATTACCTGCCACAGACCTATTAGCTTGCTTCCAGTGGCAGGCAAAGTACTGGATAAACTCGTAGTTGGAAGGCTAGTACCTATCCTAGAAGATAGCAATATAATTCCAGACCATCAATTTGGGTTTAGGAGGGACCACTCTACTGTACAACAGGTCCACCGAATAGTAGATAACGTAAACCAAGATTTCAACAGAAGCAATATTGCACAGCCGTTCTTCTTGATGAAAGCCAGGCCTTTGATAAAGTGTGGCATGTAGCCCTCATGTACAAACTCAAAAAACTACTTCCTCGCCCACTATACGTTATTATGAAGTCGTACCTGGAAGAACGCTACTTCTATGTAAAAGTTGGCCAATACCAAACAGACCTCTACAAAATCAACTCTGGAGTACCCCAGGGAAGCGTTCTCGGTCCAATTCTATATCTCGTTTACACTGCAAATATACCAACAAGTCTGCACCCTCTCACTGCCACCATCGCCGATGATAAAATCATAATTGCAAAACGTATATACCCAACATTAGCAGCTCGGCGTTTACAACAGAGCTTAGATCAATTAATCCAATAGACCAAAAGATGGCGTATCAAACTCAATGCAGCTAAATCGTTTCATATTACATTCACCAAGTGCGGAGGTAACACACAATCAGTCTTTAAAAACAATTTCCCAGTAACCGAGGTAAACGAAGTCAAATATCTTGCCTTAAACCTCGATAAAGGACTAACTTGGAAGTTTTACATATGGAAAAAAAGAAAGCAACTGGGCATATTACTTAGTAAGCACTATTGGTTACTAGACAGGAACTCAAAACTATCCCTCACAAGCAAACTTTTAGTTTATAATGTGTTACGCAAACCCATATGGACATATGGCATTCAACTTTGGGGAATGACAGCAAACTCTAAGATCCAAATAATTGAGACATTTCAATCAAAAGTTCTTCGGGTCATGTGCGACGCACCATACTTTGTGAGAAACGTAGACATTCTGAGTGACCTTAAAGTTGATACCGTAAAAGAAGTGATAGTTAAGTTTAGTACGAAATACCTAAGTAAACTCGATCATAATGTAAACGCCTTAGCCATCAACCTGATCGATAACAGTGAAACCCTACACAGACTTAAGAGACACAAACCGCTAGACCTACCGAATAGATTTGATGTAGAAAACTGTAAGTTGTAAATCGATGGATTTCAACCATGTCACATAGTTCAAGTCCAACATTCACTAACATGTGTTGTAACAACAATAATCGGCGCCAGTATAACTTTCAATAAACAACGCCAAGTTGTAACAACAAAACGTGGTGATGTAACTACTCAATTGTTACGATGTAATTTGAATAGTCTAATAAAGTAATAATGAAATTAGGTAAAATTCTCCCTAAACACAAATCATATAACTAACTGAGATACTTACCTTTCATCACTAATTTGTGCCGTCCACTCTTATCGGTAGATTAATAAAGGGCAGGTTCTAATAACCGGATTTGCTCAAATACCCAAAATGCTGCTTGATTCCAATCTGCTTAATTATTTTCTCTTCACTTAATTAATAAAAAAATGCAATGTAAATAAAAACAATAAAATGATACCTCGAGCGCCAAACTATCTTTGTTATAGGAACAGTTAAACCTAGTTTGTAAATAATAATAAAAAATTTATCAAAATGAAAATAAAATAACAAGATACACTAAAGTTTATTTAATATCCAATTGAAATGATTAAGTCAAAAAGGTCTTAAATCTATTCGTTAATTACTACAAAAAATCATTACCTTTGAACAGTTCTGTACATAAATTTTATTACCGCTGGTAACACATGAAACGGAATGGTCAACTTGATGAAGTCATTATAGCATCATTGTGGTGCAATCTCTAGATCTAAAGTTACCAGCCACACCCCACTGGAATTATCTTGATAATTTATTCTTAATATTTTGTATCCATATATTTAATGCATTACTTTGAAGTTTTAGTATGTAAAAATTGCGATTTATGATGCAATCCAAGTAAAAATAAAGTAGTTAATAAAAGTGGTACTTTAAAAGTAAAAATTAAAAATTAGTTCCATTAAAATTAAAAATAGTGCCTTATAAAAGTATGCATTATTAAAGTATGCAAAAAGTGCCTAAAAAAAGCAAATGTTTAATTTAAAATATAACAAGCTAAAAGATCTCTTACCATCTAAACCGATGGCACTTATGCACAAAAATTTAAGGAAAATCCCGAAAACAACCCGCTTCCTGCTACAACATTCAGCAGCAAGTGAATTAAATAGAAGCTTTCAGAGTAGCTCCTGTTGTAAGTGTCCCCCCACGCATCTGCGCATAGAATTAAGTTATTACGCTTTGCGCGGTCAGCATCCAATTTCTTACGGAAAGGGAAATATAAATCTTTACCAAATATTTACACTTAAAAAGATATGTATTATGAAATGCAAATTAATCTGCCTACCTCATTCCTACAATGCAAAACTTAAAAACTTTTCTTATGTTTACTATTAAATGAATGAAAGATCTTAAATTAAAGTATAATTTAGTACAACACGAAAAAGGGTTGTTACAGTGTATTATTTGCTTATTGTTGTAAACAGATTGCAAAAAGTAAAAAATATAAAAAAAAATTTTGCTAGTTCTTGTGACCAGAAAAAGAAAGAAAAAAAAAACAATAACAATACTGAAAATGCTTGATTGTTTTCCGCGCTCTCAATGCAAGAGAAATATAAGATTACTTAGATTTTGGACTCTGGTTGTTCAGCACATATGGCAGAAAACCTTAACTTACTACAAGATTTGCGAAAAGCAACAAGATAAACTATTACAACACCGAATAATGAAGAAATGAGTACAGATTCGATTGGTGATGTAAGACTTTTTTGTCAGTTAACAAAAAATTAATAGAAATCCAAGCAAATAATGTTTATTTTGTGACCCAACTAAACGTCAATTTATTGACAATTTGTCAGATTGTTAAAAAAGGACATTCCGTAAGTTTTAACTCAGATGGTGCAAAAATTTTTAGTACATGTGATGAACTGATTGCTTCTGCTAGTCTTGAAAATAATTTATTTATATTAGATACTATGCCTCCCACTAAAAATAGTGTAGTTATGCTCGTTGTATCCACTGAAAATAAATATAGTTTGTAGCATAAGCTCCTGGCTCATGTCAATTCTGCCAGTTTTATCAAATTAAAAAATGGTCTCACTTATGGTATTGATTTTCCTTACAGATTAAACAATGATTTTGCTTGCGACACATGTTTATTAGGAAAAAGTCACGGTTTATCATTCAAAGAAAGCAGTACACGCTCTACCAGAGTGCTAAAACTCGTACATTCTGACTTGTGTGGTCCGATGCAAGAGAACTCGTTATCAGGCTCACGTTATGTACTGATGATTGATGATTTTAGTCACAAAGGTTTTGTTTATTTTTTAAAAACTAAAGATCAAGTAGTTAAATATTTTTAAATTTTCAAAAATTTTACCCAAACACAAACAGGACAAAAAATTAAGTATTTCAGAACCGACGATGGGGAATACTGTGAAAATGAAGTTTCCAATTTATTCAAGTCTGCCGGCATTGAACATCAGACGTCCGTCACATACTGCTCTGAACAAAACGGTAAAGTAGAACGCTTGAACAGAACTGTTATGGAAAAATCTTGATGTTTGTTAACCGACTCAGGTTTGTTTAATAAGTTTTGGGCTGAAGCTGCATACACCTCAGTATACATACTTAACGGTTTACCCAGCAGATGTATTGAGAAGACCCATGAAGAAATGTGGAGTCAAGACAAAGTACGTGTAGAACCGAATTTAGAAAAAAATTTTGAATTTGATAGAAATGTTCTCGCCGCCACAACACTGCCAGAAGTTCAACCAATTCCTGAAGAAGAAGCTCCGCTTTTTAGACCACAACGCGCAAGAAAATTGCCATCGAGTATGATGCTTTGATAGAGAATGGTACATACGACCTCATCCTTAGGTATTTAAAAGGAACTGTTAATTCTAAACTAGAGTTTAACGAAAACAAAGTACCCGATGCAGATGTTATTGGTTATTGTGATGCTGACTGGAACAGCAAGAAACCGCCAACAGTGGCACTCTCGATAACTGAATCCGAGTACATGGTAATCTCTTCCGCGGCTCAAGAAGCATTATGGTTACTTGGTTTGAGTTAAGAACTATCACTGAACTCGAATCCAGTATTACTACATGTGAACAATCAAGGTGAACAGAGCTTAGCTTTAAATGGAGCTTATCAGACTCGCACCAAACATATAGATGCGCCATCATTTTTTGAAAGAAAAGTACGTTGAGGACTTTTGCGTTTGAAATATGTTCCAATTCAATTTTTGTTAGCGGAGTCATTAACAAAGTTTTTGAATTGTGTTAAAGGTCAAGGACTTATTTCAAATAGGGAACGAAATTAATTTGAAATAAATATTGAGTTAACCAGAGGTTTTTATTCACCTTGACTTTGTGACATTTGGTAAAAGATAATATAAAGGTTGTTGTCAATAATTTTTGAATACAAGTCTAAAACAGTTTTTACTAGTTTTTATTCGAGTTTTATTACCTAAAACCTACCACTTTTATAACAAGAACTTCCTTGCTCTTATCAACATACTTTTTGGTGGCTACATCCGCATCTAGGATTGGATCGACGACGTTGCAGGCTCTTGTACCTTAACCATCGTAACTTTCGTCCTCATTCAATCTTAAATTCACCTTATCTACGTATCTCTTAGTTGCAACATCATCTTCTAGGATTTTTCAATACTTATGATTTCGTTATCATATCCAGTATGACCTGTTGCTTTCGATGCATGCAACAGTCTAAGCCGTTCAAAAAGTTCACGAGTCTTCCAGTATACATATTACGTCACTCTGTTCGATAACTTCTTCATGATGCCGCGACCGACACGTTTGGTTCTGATTTGCAGCCAAATAACTTAGTGCTCATAATTGCTCCGTGAGGGTAGTGATTTTCCCTGTATGCGTTAGTTTTAACTAGAATACCAACGTAGACCGTCTCATCCCTCAGCATATACTTATTTGGCTCTTCCAATATAAGCAGCTCGTATAGTCCGGGAGTGCCACCGCATCCCTTATAGTTAGATTAGGTGCTTCTATATCCATCGGAGAATCGCCGGTAGCCCACTTACCTAAGTCTGCATCATAATGAAGACCGTATGTATTATCAACTTCCGCGGATTAGTAATTCTACATAGTAGCGAGGTAAAGGATCATATTGATTTAAGAATTCATCGGCAACGGTTGCGTCATTAAGTAATCGCGTTAAATTAGTTGGCTCCATCTGCTCTTCCTCCTTCACCTCTTCAATAGGATCTTTTTTAGCAATAACGTCCGCTTCGACGAATGACTGGAGGTCTAAACGTAGCAGGTGTTGATTTTACACCGGTTTCAACAAATGAAGGTGCAACGGTGGGTTTAAACTTGAACGCGGCAGGTGTTGACGTTGCGGCAGTTATTTGTTTGAACTCATATTTCACCGGTTCTACTTTAATTTTCGCGTTATCGATTTGCTTCAAAGGATCCACTATACAGTTTCCACTAAACGACATGTTTCAAGTTCCCCTATCTTCAATAATTCGTGCTTACATTTGATTGCATTACAATTTTGCGTTAATTTCCGCTTAACCATCTTATCTCGAAGTTGCATTGCGACTGACTGAATGAGTAGTATAAGCAGGTGATATGGCAATCAAATCCGCTTCGGTGTCTCCAGTAATCAAAGTCTTTTACAATGCATACGAACTAGTATTTAGTCTACCAACATTGCAAGCATATTGATTTTAATTGATCGAAGGTCATATCGGTACCTGCATGCTCATCGAATACATCCTTCAAATTTATGCAATCCTATTTAAATAGCACAACCATCATATTCACACTATCGCGAATCAATTGCTTAGGAATCTCAGATTAGGTTTGACACATATGTGGGCATTTATGTTTAGATTTTCTGTATAATAAATAGCTATCAATATTATTTGCTTATTTGTAGTCATGTCCCAAACATTCACATTGACTGGTTCAAGAAACGTGCTCAGTCAACGTATTTTCCGCCTTGATCCTAATTACCAGTGTGGATCAGGATAGCTGGGATTCTACGGTTGCAATTCTATACGAAATCCATGAGGGTAACAAGAAGTGTTACTATATTACGCAAACTGGCGAGCATAAAAAGATTACGATTCCTAGTAGTGTATATGAAATTCTGGAGATTAACAGATTTCTGCAACGTAACATTAACCCGCATAACACGATCGACTTTATTTTGAGAGCAAACAATAATACGCTAAAATGAGATGTTAAATTTATACATAACGTAGACTTTAGACAGTCGGTTTCTATTGGGCGCGTGATCGGCTTCCACCTACAGAGCAGAGCAGGCCACACCCACGAATCTGATCTGGATGTTCAAATAATTCATGCTACAAATATACATGTGGAGTGTAATTTAACTACAGAAACAGTGAGCAGTTTCACACCACCTTCAAGTTTGATGTACACGCTGAACTAGTTTATAAATTAATCAAGAAGCCACCTACAGTTATTTATTTACTTGTACTTAGTATAACCATAACCTTGAAATTGGTTTGTCAAGAGGGTCGATTAGTAGACTTTGGTAACGAGGAAGTAACTATTAGATTGGAACTGAAGAAGTATGGTCCTTAAGATTTCCGCTCTATCTGCAAACGAGAGCACATCGTTAACCGAAGACGACGTTCAGTTTCTACATCTCGGCTATAAAGTATTAAGCCGAAATGGAAGCAGCGTTGAAAGGTTTATTCACTGAGGTCAGGTACGAGGATATGATCGTGGAATGCGGTTGTCGAACTTATCATCCGTACACAATAACCACATACAGAAACTCCGATGACATTAATCTGGTTGTTCAAAAAGCTGATCTCATTACAGTTACTAACGATAGTGTTATATATTTGGAAGGTACTCTAACCCCTAAAGCGGCAAAAAAAGAGTAGAACCTTACGAATAATGCACCCCTCTTCCTCTTCGATGAAATTCGATTCATGTTAGGTCACCAGGTGATTGAAACTGTACGTTTACCTGGAATTAATTGGTATTGGTCCGCTCCAAGACCGATGTAGACAGCTAGAGGCGCTAAACGGAGGTTAACATTGCCTTAATAAAAGTTACATGGAAAGTTTCGTATGTAATTTTACGCTCGAGATTTTTCATACATCCATCCCTACCCTCATCAACGTCAATGGCTTGGGCCATGAAGAGCAGTACAGGATTTCAACGTCCTTAATGGTTACTGGTTGCTTTCCATACCAAGAAGCGTAATAATAGCGAAGAGAGCGCAGCAAAATTCGATCACTTAAATATCTGAATATAAAAGCAAATAATAATAGAAGATATTCATGCGAGCAGCAAAATCTCGTTTTTACTGATAACAAGTACGTGGATGCTTACGAAGGATATTTAAAACACAAGGTTCAATGCTTGGTTACGAACAATTTAAGAGGCAACCGATAATTGCAATCAACTGCATTCGTCAGAAGCGGAGTATTCATTACTTTCGGCCTTTGCCGCCGACACTTCGGCATATTGCGTTATCTTGCATGATTTATTAATTGAGTATGAACCATTTACTAGCATTGTACGTAAAAAGTAATATATTATTTTATCACATGAAGCTGTATAAAGTTGTATATTGAATTACATTATTATTATCATTAATACAATACTGTTTTATATAATATGCGTCTTATTGTCCACCCTTGTTAGAAATTTTTTATAGGAAAATCTACATACAACAATCCAGAGGTCCAACAGGAAGGTAGGCGTCTGTAATCCGTATGTAGGCATCTGGAACTGAAAAGTAGGCGGCTGGAACTGGAAGTTACACGTCCGGAAACATCACATCCATCCAATAGTAAACAGGAGTATAGGATAGTAAGCCTTATTAAAAGCTATTTCAAATTTCGAGTTTTCCCGCCATAACAATTACAGGAACCTAAATCTACTTTTTACAAATATACCACTAGATTATATCGAATTCTTATCAATATATTGAGAATGCGGTTTTCCGGTCTCATTGTTCTATAAGAAATTGAACATCCGGATATAGAAATGTTACTTATTATTATTGCGCAATTATTCAATCGAAATCATTGTCTTCCCTAATAAAAATGATACAGTTTACATATTAATATGAATTTTAATAGGACTGATAAGAAATTACACTAAATCCGTACGTGTCTGCGGTTCTACAGCTGGAAAATATCCATTTTCTTCTTTGTAAGACATTTTATTGTTACTAGACATTATCACATTGATTATTCCTTAACTAATAAATGCATACTGATTATGTTGTGTTACGCTTCTATGCAAATGTAATTATATATTGATTATCAAAAGAATTATTTTTTAAAGTACTAAATGCACTGTTTCAGTATTAATTTTTGAAATACAAAGTAGGTAATTGCTTATTTATTTACTAAATTCATTTTGGTACGTCATGCCGGAAGTTATTCAGATATCATATTTTTTTTTATAGTTTTTATATATAAATTATTTGAAAATGCAACTATTTACTATTACGATCCATAACTCCCAATTATATTATTTATATTATTTATATTATTTATATTATTTATATTATTTATATTATTTATATTATTTATAGTATTTATATTATTTATATTATTTATATTATTTATATTACTTATATTATTTATATTATTATTGATTTTTCAATTTACGTTACGCCGGATGTTATTCATAGATAAGCTTGATGCGAATTATTTTAATATATCGTAATGTTTATTTACCACTTCAGGTCAATAATTAAAACGTATTACATATTTATCGATAAATTTCATTATCCTTTACTTTACATTTTTCAATACTGATTATCACACTTTATTCATTCGATATCTAAAACCACTATTTATCTAGTGGAATACAAAGAGGTTCACTAAAAATGTATCGCTTTCGACTCTGCAAGTGAACCCTGTTTTCAGTATTTATACTTCAACGGGAAGTAGGTCTTTAACCTGTCTACAAGGCTCAGCAGCATGCGACGTACCCATAGGAAGACTCTGAGGAACAATGCCGAAGAAGTTATCAGAATCTCCTGCCCGCAAAGCCTTCAACATGCAACATCCTCACAGAAAGACGTTGAGGAACAATGCCAAAGAAGCCACCGGAAGCTGCAGGAAACGCCTCAAGAAACTGAAGAAGCTAAAGAAGACATCCAAGATGGCCGCCCAGTTCTGAAAAAGCTACCAGAAGCTGCAGAAAAAGCGTCAAGAAGCTAACAGAAGCCGAAGAAGACATCCAACATGGCCGTCACGTCTCTCATTGGCCAACAACTGGTCCATCCCCCTTGCTAATATCAACAAGGGTGAGGCCCATTGTAGCATCCCATTGGTTCAACGTTACCGTAACTTCTGGCAGGCGGAGCCACCCCTCTTCTCCCATTGGTCCCACAAACGCAAACTTCCGGAGGAGACGGGGCTTATTGTTGTGACGTCATTTCCTGCCCTAGAACATACTTAGCCTTGCTACTTACCGTGCAGAAATCGACTTTATCCTAACAGGTAAAGAAACGTTATCTAATCAAATTACAATTACTTACATTATCTTATTTTGGCTTTTTATGTTTCTCCTTGCTCTTGTTCCTGTTCTGGTTCTTGTTCCTCCTTTCGCCGTCGTTCGCCTTCGATTGATCATCGCTATCTGTAATTAATCTTATGCTCTTCTGAAGATAGACGTTTCGTCTCTCTAACCTTTTTGCATTGCTGGTGGTTACGATGATGGAATGTGGCTGTACATTCGCTAATGGTGACGACTCGAACCCTTATAACCTGTGCTCGTCTGGGTCTGAATTAACCAGGAGAAGTTTGATTAACATCAAGGCCTAAAGTATAACTTCTCGCTCAACCTGGTCAGAAATCTCCATTATCGCATGTGTTAATTAAGTTCATCTATAAATCTACGATACAAATTTATGTGTGTCGGAAACTGTATTCTGAAGTGTTCTAAGTGGTTTCTACAATATAATAAGTGTGATTAAATTAATAATACCACCGAAATTGTAACGAACTACTTACCTTTGTTTACGAAGCTGTATTCTACAGTTTTCTTTGTTAGTATAACTAACATAATTTGTACGTCGTTTGTAGATAACTCACTACTGAATATTTGATGTAAATTGGTAGAAACGTTAACTAATTTTTGTGTGGTAAAAATAATCTAATTTATGTTAGTTATAATAGAACTTTCAGGAGCCGCATCCAGCGTTGTGTTAGCTTGACTGTCCATTTTATGGTATGGGAATTTATATCGGAGCGTGCTACCGTCTGTGAAGTAGCCTAAATGTTGTTGTCATACCGGTTGTATTTATAGTTCAATGTTTACTTTTACGTCAAACTTTAGCGCGGGATATTTTTTTAAATTAGTCTTTCAAATTTAAGTAGGATTTTAGGCTGTGGGTTGAAATATTCAGGTTCTATGCCACCTAATTTTTACTGTTGGGGTATTTATATGTAATACAATGTCAAAGTCAAGTGTGAGGTGAACAGTCTTTGAAAAATATTTATATAAGGGTTTGATTATTACGGGTGAGTTTGTAAAACAATGGAAAATTGAACTATCGCATTTTCAAGTTAAAATTTAATCTGTTGTATGAGAATCTCCCGTTTAAGGTTAACACGGTGAAAGAGCGTTCAAGGAACCCGAGAAGTGTACTAAGTACTTTTAAAAATTCATCATTTTTTTTTGGTGGTTGCTAATTAGCTAAATATAGCTGATTGCCCTCGTCCGGGTTTACTCGGTGTGAACCTCTATATTTATTTATATACGAAATTTGTCTAGCCTTTGGGGAAACTTTAATATAATAAGTAATTATTATAAATTATTATAAGTTTTTGTTATGAACGAATAAGTTCAAAGGTAAATATATAATTAAAAATTATTATTAATTTTATTAAATACATAAATAAAGTTTACTCGTAGATTTGAACCTACGACCTGTACTTTACTAGTACAGGTCGTAGGTTCAAATCCTACGAGGTAAACTTTTATTTATGTATTTAATAAAATTAATAATAATTTTTAATTATTATAAATGTTTAATTGTGGTAGATTAGTGTGAACATTACATGTTGTATATTTAGGCGAAATTTGTTAGTCCTTTGGGGAAGATTTAATGTAAAGTATTATTAGTAATGTTTATATGTGGAAGTTAAGTGTAATCCTTACGTGGGATCGGGTCATACTGAACGCTCCTAGTCCTTTTTATTGACATTTTGAATAAATTAAGATTACCAAGGTAACTGCATAACTTGTGGCGCTCAATTCTTGCTCCATCTCCTTATCACTTTTACTACCTAATTAAATTCATTGTTTATCAACACTTCAAAACTATTCACGCCAACAAAGTGCTCCACGATTAATTTATGGTTAGACTCAGTTCTCAGCCGCGCTCCTTACCTTCCTCGTTTTTACCGACTACGTGGTAGGTTAGACACGTCACACATTTTACAAAAGTGTATTTACCCGTGTATCGTAATATTACATATTGTGTTATTTAATTTACTTAATTCTTAATTTGATCTGTATTTAAGTGATCTTCATAACGTTTACCTTATAATTCCTAATACTGTTTGGTAAATTGTGGACCACAGCCATATTCACTTTAAGATAGCGTCTATGTTTTTTGTTATAGTGAACAGTAGGTCAGCTGTGCACAACCCTGTTTGATTACCGAGTTGCGCGACGCGACAGCAGATGCTACATGTTGGTTTCACTAAATACTAATTTTTTATACGGATGAACACGCCATTTCCCTTCCTTTTTTTAAAAATTAGATTCTTACAGTTTAGCTCTAACTCTACTTAACTCTTATGTACATTTAACTTTACCTAAATTTACCTGTAAATTTAAA
>JARFJB010001417.1:1180000-1357500 GCA_036346205.1 Vesta saturnalis
CCTACTAGAGTGTTGTTGGAAGGAAAGCGATCAACCAGACCAGCGTGTGCACAATTATTTCCTGTCATAAAGTTCCAGTCCGTAGAAATTACGTAAATGAAAGTGAGTAATAAAATTCTCGCACTTAACGTATCTGCCCGTTTTTGTAATCTACTTCTTGTCTGAAGTCCTAAACCCTAGACCGTGCTGTTTCGCACTTCGCGACAAAGACCAGATTTAAGAAATATTCCTGTATCAAGCATTCTTTAACACCGGACTACACTAAACGTTTGGTCTATTCAGCTCGCCTCTATAAAAAATCAGTAAACTAATTGTTCTCGAAGGTTTAAGCACCTTATAGAACCGCACAGAGATAAGGGACTCACTCGGTAACATTTCTTTCACCCACCACAACTACCATCTTGTAAAGCAGTTCCGAACGACCTACACCCTCTGTAAAAAAATATATCGTCCATTCCACTTCCGGATAGAAAATTACATAAAAGAAAAAAGAAAATCTGGTATTCCAATTTCAGTTAATTGGTAAAGACCACTAAGAGCATCATCTTGTTAATTAAATAAGTCACGTTGGAAATGTCAAAATACGTTAAAATTTTATTAAATTAGATATAAAACTGTTCAAATGCAAGCAGTCATTGAAACATAAAAATATCTTTTTTCTTGGACACTGACCTACCGGATTCCAGGTAAAGACCGTTTACCTCTATGCCTTTACCTCCTTGAAAATAGTTCAAGTCAGGAGCGTATTCAGAATATTGCCGGCTTTTCCTCGCGTGAATGCATTACTTTTACCTGTACCGTTAATATTGTTTTCTTCAGCCACTTGAGTACAGTCGAGTGTACGAGTGGGTTGAAAGCCGCCCGGAGCGTACATTTAATTTGTTCGTTTTTGTTTTAATAGAGTAATCGGAATTTGTTTTTGTTTTGCTTAGAGTTTATACTTCGTGTTATTATTATCTTAGAATATTATTATCGTAGAATAAGTGTAAATATTTCAAATTGTTAAGTTATAGGCCAATATAGGTATAAAGGTGTTTTCTGTGTATTCGCCAGTGTGAAACATCAGGCAGCAATCAATCAGCCTTACACAGAAGAACACACCCCCAACCTTCGATTTCGAGCTATAGCTGCGGTAAACCATAATAAAAATAAACGTAGGCCATGAGGGCCTTACAACATTATATAATTAGAGGAGTTATGGTCATTTTACCACCACGAAAGGATATACAAATCCTGTTGACAGTTTTAATTTTTTTTGACAAAATCACTCTGGATTTCATTGTAAAGCAAACCTATACTGAACATCAAGGAGGTTTGCAAAACAAATGGAAACCTATAGATGCAATTAAGCTGCAAGTATTTATTGGTGTGATTTTGACTGCCGGTATCAATAAGCAAAGTCGAGTGGACTTCAGAGACAAGTGCGATACAGCGTTAGGTAGCGTAATATTTCGTGACATATGGGAAAAATAATTTCCTACTATCATGCACTTCCTTAGATGTTATAATGAAGCTACTGGGAATACATAACTAAGCAGCTGCGAAAGTTTTACCTTCCTGGAGTAAATGTGACAATTGATGAACAGTTTACCTTTTTGAGGAAGGCTGTCATTAAAACGATACGTACCAAGTAAACATGACGAATACGGCATGAAAATCTTGTGAATTTTCGATAGTCAGTCAAGCTAGCCGTTATTTGGAATACCTTATTTTGGGAAAGAAAAAGCAAACAGATCCCAGCATTTAGCAAGTACGGTTGTTACTGAATACTAGTATTGAAGTTGCACCAGAATGGCTTGATACTTGTTAGTATTTTGTAGAAAGTTAAGGTCTACATCCCAAATTTAGGACCAAATAAGACATGGAATAATTGAAACACATGTTTGGGTTTTCTAAAAGAGTATCACATTGGTGTCATCTGTGCCTAGCAAAAATCGCGCTGTTACTTTACTATCCACATACCAACCAAGTAGATACAACAAACAAAAATAAATCCGAAATAAACATCTATTATAATTCAACTAAAGCAGGAGTGAATATGCTGGACCAAATGGCGCATGTATATATAATGCTACGCAAGCAGGTGGCAAATGGAATTTTCCCAAAATATTTTTGATATTGTGCGGGTTGTACCAGTTACTATTGGAAAAGCTTATATCAAAAACAGAAAAGTTTTCAGAGAAAAATGTTCTTACGTGAAACAGCATCCGGTTAAGCTGCGCAACAGGGTTGCGGTTTGACCAAAAACCACAATGAAGCAATCGTTGATATCGTTAAAGTCAATCACCAGTGTACTTTGCAGGTGAGCCATAGATAAAACGAAAAAGCCCGGCAAAGATGTTCAGAAATTCAAAACAATGCTGTAAGCAATGTAACATAAATGTATATTCTGAACATTCGACAGAAAAAATGCTAAGTGTTATTAAATGTACATTATTTATTTACCTTACTTTAAAAATCAAGTATTCTTTATAATGTGCCTATTGGACACTAGTGATAGTTACAACACGAAACCGTTTCTGGGTTGTTAAGAATTAATAGCAAGCGAACGAATTGTAGGGGTAAGATGGTGGGAAAGAGAACAAAAGAACTAAATGTAATTAATTTATTATCCTTGCCGATGGGAAGTTAAAGTTCCCTGGTAACTGATAAAGTATTCCCACCTGCGAGAGCATGTAAGAAGTCTTCGATGTGACGTAGAAGAGAAAGGAGCATACCTCGTCACATCAAGCAATAAACGTAGTTTAAGGTTAAGTTATCGTGCAGCCTTAAACCATAAAGAGTAGTCATAAATAAACAACGTCAGTGCACAGAGGTTTAATTTTTCAAGGCGGATGATCAAAAATATGACAACCTACGTACTACGAACATTTTATCGTTTCCTTAAAATTGTAAAAATTACAATTAAGATTAACATAAATGTTGTTACATTTTTAACTCCTTCAGCGTGTCACCAGTCACATATGTCTGGTAGGTTCTACTACTTTTGAGGAGAGACTGTTTAGGCCTCTTTAGTCTTAATGGGGAAAGAAATAACTTAAAAACTGTTAGTTTGATTTCCATGTTACAGATACCTATTTAATGCTTGCAAGGCGCTCAACATTTTTGGATGGTGGTCTATGTACCAGTGATGTGTGACTGGTAACGCACTGCATGAATAAATTAACATATTGAGCGATACCAAATACATTTGAATGGTAATTTTATTTGTGCTGGAAGCAGCCAAACAGGTTATTTATTCCAAAATGGCGGTTCGTGGCAAATAGGTGTGTGAGTTTGTACGTATGCAATATCTGAAAATTTACCGGAAAATGATTAAAAAGCGGCTTGAAACGTGTCAAAATCTGGTAAGTTCTAAAATTGTTCTAAAATTAAAAATAAGCCTCTTTTTCAGATTATTTATTATCGTTTGTTCACTTAGAATAAAATTCTTATATTTTATAACATAGAATATCACGAACCGTAATCTTAACTTATCATTACTTATGACATTAACACACACGAAACTACTAAGTTAGTTTCGTGTGTGTTAATGTCATTTTGAACCGTTATTGTGATCTTTCTATCAAATGCTAAATAAAATTCTTATATTTGTCACGTTTTAAGTTGTCTTCTGTACCCTACATCTTGAATTTTTATTTGAAATTAATCTATTTAAAAATTGGAAATCGAAATTTTAAATACAACTTAAGATTGAATAAAATGAATACTTTCCGGTTTGATTGCTTATTCATTTTTGGGTAATCTTTTCAACGACGATTGGACATCAGTGGATAATGGAAACGTTCTAAATATTTCAGAATATGATAAGAGGTGAAAAGATAACGTGGATTATGGATCATGTAAAACTCCCATGCCTTACAAAAAATTAATGCGTGAGGTGTAAAGAATAAGTCACGCTTGACGGGGTTGGTTCGAAACTGATATTCAAGAAATATACCGATTCTTTTGTACATTTCTTAGCATGGAACTAGTAAGACTCCAATCTTTACTGTTTTAAGAACGAACTCTATCGAAACCAGTTTATTTGCTCAAAATGGCTAAGGATAGATTTTAAATACTGTTACAGCACATCCACTTTAACAATAATGAAAATCTAGGAGCATCTCAAGATCGTCTATTTCGGATCAGACCAATTCTAGAATTTATTAGTGCTCGATTTAGATCCATTTTAACAGCAGGAAAAGATGCAGTCAAGGACGAGAGTAGAATTCCATAGAGAGGGCGGATGGAGGTGAGACAATAAATAAATAACAAGCGGCATAAGTACGGTGTTAAGCTGTGTATACTCTGTACGTTAGAAGGGCACGCCATGAGCACAGGAGTTTATTGCGAAAAAGTGAATGTGAAAAATGGTCACTCTAATGAAAGATAACCTGGATAGTGGCCGCAGCCTCTACGCAGACAATTTCTATTACAGTATCCTGCTGGATAAGAAACAGAAATGAAATTATAGGAGTACATAGTGTTAATGGAATCAAGATACTTAAATGGCAAGGTAAAGGTCCTATCCTTGTTCTGGTATTAAATAAACTTGACCGTGATATAGGTATGCATGACTCTGGAAAAAAAGACCAGACCTCTCAGGCAGTTTTGAACCAAGATACATTATTGATTCCAATATATCAGTGACCAAATGTGTTCCTAGTATACCGCCTTAAGAAGAGAATTGAAACAATATAGGAAAACAAACTTTGAGCTTATATTTGGTTCATCAATTTTCAATGCATATGTTGTCTACAATGAAGCAAACAGAACAGTTGGCACTTGCGTTGCCCGCAGATAGCAATAGAATTCAGAAAGCGCCAAAACCACACAGTACCAAAAGAGTGTGCACCTTTCAAGTACAACAAGGCCCTGGAACAAAGCGGCGTAGGAATTGTGTAGGGTGTAATAAAAAGTTAAGTGCTACTTATAGATAATATTACTACTGACGAAGATAACTGTAAGTGTTATCGAAACGTTCAGATTGTATAATTTAAAATACATCATTAAAAACGCAAAAAATATTTTATTACATAACTCACATAACTCAGCTCCAGTATATTGTACTGACCGTCATTCATGTTTCATGTTTCTTTTACAATAAATTTAAAAAGTTATAATCGTGTTTCAGATATTGGAATTATTTGCGATACCTTATCAACCTTTTCACCATTACATTCTATCTTAAAGTTCCCTAGATGTTAGTTTACATTTCTAACTACTTTTTAGTAGTATAAAAAAATTTTATTGAGTTAGGCATCTAGTATCACCTATTTTGAATAGGGTGCTATGCAAGGAAAATTTTATTGCTGACAGTTCTGCTGACACCTTAGTATTTGCAATTTAATTAGCCATGGACAAACTTTCAATGACGTGTGATAGGTCAGAAATTTCTAAAGGAAAAAGGTTACAAGATATGTTCTCATATACTCTAAGAACTCGTACTGAGGAAGAAATAAATAATATTGGAGCAGAAATATTGGAACGAGTTATGCAAAATTTTAGACATAGATTACAAATACACAGGGTATCAATTTGAAAACTGTAACAGGTAAATAAAATTTCTCGAAAACGTTTCTAGAATATTCATCCCTTGCTCCAGCCATCCATCCCCTATTTTTTTAAATTGCATTACCTTATGTGTAATGTATACATTATTGGAAAGCTCTTTAAAAATGATATTCATCAGTATCAAACAAAATGTTAATTAATCGATTATTTTCTAGATAACACGAAAAATAGCATTTAAATCAAATTATCCAAATTTATTGTTTTGAATCTCAGATTAGGTACTATTTTCCAAAAACACCTTATCTTTACAAATAGGTAGTCAAAATGAAAAGAAAAACTCGATGAAAAATGGTTCCATTATCCTCAAGGCAATAATAAATGTTTGTACATTTTCAAAGATTTGTCGCGGAATAGCTCATCACTCTTCAATTATTTGTTGCTGCAGATCTGCAATAAACTGGGGGGTTTTATAGACCACAGATTTTAAGAGACCCCATAAGAAGAAATCTAATGGAGTGAAATCTGGAGACCAGGGTGGCCATTCCACTCGTTCTCTTCTACCAATCTACTTATCTGTACAGTTCTGCTTTAACCAGCTTCTAACACGTAGTGTATAATGTGGAGGGGCCCTGTCTTGTTGAAAATGTAACGAATTGCCATCCAAAACTAGTTCATGATCTTCATCTCTTTGATTTTCCAATTCGTGGATTACAAGGGGCTGTACTGTTTCATCTAACATTTGAAAATACAGTTCACCATTTAAATTTTGGTTAATATATAACGGCCCAGTAATACAATCTCCAAGAGTACCTGCCCAGGCATTATTTTTTTCAGGCTACAGCATATTATCTTCTCTAATAAGATGAAGATTGTGATCACTCCAATAACGACAGTTTTGTTTGTTGACATGACCGCTAAGATAAAAGGCATATTCGTTACTGAAACAAATATTTGCAATAATTCAGGCTCATTTATAATCTTATTGGCCATAACTTCAAACAACTTAATCGCCTATCTGGACCATCATGGCCAACTTCTTGAGTAATATGGATCTTATAGGGATGACATTTGTGCATTTGCAAGACTTTGTGAACAGATTCATGGCAAAACTCCGTTAATTGATATCCGACGAAGTGAGCAGTCGCGATTGATTTTTGTTTTTATTAATAACCGATCCGGTTTGTTCAAATTTTAAAAGTAGGTCTAAAACATACTAATTACTTACGTTTTTTCTACGATATGATGTAATGCATTAAATGCTGTACCAGATTGTCGAGCATAAGCCACAAATAAAAATAATTTCAACACATTTGGCGGTTGTGTAAACCATCTTTGAAAAATTAGTAAGAGGTTTAAAATATTACGCTAATAAATACCACCAAGTCCGGTGAGGGGCGCGGAACCAGCAATCGCGTATAGAGCAGTATGGTTAAACGCGTGGTATGATTGAAAGGTAGGTAAGGAAAAAAAATGTACATGTATATATGTACATTTTGAGATTCATACAGTAAGTATACGATCTATTATTTATATCTATCTATTATGTCGTGACAGTAGACGAATAACTGTCCGGTAGTAGGACGATACCGTTAGTAGGGAATGCTACATCGTCCCGGGCACGATTTGGCCAGTAACCGGTCTGCTCGCTATGGTAGTACTCAAGAGAACAATACAATTGCCTCGGATCGACTTGGCTACAAGGAGCGGTCAAGGTCGAAACAGAGAGGTCCCGTTGCTGACGACTGTGCAAGGAATGAATGGAGAGTCGGGTCGTGGAATGTTAGAGGTATGCATGGTAAAGAATTTGAAATTGCGAATACAATGTACGAAAGACGCCTTGATATTCTGTGTGTATCGGAGGCAAAGCGCAAAGGAAAGGATGCTGTGGAGATGGATGATGGCAGCCTAGCAGTATGGTCAGCAGTTGAGACTGAAGTGCATGGCGTAAAAGCAGTTGGGGCAATCATTTGTGAAAGAGCGAAAAGATGTGTTAAACAGTACGAACTGATATCTCCCCGGGTAGTATGGGTTAGAATGAAAGTGGAATTTTGAATAATCTTTTTTATTGCATGCTATGCACCAGTGAATGGAGAAAGAGATTAGGAGCGTGAGAACTTCTGGAATGAAGTAAAGAACGTGTTGAACATGTGTAAGCCAAACGAAAGAGTGCTGATAGTGGGGGATATGAACGGATGGGTGAGTGTACAGAGAGAACATAGTGAACGCGTTCTAGAAAAGTTCGGAGACCAAAGAGTCAATGAGAATGGTGAACACCTGCTGAAAATATGTATGCAGAGAAGCCTATTCGTATCCAATACGTGGTTTAAACATAAAAATGTGCATATGTATGCATGGCAAAGAGGTGAATCTAAAAGTATGACTTGATAGTGCTTAGGGCTTAGAAACCTGATGAAAGACACAAAAGTAATGCGCGGATCGGAGTGTGGATCGGACCACTTTTTGGTTGTATCGAGAATGTATTTAGGGAAAAAGTGGGTCTGGAGCAAGAAAGCAAACGTAGTGCGAACGTTCAGAATTAGGGTTGACAAGCTAGTGGATAATGGTGCGAGAATGAAATATGCAGATGCTGTGAGTAAAGAGTTGAATGAGACTGAAGCAGTGTGGAACGAACAAATAAAAGACACTGACGTTGAAAGTGCATGGATAAGCTTGAAAAACTCTGTTGTCAATTGTGCCGTGCGAATATGTGGAGGAGTGACTGTAGGTAGACAGAAATAATTTGCTTGGTGGAATGAGTTGGTAGAAAAGGCAGTATGTAAGAAAAAAGATGCGTACATGGCAATGATTGCTGCAAAAAATGAGACTGAGAAGAAGCGATTGTATGAGGTGTACAGATTAAGAAATAAAGAAGCGAAGGAGGCAGTGAGAATAAGAAAAGAGGAAGTGAGAGAAACAAAAAACTCTTCTGGAAATGGGTCAAAAATACAAAACGTGGGCCAAAACAGAACGCTGCAGGAGTGATGAATGCTAGAAACGAAATAGTATGGGACGAGTGTGAAGTGAGGAAATGCTGGCAAGAATATTTCGGAAAGCTGTACAGTAGTGAGGAAAGTAAGACTGAAGGGTTAAATAAGCAGAATATAGAAGAAATGATGAATGAAACTGAGAAGGATATTGAATAAATGAGGTAGAGAAAACGGTAGAAGGTTAAAACGGCAAGGAGCAGGCGTAGATGAAATCACTGGTGAAATGCTCAAGTATGGTGGTGCAAAGCTTATACGAAGATTGTGTGAATTATTCAATGTATGCATTATGTATGGAAAAGTGCCGAGTGATTGGAAGAGCGCGATCATTGTACGATTGTATAAGGGTAAGAGGAACAAGAGTGATTGTAAGAACTACAGAGGAATAAGCTTGCTCAGCGTGCCTGGTAAAGTATTTGGAAGAATACTGATTGATAAGAGTACGAGAAACTACACAAACTAATATTTGGGATGGCAAGGTGGCTTCAGGCCAGGAGAGGATGTCGATCAGATAGTAGAAAGGAATAAGGTCGGTATACAACGGTGGTCGGGCATGTGTTAGGGTGAGAGGAGGGTGTGTGAATACTTTAAGATTGAGCAAAGAGTGCGACAAGGCTGTGTGATGTCACCGTGGTTGTTCAATGTATACATGGATAAATGTCTTAGACAAGCATGTACCGATACAAATGTGTAATGATTGGTGACGTAAATGTACGACTTCTGGTGTATGCAGATGACACAGTCTTATTAAGTGACAGTGCGGATGAGCTGCAAACCGCTCTGAGGAAGTTTGATACAGTCTGTGAGAACTGGACCTAAAGGTAAACGTGAACAAAACTAAGATTGTGGTGTTCAATCGGGAAGGTGGAAAGGAGAGTAGAGTATTTACTCTGCAAGATGAAACTGTGGAGCAAGTGGACGAAATGGTATATCTTGGCTGAGAATGCAGTAGAATCTATGATAAAGGAAAGAAAGATAAGGAGTTTTAAAAACAAAAGGGCATGTGAGAGGAAACGTGGAGAAAGATTGTGAATGAAAAATAAATAAGAGGCAGGATTGTTTTGCCTACCTGCAAGGGAATGGCGTGTAGGTTAAGTAAGTAAGTAAGTAATTACAGAATTACATTCAAAGTAAATAGTAAAGTTTTAAATGCTTGATATGAAGTAGGCCTTCATATCAAGCATTTGAAAAAACACAAGCTCCTCCAGTAAGAAATCATATGATAGATAAACAATATTTTGTGTTTTTAGACTTACAGATCGTAACTTTTTACCATCTCTTTGAAGTAGTGATTTGATTTGGTATTAGTAGCCATAAATACGAAAACATACAACTAAATTTATTGAAACTTTTTTGCTTTTTCCAACAAACTGATCGATTAATTAACATTTTGTTTAGTACTGATGAATAGCATCTTTAAAGGGCTTTCCAACGACATGACACACATGGGGTAGGGCGATTTAAAAAATAAGGGGAGATGGGTGGAACCTAAGGGGTAGGTTGTAGAAGATTACCCTGTGGGTCGTTTGCCCTTCCTGTTCTAGGAACCGTTCCGAGAAATTTTACTTATCTGTTACAATTTCGAAGACATAAGGTCTGGCAGGTTTTCAAATTGACACCCGGTATATAATTTTTAAAAATAAACTCCACATACTAAAGTTGTTATTAGACTTATTGCACATTTTCTAAAATAGATAATACAAATGCCTAACCCAGTATGCACTCATTTTTTGGAAAGCTTGTTTTCCAAACCGGAATTCGTACGTTAATACAATATCCTATCAAACATAATATGCTCTAATTTAGTCATACGAATGGAATTTAATTTTTTAAACTTTCTATTACCTTTTTTTTATTATGTTAAGATAAATATACTCTCCTGACCACAACACACATGTAGTAAAGGTTACCATATTCAGTACATAAACACAGTAAATATAGGACCCCGTGAAGTCTTTTATTAAACCTTGAATATATAAATCATTTATTATCCAATTAGACTATATCTTACCTAACAACGGTCCACATGTCAAACATGTCAAGCCAACCAGTGTCATTTGTACTATTTCGGCAGATGGCAATACATTGGCTGTTACATTATCAGCCACAAGCACATTAAGATAAAGTGTTAGCATACCTTTTGCTATTCCCCATAAGATTGATACCATAATTGTTACGTTTGAAAAGAACACTATGCCTAAACCCTTTTCTTTGTAGAAAATGAATAAAAACTTGTGTACTCACCAAAACGCCCGATGATAATCAAACAACAACTGAAACCGTACATAAATTTTGAAGATCGTTTAAAATAGTCACCAATAAATGGTATTGAAAATTTTACAATTATATTAAAAATGTAAGACGTAGATACGAATGTAGCTATTTCAGTGTTATCAAATCCTAAGTCGGATAGAATTAGAGGAAGTAATGTAGAAAAACTTAAGTCAGAAAATACAGCAAACAATAGTCCAGCAATAATACTTAAATATTTTGTATCACTAAGCAGTGGTATCAAATCGTAATAGTTCAATACGCGAATTATAACAGATGGTTGTTTTTCTCTATGTACGTGCGGTACAGCAAGTAACTTATCTTCTACCCCTAATGAATAAATATTAAATAATGTTTATCCTTATGAAAAAAAAAATTACCATTTGCTGTATCATTGAGCGAACCTTTTTTCGTATACCACTCAATTGGGCGAAATAGTGAACACGCAAACAGTGTATGAAGGCATACTCCACCCACTAATAAAACAGCATTGGATGGATCGTAACACAATAACAAAAATGTAATAAAATGAGGAAAAACAATTGATCCGAAGGAGCTTATTGCCAGGCCGACTCCCATAACTTTTCTTCGTTTTTCTTTAAAGTATAGGTTCAGAAACACCCTGCTGCTTAGCCGCAATATTCCAATACCTAATCCTAGCAGATTGAATTATATCAACAACGTTAAATTAAAAAATCTATCTACGTACCACTTAAACACCCATAACAGATCATAAAATGTATGTAACTTTTTGCAAATTTCATGCATATCATTCCAGTGCTGAACAAAATAGACCCACAAATTGCCAATTTGCGTATCCCATATCGTTTCATTGGTGGTCCTACGAGTGGTGCAAATAATTCTGTTACTGCAATGTTTGTAGTTATTATTGATGTCACTTGTGTTCCTGACAAGCCGAGAACTTTAAACTCGTCTTTAAAGAGTAATCCAAAATTTTGTGTGGTAGGCGAGATTAAAAACTGAAAGAAAATGTAAGATCAAAATCACTTAGTAAATTAAATTAACTTTAGAATTTTAGAATTGCGTCTTGTCATAAACTTAAAATTACTTTCTTGACCTTATGAATTACGTTAGTGCCAGGAGTCACATTTCTGAACGATTTATATAAATTAGTTTATTTAAAACGACCACTATCTCCATATTTTTGATTTTTCACTGATTGAGCCAGATAGTATTTGCAACACAATGGCATTTGTAATTCCGACAGTACAAAGAATGAATTGAAACTATTCTTTGAAGCTTAATAGAGAAGTTAAGGACGGGTCATGTATAAGCTTAATCGCTCTTCGTTGCATACTGTTAACGATACCATAACCGTGTTGGAGAGCACCAACACAAATGTGAGAATTATATTCTAGATAAGATCGAATTTGGACATTACACAGTTAGTTTTTAAATTTGAAAACAAACATTAAACAAGTTAGCAAACACTTGTAAAGGGACGCCGTCAGATATCCGATTTTTTACCAGAAGCTCTCTACGAGAAGCACGCTACCAGAAGAATTCGAATCGAAACCGTGTGCTATATCGTCGCGTTCGCGCCGACTGCTACCTGTTGTAAACCATCCGCTTGTAACCGCCGTCCGAGTAGAAATCGCGACTCCGCGACTTGATAGCATCACCGAAGTTAAAAGGTTAGAGTTGCAGAGATCTAACGGTGAAAGTACGTAAGTTGAGATACCTGGTGATAGGGATATGCTGGGTTGTAAGCCCGACGTACTCTTCTGTTACTAGACGTACTCTTCTGTTACTAGACTTACACACCTATACTGTGGAGTTTGAAGGGTAGTTGCCCGACATTCCATTTGACCGAACGAGATCCTATTGTTTAGTTTAACGGGTGGTTTGCCCAGGTTACTAACAATGGAGATCCACCATACACACCTACACTGTGGAGTTTGAAGGGTAGTTGCCCGACATTCCATTTGACCGAACGAAATCCTACTGTTTGGTATAACGGGTGGTTTGCCCAGATTACTCACGAAGGAAATCCACCTACACAAATTTACACGAACACTACAACACAACACACCTCGACAAACGTACCAGCGACCGCCAGATACCTGTAATTAAAACCTCGTCGGAAGATTAAGCTGAACACCTCGTTAACGCCGTTAATCCAGTAATATAGAAACGTAACCGTAAACACTAGACGTGTCCGTCAGTATTAAATAACCGCCTGTAAAGTAAACAAACCACCACTGCCGCCACCGTAAAAACACAGACGCCAGCACGACCAGCATCGAGCTGTTCTTACGCAGGGACAAATACCCGACGAAAGAGTGATCGCATATATCAGTAGAGCACTGAATCCAGCCGAGAGAAACTACTCTACTATCGAACAAGAATGCCTGGCTGTGGTGTGGTCGATACAAAACTAAAAGTCAAAACCCAAACCTTCTATTAATGTTACATTACAGAAACTCCAGAGGACCACCTAACCATTAGTACCTGGACGAAGGATGTCTACTTAAAGATACCGAAGAGGAGGTGGCGTTACCGTTACAATTTGGCACCCGAGAGCATGGGTCACAGTTCCGTACATTTACCTGTATCTATATCTTAGTTAAATAATTTAAATAACCATATAATCTATTTGTTCAACGTGTTGAGAGCCTGAATAACGAACCCCGATCCTTATTTTGCAAGTACAAAATTCCGACTGAGCTAGAAAAGGGAAAAGTGAGAATTATTCATTAGTAGTAATACACTCAACAGTCAAACCGCTAAGTCATCAGCGCGTTACATTTGGCACCCGAACGTGCGGCTCGAAAAAAAACACATTGAACAATAGATAAATTCTGTTACAGAAACAACTGAGGAACACTAGAAGCCGGGCAACACTAAATTAATTTTGTATATATATTTTTCAGGAATACTAACAAATTATTTCAGAATGAGTATACCGAAGAATACAGAAGGAACGGACACGAAGGTAGGATGGATCTATCACCTGAAGAAGGAAGAGTTAACGGAAGAAGCCCGTAAATATAAACTGGAAACTGGTGGAAACGTCGAGGCACTAAGAGCTCGTTTAGTGAAATACATACGCACCGGAGAAGGTCAAGTCACGCACACATCCACAATTGTTACACCCACCGTTCAAATACCGTCACCACCGACAGAAAATATTACCGCCACCCAGAAACTAGACGCGCAGACGTTCGCGATCGTATACGCAAATGGGTGTAAAATATGATGGGATAAGTGACCCGATTTCGTTCCTTGAAAGAATCGAAGAATTGCAAGCATGTTACAACATCACAGACAACGATCTTTTACTGCACTCGGAGCTATTAAAAGAACCAACCTTATTGTGGTACCGAAATAATCAAAGATCCTGGACGACCTGGCAAGACTTTCTTAAAGTTTTAGATTACAATTCTTACCGCCACGTCATCAATTCATATTGGAAGAAGAGATAAGGAACAGATTGCAAAGACCACGAGAAAAAGCTTCTGAATATGTTACAGCCATCCTGACACTAACGCGACGTCACGGAAACATGTCCCGGAAGCTCAACTACAGCGAATCTACGATAATCTGAAGGTAGATTACAAATATTACATAAGACAGCACGATTTTACTGACCTGACCGGACTCCTGGAACTAGCTACGCAATTTGAAATGCTACTACCACCGCCGCCACCGTAAAAACGTAAGTTGCACCTTTGACAAGTACTAAGATTGTTACCGTAAACCAGAAACTATCTGATAGTTTCTTGTGTTAAATAAGTTAAATCGAAATTGTTAGACGCGAAAAAATTTACTTTAAAATATAAAACGAAGGTTTTATATTTTAAAAACGGCCAACATAACAAAAAGCTTTTATTTTTTATTTTTTGTTTAAATAAAAACCGGTATACTAAAATTAATCTCGTAAGAGGAAACAAATAATACGCCGCTACCGTACACCAGCTACCTAAATAAACAAAAAGCTTTCATTTAACTAAATATCGTACATTAAATATGAATGAGTTTATTTTCATAAGAAAAGCAGGTATAAAATTATACACTTATAACCGACCGCTTTAAAATATTGATTATTTCTTTAAAGGCAGAGTATTGAACTCAGTGTCTTATCGCGCACGTGTTTAGACCGCGTTATCTGGCTACCTGCTTGTGTATTTTATACAGGACGTATTCAGGTAAATTATTTATTTATTTCGGAAATTAACCAGTATAAATTGAAACAGTTCAAGATACAAAAGCTAAAAGGATACTTAGAAGGCTACCAATTTACGGTACTCACCGATCATAGAAGTCTAAAATGGCTTCGCACGCTCGAAAAACCGACAGCCAGACTCGCAAGATGGATAATGGAGTTGCAACAATTGATTTCCAAATAGAATACCGGAAGGTGCCCTGAATAACGTGGCCGACGCATTATTCCGACTACACGAAGACAACAAATCCCCACCGACTTGTCTCCCTGGAAATAGAAGAAGTAGCCTGCCCGTGGTACCAGCGCTTAATCCGACAAACCGAGAACATCCTGAACAGCATCCTCGATATAAAATAGAAGGAGGACAGTTATTTCGATCCTTTCCGAACACGACTCCAGAAAAGAGATGGGAAGCCACGCGCATTGGAAGATATGCGTACCGCAGGAAAAACGCCGAGAGATTTTAAACGAGTGTCATCATGCCCGACTGCAGGTCACAGATCGCAAAAACCTTGTGCCGGATATATAGAAATTACTATTGGCCTACCATAAAGCGGGATGTGACAAGATACATAAGATTATGTAGAAGCTGCCAGGCCTACAAAACCCTACACAAAAACCGCCGGAGAAATGTATTTCTCACAACCTGGACATCCCTGGGATAATGTGAGTACCGACCTCATCGGGCCTCTGCCGCGCTCCAAGAAAGGACATAAGTTTATACTAGTTTTTCAAGACCGTTTAACCAAATGGGTTGAGATCAAACCGCTCCCAACGCTACCAGCCCGCCTATTATACAGGCTCTAAAGAATAAGTAATCTATCGTTTTGGTACTCCGCGTAACCTGATATCCGACAATGGTCCACAATATACTAGTAAGTTATTCCGTACGTTCTTAAAAGATCATGGGATTCACCACCGCTTGACTACACCGTATTACATACTAATCCAGTGAGAGAACTAATAAAGTAATAGGAACGATGGTCGCGCAATTCACCAAGGACAATCAAAAGGAATGGGATGCCCGCCTGCCTGAAATATCGTTTGCAATTAACACGGTACAACACAATTCAACAGGATTTTCACCAGCCCTACTAAATTTGGGTGGAGAACTTGATCCCAGAGCATGGGTCACGCAACAAGAACTACCGCAAAAGGTACCGCAGTAACCGCCACGAATCAAGAGAAGCACATGAGATACTTGAAAGATTTACAAGAATTAGCCGGGATCAATTAACAATAAGTTTCGAAATTCAACGCAAACATTATAATCTTCGTCATAGAGCCTACCGTCCCGCGTAGGTGATCTAGTATATAGAAAACACACCACCTGTCAAGTAAAGATAAAGGGTTTTCTGCAAAATTTAGTGGAAAAGTACGACGGACCATACCTGATCCACAAAACAAAATCGCCCGTGATAGTAGAACTCGAGAACCCAGCACGCAAAATCCGCGGAGAAACACACGTTAAGGATTTGAAGACAGCAGTTGACGTCACGAACCAGGCGACGCGCGTAACCAATGAAGACAAAGCAAAATTAACGGTCATCGATTACCCGCGCTTAAATGAACATATAAATAGAGAATATGATAACAGGACGGATATAAGTACAAAATGGCACCGGTAAGAAAACCAGACAAGAGACGTCGCCCGAAAATAACCCGTGGCAACCGAAGAGCTACCGACAACCCGGGACCGAAGGATTACCAGCCGCCTTCATATCGCACCGCCCAGTGCCACTAAATCACTCCTGAGAGGGACCGATCACCATCCAGAACCGACCGCCCACGCCGACACCGAGAACTCCATCACCGTCCGGCCTCGTAAACCGACGCCCATGGACGTCAGTTGAACTCTCGCCGCCCGCCTCCACACCAACGGCAGACCACGCAGCCAGGTACACCGGAACACCTCCGACAAACGAGTGAAATCACCGAAAACTTGCAGACATCAAACTGCAGGAAGTCGATGACAGCCGCCAAATGCCGCCGCCCGCACAACAGCCGCCGAGAGGACAATCAGCACGAAACCGCCGTCGCATCGGAATCTTCACCCACAGGCACCAGAATCAAGGTGAAGAGGACGGACGTCGAAAACCCGACGAAAGGAGGGTATGTAAAGGACGCCGTCAGATATCCCGATTTTTTATTATTTTTAATTAGTTCCTATCATGATTAATTATTTGCTAAGTAAAATACCAGTACTGATTCACGGAATTTAGTAAGATAACGTGACGCGCTAAATGCACAGGTGCAAGCCATTATAAAATTCGTAGAAGTTCTAGTAAAGTTAAACAGATTTCATAACGTTGCATAAAATTGCACAATAATTAAACATGCATCCTCCTCCAGACGTAAAATCCCAAAAACGTTTAAAAGTTTGTATACGTCAGAGCATCTTCCACCAATACGGGCTTACGGAAGCTCACCAAAAAGTTTCGTAACCACCCTCGCGAATTCTATAAAAACGCGGCACGCGCTGCTGAAAAGAGTCTTAAAGAAAAAGTCTTGAAGTCAGAAGTCTTAAGTCTTACAGAAGAAGAAGAAAGAAATCCTTTTTCAATCTCACTCGTTACCAGAAGCTCTCTACGAGAAGCACGCTACCAGAAGAATTCGAATCGAAACCGTGTGCTATATCGTCGCGTTCGCGCCGACTGCTACCTGTTGTAAACCATCCGCTTGTAACCGCCGTCCGAGTAGAAATCGCGACTCCGCGACTTGATAGCATCACCGAAGTTAAAAGGTTAGAGTTGCAGAGATCTAACGGTGAAAGTACGTAAGTTGAGATACCTGGTGATAGGGATATGCAGGGTTGTAAGCCCGACGTACTCTTCTGTTACTAGACGTACTCTTCTGTTACTAGACGTACACACCTACACTGTGGAGTTTGAAGGGTAGTTGCCCGACATTCCATTTGACCGAACGAGATCCTATTGTTTAGTTTAACGGGTGGTTTGCCCAGGTTACTAACAAAGAGATCCACCATACACACCTACACTGTGGAGTTTGAAGGGTAGTTGCCCGACATTCCATTTGACCGAACCAGATCCTATTGTTTGGTATAACGGGTGGTTTGCCCAGATTACTAACGAAGGAAATCCACCTACACAAATTTACACGAACACTACAACACAACACACCTCGACAAACGTACCAGCGACCGCCAGATACCTGTAATTAAAACCTGTTCGGAAGATTAAGCTGAACACCTCGTTAACGCCGTTAATCCAGTAATTTAGAAACGTAACCGTAAACACTAGACGTGTCCGTCAGTATTAAATAACCACCTGTAAAGTAAACAAACCACCACCGCCGCCACCGTAAAACACAGACGCCAGCGACCGGCATTGAGCTATTCTTACGCAGGGACAAATACCCGACGAAAGAGTGATCGCATATCAGTAGAGCACTGAATCAAGCCGAGAGAAACTACTTACTATCGAACAAGAATGCCTGGCTGTGGTGTGGTCGATAAAAAACTAAAAGTCAAAACCCCAAGCCTTCTATTAATGTTACATTACAGAAACTCCAGAGGACCACCTAACCATTAGTACCTGGACGAAGGATGTCTACTTAAAGATACCGAAGGAGGTGGCGTTACCGTTACAATTTGGCACCTGAGAGCATGGGTCACAGTTCCGTACATTTACCTGTATCTATATCTTAGTTAAATAATTTAAATAACCATATAATATAGAAGTGTAATATAAATAGGAAATAATATATATATATATATATATATATATATATATATATATATATATATATATATATATATATATATATATATATATATGAACCTTTGTAATCTATTTGTTCAACGTGTTGAGAGCCTAAATAAGGAACCCGATCCTTATTTTGCAAGTACAAAATTCCGACTGAGCTAGAAAAGGGAAAAGTGAGAATTATTCATTAGTAGTAATACACTCAACAGTCAAACCGCTAAGTCATCAGCGCGTTACACACTTTCCCAAGCTTGGTAAAATGCTTTGTCTTTTTCCATGGATTCAGACAAAACCGGACATATCGCCTTTTCTTGGGAATCTGTTCAATGACGAAGTACATTCCCCAGAAGACATAGTGATCAAATAAATCTTAGATAAGATTGATAATATAGTTCAGGGAAGCATTCTTTAAGACACTGGGATAGTCGTTTTATTGGAATCAAGCCTAGTAATTACGAATTACTCTAACAGTTTTAGAATTTCCAAACTTTTTTGCAGATAATAAATGACGCAGGCAAGAAAAAATGAAATGGGGACCGTGCTGTGAAATAGCAACAGCAAACAAATAAGCATTAGCAAGTAGGGTGTTAAATAATGAAGAACTAAATTATGCAACGGTTTGAAAAGGATGGTTCACAATTGCTTGAGCAATAAAACACGTTAAACTATACTTATTCGACAGAAAATTTTATATTCTTGCAGATCGAAAACCAAATCTATTGTTCAGATAAGTTAAATTCAGGCTAATTCGCCATAGACTATAGTGTCATCTTTGAAACTTGCCCTGGGGTATTATGTTTAGAGGTTTCAAATACTTTCCGTGCAACTTAGTATCAATACTTCATGGATATATTGTTATCTAATGTGGTATACATTGTAAGATAGAGATCCACTAGAGATTGATATATTTCCGAGAATTTGATCTTGTTTGGTTCTATTTTTCGATGGTAGGCTAGTTTTCTTGGAAATTGGAATATTTCCACAAACTGAACACAACTGCACCCATGAGGGGGGCTGTATTTTAATATGGAAGAAATGTACAGTTTTAAATTTAAATTATACAAATTGTAGGTGGCAAGCACCTTACTTTCTTATGCGTATACCGTGATATACTTGCAAATACGGGCAAGAGTCAATTAGCCGCGATACGGATATGTTTAGCTTACCAGTATTTCCTCTTACATTTTAAATTTATAAAACACATGTTAACAATAACGTATATACAAGGATACAAATTCGTGTGTGTGCGTGAGTGTGTGCGTGCGTGAGTTCGTGCGTGCGAGCGTGCGTGTGCGTGTGCGTGTGCGCGTACGTCTGCGTGTGCATGTGCATGTGCGTGTGCGTGTGCGTGTGCGTGTGCGTGTACGTGTGCGTGTGCGTGTGCGTGTGCGTGTGCGTGTGCGTGTGCGTGTGCGTGTGCGTGTGCGTGTGTGCGTGTGCGTGTGCGTGTGCGTGTGCATGTGCGTGTGCGTGTGCGTGTGCGTGTACGTGTGCGTGTGCGTGCGTGTGCATGTGCGTGTTTGTTGTGTGTGTGTGTGCGTGCGTGCGTGCATACGTGCGTGTGTGCGTGCATACGAGCGTGTGCGTGCATGCGGGTGTGCGTGTGTGTGTGTGTGTGTGTCTGTGTGAAAGAATACCAATTTAACAATTACTTAACAACAAAATTTATAGGAAAGGTAATATTAATGTACAAAGGATAAAACGTAGTTATAAGTAATAGGGTAACGGCACCAGTCGTTGGGCATCTGAAAATTGGAGCTAGTGGTTGGCCACGTTATAAACATATCCAATTTCTGTAAATATTTTTACAAGTGACTTATTGACGACACCCACTTTACGTATTCCACCCCTTCCACTTTCGATATAAACAGAGTAGTGTAAGGAGATGAACGTCATTTTCACCATAAACTCCAGTTTATGTACGACTGTTAAGGAAGTACTTTTAAGCCAAAAGTTCTCCGCAACAGCATCATAGTATCTTGTGAAAATAGTGTTTATCATCGATTATATAAGGGTAAGTAGATATTTTTATTTAATAAGTGGTTTTATAAAGGTTTAGTGATTGTTTTATATCGCAATAATAATAATTTAGATAATATTTTTTAATAAATGCTTGGCCAACGACTGAGTAATTAGTTTTAGTAAATTCAATCTTTGGCCATGTGGCCAACCACTGACGAAAAATAATCGTTAACAGACATTATAATAATAGATTTTATTGAAATTATTATAATTTATTACTTTTAAAATTAAGTATTATAATTAAAAACAGGGACGTTTTATATTTTCAATCGTTGGCATATAAAAATTAAATCTGTAGAAAAGTTATTAGACTTTAAAAGTGGCTAACCACTAACGATAATAGAGACCACGACTGAATTTCAATATTTTCTATTATTTTCAGAAACATGCCTAAAAATTTTCCGAAGAATACATGAAAAAAGCCATCGAGGCTGTGAAATGGTGTCTCTCAGAGAGCAGTCGAAGAATTTCTCTGTACCAGAGCTACTCTTCAATGAAGGTTAAGCGAAAAATTTAATAAGACTTTTGTTGGGCCACAGACAATTTTGACTGAGGAAAAGGAAATCTCTTGGAATGGATTGTGGTTTGTAGTAAGAAGGGTTTCTCGAAAGAAGATATTATTCAAGCTGTTAAAACTTTTCTAGATGACGTCCCAAGGAATAATCCATTTCTTAATAATATACCCGGTAAAACTTGGTACTATTCATTTTTGAAACGCAAACCCCAATTAGCTCCTCGCACCACAGAAGCAGTAACTACATCCAGGGCAAATGTATCGGAAAACGATATCAGAAAATGATTCTCTCAGATTTTTACTTATCTTCAAGAAAAAGATCTAACAACGATTTTAGATGATCCGAAAAGGATATTCAATGCGGATGAAACGAATTTCATGTTTTGTCCTAAAAATAGAAAAGTTCTTTCTAGAGGTGCTAAAAATGTTTACACAATAGAGGATCAATCCAAGAGTAATCTTACTGTCATGTTTTGTTTTGGACAGATGGAAAGATGGTGCCTCCATGATCATTTACCCGTATAAAGGTTGCCAAAAGAAATTATAGATTCTGTTCCAAGTGGATGGGGAATAGGGTGCACTGAAAATGGATGGATGAAAAGTGAAGTATTTTATGAATATATCGCTAACGTGTTTCATTCTTCTTTAGTGAAAGAAAGGTTAATTTTCCAGTGATATTATTCGTAGATGGGCATAGTTCTCATTTAACCTATAAAGTTAGTAAGTTATGCTCAGATATTCAAATCATATTAATTGCTCTTACCCGAACTCCACGAGAATTCTACAACCTGCAGATGTGTCTTGTATCAAACCGCTTAAAAATGGTTGGGTTACAGAAATTAATGCTTTGAAACGTGAAAATCCTTCGGCAAGCGTAACTAAAAAACATTTACCCACATTGTCGAGGTTATTCAAAGTCATCTGACATGTGGTCTGTTTCCTTGGAATCTGATGCCGTAAGATAAATGCATTGGAAAGAATTTAAATAAAGCAGAACGACAAGCTTGTAATATTACCGATGATGCTACAATTACCTATCAAAAATTCAAAACAATAGTAGGGGCGGACAAGATTAAAATATTTGAAGAATCTAACGAACAGGAACAGTGTGATTTTCCAACTGATTTAATGAAACTTTTTCAAATATATACATTATTTAAATCGACTACAGAATTAAAATCAACTAGCACTATCATTGACGAAGGCACTGTTATGGACTTGATAGACCTTCCTATTATTGAAAATACCATTGATGTACGCAATATTACAGATTTGAAAAACCAATCTGAACGTACACTTATAGACGAGACATTTTTGGTCAATTCAGAAAATGAGTGATAATATATTTACTTGAAGATTATGGTAATGGTAAGAGAGAAGCTATTTAAAAAGACCAACAAGAATGTTTGGACATCGAAGGGAATCCGAATAGCGTTGATAACAGTAACAGTATTCTAGATACATCTGTTCTAGAATATGATGATGACGCCTTACTTAATTGCGCTAAACAGTTGGAGAAACAACTAATTCAGAAAGATTCTACTGATAAAACTATCGAAAGTTATGTGACATGGCCAATTAGTCCAGAAAGAAAAAATATAAAAAAGAAAGAAAGAAAAATTGCCTTATGTGATCACATCATCAACGTGGAAAGCAATGAAACAAAGCAAATTAGAAGAAATGAAAGCAACTCTAAGAAGGAAAGAAGAAATGAAACAGAAAAGACTTGAACAAAAAAAAACTAAAAGAGGAAAAAAATGCCCACAGAATCAACAAAAATATTCAAAGAAAACAGGCAGCTATAAAAAGAAAAGAAGAAATGAAAGAGAATAAAGTTGCCATGAAAACGAAAAATACAACAAAAAACATATATAAGGCAATACAGAGCAAATTAAACGTATACTCGCTGATGCTGTTACAAGTCAAAATGAAAAAGAGAAGGAATGTCTCCTGAGTCGCGTCCTGGATTGTTTGTAGATAAAATCAACACAGTAACAAAAAAATTATTTGATAATGAATGTGATGGGGGTGGTAAACAGATGGGAAACTGTGATAGTAACTTTTTTTAAAACAACAGAGATTCCGGGCTGTTTTATGTGTGTCAAGAAGATTACCTCACTTAGGGTAGGAATAAATCGTAAAACCTGTCAAAGTCATTATCATGTTTCCTGCTTATTAAAAAAACATAGTGTAGCAGATGTATTCATTTGTCAAACATTTCATTAGAAATAAATAGTTTTTAATATTAACGTTGTAATAATAAATTATTTTACCTAGGTTATACCTACCTACTCTTTTTTGATTCGTTGCCCAAACAAATGGCCAATTACTGAAACTACATGACCAACCACTGAAGCAAATGGCCATTAACTAAAGAATTAATATCAATTTCCTAAAAACCGATAAATTAGAATTTTAACGAACTAAGAATGGAAACAATTTTATATATTCTGAAATCTAACAAAATCCGGCACTGATTAAGCTGAAATTAACACAATATTACCCAAAAACTAAAATTTTATTTGAATGCAAAGTGAGAATTTCCTTATGGTGGCCAACGACTGATGCCGTTACCCTACTCAATTTATTTATGTCCGATTTTTTATTTACGCAGTTAGGGTTAAAATTTATTTCTACCATTTCCAGAAAAAGTCTTTTAAAATAATTAGTTTCACGTCTCAACACCCTTGTTTTTTAACCTACCTTCGGTGTTCTTCGTCTGTTCTAAAGATAAGTTCATATACATCTTTTTTATTTACCTCCAAAGAAAAAAATCCAGCGGAGTTATATCGGGAGAACGTTCTCTCCAAGGTGTTTCAGAATGGGTTTTTAAAACTGTTTCCGCAAACCTGTTTGAAAGGTAATCCTTAAATATGCGTGAATTTGGTGTAGGTGCGCTATCCTGCTGAAACCAACAATCGCGTTCTTCGGCTAAGAGTTAATTATCAAAAGCGTCTTCCAAAGTAGTTTCTAGTAGATTTAAGTAACGTTGCGATGTAAAATTTTGATTACAAAGAAAAATATCCTGTAGTATTTTAGCTCTACACTTCTTACTTCATTTGAGAAAATGAGGAGTTTTTTAGAACACTTTCTTCATTAATACAACTTCAATGCAAACTATGTTAATGCTACACAATGTCCTACTCTAACAGAATTTGTAAAATTTTAAAACGCCAATAGTAATTAAATGTGCTCTCTCGAAAACGAGAGAGATAATTTTTAATATGGTTATGTTTATAGATTGAGTGCATATTTTCGGAGAATTAAATAATTAAATTGTTAAAAACTTGTCAAAGCTAAATCTCGTGTTACAATTTTGCCGTTACTACAACAACAACGCAATTCATTTTTTTTTTGTATACCGGGTTGGAGAATTTTTCTTTAACATCCTGCCCCTCCAACAGAAGCAAGTCTTCAAGTAGTTAAAATCAAGCGTACATGGGTACAAGGGTAAAAACATGTAGACCGACGGAACTATCGAAAATAACGTTTAAATAAATAGTGAATGCTAGGTGAATTTTTTTAATATCATCAACTTGAGGAAGCTTACATAATTTAGTTATACTTCTGGCGAATTCACTATCTTGTGTTTTCAAACGTAAAACCCTGACCTTTCAATCTGAACCATGCTTGACCTCTTTTACTCTAGCTAGCGGCCAGTTACGGGGTTAAGTATTTTCTTCTTTTACAAGCAATAGACCGTTTTCCTTTAAATTACCAGAAGGTTTCAACCATTTTGGTCTATTTTGTAACGATTGAGATAATCTTCCAAAAAATCTGTTGTATTTTGGAACACTGTTACCAAAACGAATTATCGGCAAGATGGTAACAGATCTATCAGGGACGGCTGTTAAAGCAGTACCTATTAGACAATGACCAAGAGTTATAGAATGGAAATCGGAAGGAGAGATCACAGAAAGGCCTCGAATTTAGAATTGCTTCCATCTGGGTTAACATTGTCGAAAATTGTTCAAAGATGAATTGAAAATTACCAATGATGCGATAAATGTGATCTTTCGTGCTTTTAATACCAGATTCCACCCCAAAGAGGAGACCTGGGTGGTATGAATTTCCACTGGATCTCGTTAGAGGGAAGATAGGAATGAATAGAGACATAATTTGAAGAATTTTGAAAGAAGCCATACAAATCTCTAAGATACTTTTTAGAACCGATAAAGTGTCGTTATCACTATAAATTATTTGATGGTTTCTTCTGCGTGAAATAAAACGATTAAGTGAAAATCTTCGGATGATAAATAAGACACGAGTTCCATATGTATGGCTTTGGTTACCCAACAAATGAAAGGAGCAATATAACATGTTTGAGTTGGAGATTTTCTTAATCTGCATTTGGTTTGTAATGAATGGACCTCCGTAATCAATTCTGCATTTTTCAAAAAGCCGTGAAATTTGAGCTTTGTATCTTGGCAAGTCCGAAGACACAGTATGCAATTTCTGATGAGGAGTTTCATCTGACGATGGCCATTAAGAGGACAATATCTCAATCGAAAATTAAACAGAGTATTCTGAGGACTTGCATGCTCTTACTGCTTGTGTTCGTGAAGTAACGTAAGATTAATTTAATTGACAGGATGTTCAGCTAAAACTAAAGAAACCTTTCGTCCTTCACGAGGATTATTTAATTCAATTATTTTTTCTTGAGTTGTTAGATTAAGTTCAGGATCATGTAAAATCTATGGACCAACAAACCAAAAGTTAAGATCTTGTGAATTAAATTCACCTCTTGCTAGCATATATGCTGGATTTTGTTTAGTTTTGATATAATGCGAAGAACACCCTAGTGATAGTTCTTGAATTTGTGATACCCGGTTTGAGACAAAGATCTTCCAGCGAGAGAGAGATGACTTCTACACCAAAATAATGCTATTTTTGAATCAGTCCAAAGATGCACTGATGATACAATTTTGAGATTATCATAGATTCCAAAAATTTTGCTCACTAATTTTGAAATTTTGCTCACTAATTTTGAAAGTAATACCATAGCACATAATTTGAGTTTGGGTATAGTAACTGTATTGAGAGGTAAGAAACGAGATTTTTCCGATATTAACATGCAGGATACTCATATTTTACTCAGAGATAAATGCAACCACCATATGCAGCAGTACTGAAATCAGAAAAACCATGAATTTGAATTGAATTTATCACTTTATCTAAGAAGAGAAAGCGAGGAATTTTAAGGTTTTTCAATTGGGAGATGCTTTTAACTTGAGTATCAGGAGGTGATATTTGAATAGGGGTCCAAAATAATTCTAGCAGTTTACAAGATGACCTTGTAAGATTAATATCAAATTGGGATTTTCGTTCATGAGAAATGCAGTTTATTAGAATTGGAACACCATTCCCTTAAATGAAATCCCGGGTGACTTAGGAGTGGATTTAATTGAGAGTAAAGAGTTTTCAGTTCATCATAACTAACACATCCAGATAAAACATCATCCATATACGTTTGAGGAAGATGAGCATTAGATTGAAGGGAACATTTTGTTCCTTGAATAGCTATTTTTTCTAAAACACGAGTGGCGACGAAGGTTGCAAAATTTGTCCCATATGTGACCGTGATAAGCTTAATATATGATAAAGAATCTTGGGAAAAATCACGCCAAATGATGTGTTATAAAAAGATTTGATCTGGGTTAATCATAATTTGCCTATACATCTTCCGTATGTCGGCAGTAAGTACGAACCTAAATGTACGCTAACGACAAAGCATATCATATAAGTCAGGTTGTACACGATAACCTTTTAAGGTAACATTATTCAGAGAGAAACCTGATGATGTTTTACATGAAGCGTCAAATACAAGTTTGGTAGTTGAACTCGACCCTCGTATGATACACAAGTGAAGGGTGACATATTTATTTTCGACAATTTCGTTAGTATGGGAAAAAGGAACAATTTCGAGATAAATATTCACCGATAATTTTTTTATACCCTGCACGGAGATTAGGTTCTTTTTCAAATTCCTTTTCAAGCGACAGAAATCGTCTTTGAGCAATATTTAGTGATTCACTAAGCTTGAAGTGTTCAGTGGATGATTTAAGAGGTACATCAATTTTAAAACGACCATTTTCGAGAATTTTAGATATAAAAGTAATAATTTGTTCAGAAACCTTGTCTTTCGGAGTGAGAATAGACTTATTTGCAATTTCTTCAATGTTCCAAAAACATTGGATGGATAGAGTTCAGTATCGTTTTTAGAGAATGTTGTTACGTGATAAGATTGAGAAAATGAAGGCAATTGATTAATACAGTTGTGCGGAATATTTCCTCAGATTGTCCATCTCAAGTGTGTTTTGAGAAGAGTAGGGAGATTTTTACCGATTTTTTTTACAAAACCATATGGTAATAGACCATAATAAACATCAGCTACAATTAGAACTCCAATTTAATTCGGAGTGGAAAAATTGGAGTCTGCGAGGTTTGAAAATATGTGATCTGGAATTTTTAATTATTTTGGACAGAGTCTGTGGTAACTAATCTGTAATTTTGTTAAGTAGCAATCAACATTAGAGTGCAAAAGTATAGTAATCATTTGACTCGAGAATGTGAGACTTTCAGAAATCCCATAAATGTTGAAATTTCTATTATATGTGCCTACTATAACCTAATTTGTCAACTAAATTTTGAGTTATAAAGGAATTTTGACTTCCACTATTTCTTCAAGTATTCTAACTTGAATAGGTTCATTTTGTTTTGAGTAGATAGTAGCTTGTGATGTAAGTACGTGAGAGTTTTTTTTATAGATAAAGCTGAAATACTATATGAACTACTTGGTTGATCATTCACTTGATCGAGAGCTAAATTCTCTGAGATTCTGTAATGATTATTACGAGATAGAATTCGAGAACGAGAGCACTGATTATCGTAAGATGAGGTGTGATTTTGCGTTTTCTGAGAGTGATTGGCGTACAAAGAATTTTGAGAGTTATGTTAAAGAGAATTTTTATTTACTGTAGAGGAGCAACTTGACGAAATATGCATAAATTTTTTAGATGCGATATTTTGATATTCGTCTGAATGTAGCAAGGTGTGATGTTTTTTGTTACACTGGGAGCAACTTGAATTTGGGTGCAATTTTCAACCAAAGGTTTATTACCTGAACAATTTAAACAATAATACCAATGTATCTGGTATAGAAAGTCATATAATTTTTTTGCAAACATATATTCTATGGGTGTTATCGTTACAGTATGGGCAAAATATGATTTGTTTTTGCACGTTGCGATTAAGATTATTGGAATGTAATATTTTATTAAATTCAAAATATTACCAAAATAAGAATTTAAAATTTTATTTTCATTTTCAAAACTTTTCTTTAACAGTGAAACTGCAGTAACAAACTTATCACTAGTTACTTTTAATGAATTTACAATACTTAAAACTTCACCTAGTAACAATTTATTTAAATAATAGGACTTTCCAACATTTGTAAATTGACTATTTTTATCAATAAGCGAGGTGAACAGATCAAAAAATGTTTCCCATTCAGAAAAAATGTCACCAGAGAATTAAGGTATATGAATTTGCGGCAGTTATATTTTGGGATGCCGGAGAGTTGTTATTTTTAGGAGATAATTCTTCTAATTGCAGCGAGAGTATCAAAATAACTGTTTTCAGTCACGTCCCTATCCTCAGGATCTGTTTGATTCTATATATCAATTAAATAATTTTCAAGTACATCTTGAGTTGTATTATATTTCATAAATCCATCTTTCAAAACGTCTTCTCTTGATTAATAGATATTTATGTATTAAGGGCATAATCAGAAGATTATGGCTCGAGGGAATGTTAAAGCCCGACGCGAAGCGGGCTTTATACTGAGCCATAATCTACAATTATGCCCGTGGTACATACAATGTTTTATTTTATTTTGCACCATGAAGCTGGAACAAAATTTTAAAAAGATTCAGTATTGTCGGCAAGTTTTTAAATGCAAATGCAGTGAAATAAAGTCGACAGTAGGCTAATTTGTCGTTACTAAGATACTTGTGATATTGCTAAATTGTTGCTAAGGTACTGTTTGTTTGTAAATAATTTGCATTCTAAAATGGAAGGTGAAAACGCAAAAACTTATTCACAAGAAATTTTAGATGAATTTGAGGCCCAGGCAAAAATAATTCCAAGTAAATCGAAATATTTATACATTTTGCGCGTGGCGCAAAAATGTATCCACAAAATGTGATGAAAAGTTGTGATGGCATACTTGTCTCAAATGGTAAGGGATTGTTATATACATTAGTCAATTATCTCTATTCAATAAATATCTATTTTTGCAGTCAAAGATCTATAAGCCGTCGTCACTGCGGTGTTTATATTCTAAATTGAAAAAGATGTTCAAGTTGAAGGAAGATGTTGATATATCTCGTTTTTCCTCACAGAATTCATGAAGAATAATTCTGTAGGCGATCAAGCTAAAAAGTCATATGTATTGCAACGGCATCAAATTGAAGAATTCATGTTGAAGGCGCCTGATCATAAGTACTTGTTAGTTAAGGTATAACGATTTTAGTTTTTTTCCAATTATCATTATAAAAATTATTGTGTTTTATAGGTTGTCACAGCCTTTGGTATTTTTGGAGCATGTCGTCGCGAAGAACTGCACGATTTGGCTGTACAGGACGTAACAACTGAGGGATCAGTGCTATTAGTGAAGATCAAAAAAACCAAAACTTATACTTCGAGGCAATTTACAATTGTACCAAGCGATGGATTGGTTGATTACGTCTCTTTGTACCGAAAATATGCAGCATTACGACCGGAACATACTAAAATTGACAGCTTGTTTTTGTCGTATCATAATGGCAAATGTAGTGCTCAGACTGTTGGGAAAAACACCTTAGGCAAAATGCCGAGGATAATAGCAGAGTTCCTCAATCTACCGGATGCCCATAAGTACACAGGGCACTGCTTTCGCAGGAGTGCGGCGACGATCTTTGCAGAAAGCGGCGGTGATACAAGGGCACTGAAGCAGCTTGGTGGATGGCGATCGGATAAAGTAGCCGAATCATATGTAGAGAATTCTCTGCAAAATAAAATTAAAATTGCTCAGAACATTACTGGTACAGCAGCTATAAGTATACCACAAAACGGAGAAGGAACTGTCAGCTTTGGTGTTGGCTCATTTGGAGTTACAATTTCAAATCCATCCAACTGTATTTTCAATTTTTATAAAGAATAAGTGTCATTACTATTATTTTTATTAATAAAGGTTGTATAGTAAGGTTTTTGTTTCAATAATTCTTTCAACTTACGTGACATATCATGTCATGTGTTTGCTGTCAATCATACTGCTTAGCAACAATGACATTTCCGTGCTATAAAGAACACATTACGCCCGCATTTGGGGGCGTATAAAGAGAATTATGGTGGCAAAATGAAATAATAGATATTTATATTAAGGGCATAATCAGATGATTATGGCTCGAGGGAATGTTAAAGCCCGACGCGAAGCGGAGGGCTTATATTCTGAGAGCCATAATCTACAATTATGCGTGGTACAATGTTTTATGTTATTTTGCACCATGAAACTGGAACAAAATATTAAAAGATTCAGTATTTTCGGCAAGTTTTAAATGCAAATGCAGTGAAATAAAGTCGACAGTAGGCTAATTTGTTGTTACTAAGATACTGTGATATTGCTATTATATATCATGTCATGTGTTTGCTGTCAATCATGCTGCTTAGCATCAATGACATTTCCGTGCTATAAAGACCACATTACGTCCGCATTTGGAGGCGTATAAAGAACATTATGGTGGCAAAATAAAATAAAATGATTTTCAATACCTTTATTTTGCAAAAACCAATTATGAATTCTAGTTATTTGAGCCTTAGCACCTCAGCGAGTTGATTTTAACGTTAAACTGTCCATTCTAACAATTAAACCTTTTGAAATACGTTTTAAGTAAATTAAAATATAGCGCAATAAAGATTAATATGGAAGTAAAACACAAAATGTTCTTTATTATAAACTACTCGAAAATACCTGAATCCTTTTGGAAAGTTGAAAGTTCACTTAGTTCTTCTAGGAGATTTGAAAGTCCACCTTCTAACTGATCAATTGAATCGGCACAAAAAACCGCATTTAGCCTTTTAAACTGCGACTGATCAAATTAAAATGCATTCCGATTCCTTAAGACTGCAACTCACCAAATCGTTACTGATTTATCCGGCTCTAAATACCAACAGTGTAGGATTTAACCCTATACCTCTTACTTGATTTGAGAAAACAAAGGACCGTGGAGTTTTATAGAACACTTTCTTTATTAACACAACTGGACTTCAATACAAACTATGCTAATATCCGACTCCAACAGAACGTATGAAATTTTAAAACGGCAATAGTAATTAAATGTGCACATAATTTAAACGAGAACGAGAGAGACATTTCTAAGCTTCGGATATGGTTATATTTACAGATTGAGCATAATTTAATAATTAAATTATTAAAAGTTGTTAAAATTAAAACTAGTCTTACATTTTTTCTGTAACTACAGCAAGCAACAAGGCAACTAATTTTGTTTAATACACCGGGTTAATATTTTTTCAACAGATCCTATTATACCAACCCACATATTGAAGGCAAAACAGTGTTGATGCCGTAATTCTGTGCATAATTTTGGAGTTTCTTGAGACAGATGGTAAACGACAAATATTCCATTATTGGAAACCGTACTTTCATCAAACCATAACATGTTTAAAGGAAAATTATTGTTTTGATGACATTTTCTTGTATACCACTCACAGAATATCTCCGTCTTTCTACATCACCTGGTCTACGTCCTTGGCAAGTTCTGTATTTTGTATGGACTAAATATTGTCTTCTTTAGAATAAAGTGAGCTGTTGATTTGGATATGCACATTATTATGAATTTTCGAGTTGATATTTCGCGATTTTCAGTTACGTATAACAATATATTGTTTACATTACTCGTTTTTTACGAGATAGCTGGGTTTTCAAAAGCACCGTATTCTTTAACCCTAGAACGGTATCGTGTTTTATAGGTTGGTTAATGGTATCGCCACGTAAATATTACGTGATTCTAGAATTACAATACTTTTTGATTTTGGGCGAAAATTATTTTTTGATTGTATGGTTTCTATCACAGAAAGGTCAAACAAATAAAAAAAATGTTATTTTGAACTATTTTTATTAGAAAAAAACTTAAAACAAATTTATAAAAAATACTGAAAATAAGTAGGTAACACAAACATAAAGTTAAACTACTGACAACAATCTGAACAAATTTTTTCTGATGCTGAACATATTGCTTTATTGCACTTTAGGCAATATGTGGTTGTCATTCTTTTTTTAGGACATATTCTACAACAGGTTCTTACACTTTTGTTCTCTCTGGTTGATTTTCTCCTTGATCTTGTCCTGTAACATCAGAAATTATATTCTTCAACTCTCGACTAAGATTGACACGATTTAGACGTTGAACCTGCCAGTTATATGTAAGACTTATGCAGTTCAAACATGAACACATTTCTAGATATAGGCTTTCCACCATAGGATGTGACGTTATGGAATATAAAGTGTATTGATACATGCCATATTTATTATGTTGTAGAAGAACACTAGGCCACCTTTTTGTTTTACGGTTGCAACTCAAATTTAATCACATTTGATCAAAGGTATCCACTGCTTTGTTGAGTTATAATTATTAATCATTTCTGGTTTGTGATTGGATTCATTTACAGAATTAGTTTGATGCATAGATGATAACAAGAGTACCAATTTTGGGGCTTTGGCTTTATGATAGCAGGGATAAATTGTTGCTACTATATCCAAATAAAGACGTACCTTGTCGTTCTTGTTATTTTCAATAAAACTGGATGGCACTTGAGCTTTATTTTTTTAACGTTCCAAGTACAGTTATTATAAGGAGTTTGAAATTTTTGCCAAAGGGATGTTAAACCAATTATCCATTGTCCGTTTCTGTTAGAGCCATGGATAGATTTCGTCAAAATTTCTACGAGTTGTCCAAAAGTATTAGGGATTTTAAATATTGATCAATGAGATACTTCGTTGAAGTATCACAGAGTTAAATTTAATGCCGTACTTGGCCGGCTTACTAGGTAAACTGTGACAATGGCAGATTATGGAATACGTTTTTCAAGGTAAGGTTTTTTTGCTAATTTTAAATTAATTAAAATTTTAGTTATATATCATATAATATATACAAAACGTAAGATTCGCGTAATGAAAAAAAAAATTTCACAAAATTATTTTAGAGTAACTTTTATAACCTTTATATTTTAAAGTACTATAGCCTATAGGTAGTACGGTGGGCACTGATACAGTCACTTCATTATTGTTTTAGGGGATTTTCTCTGAATGAGGCATTAGTAATGTTGGAAGACGATGAAGATGTAGTAGAGAATGTGGATTGCATAACCCTTTTTCCGCCAGAAAATGCTTATGGAAATGAAACCGACGAAGATTCTGGCGCGGAAGATTTTGTCAATCTAAATAATTTACCTGGGTCGCAACTTCGAGCACCGGTAGAAATTAATTTACGGAATATATCAGACAATGAAAACAATTTGAGTGACTCTAGCTTCTCATCTGAAGATGAAATGCCTCTTTCAGTTTTGAAATGTCGATTACGAACTAAAGTAACTAAACCCAAAAAAATAAAAAGAATTTATAAATGGGAAGACAATGACTTGCCACTTGACAACAATATTTTTGATGATACAGATATAGCACAAGCGAATCTCAAAAACCCTGCGGATTTATTTTTTAAATTTTTTTACGAAGAAATATTAGAGACAATTGTAACAGAGACGAATCGGTATGCACAACAAAGAAACCAGAATGTGTTCATAGAAAAGTCGGAATTGAAAGCGTTCATTGGCGTATTATTACTGAGTGGATACATACAGATACCTAGGCGACGAATGTTTTGGGAATACGAGAGAGACTCTCATAATGTATTGGTATCCGATGCAAGATCGAGAAACAAATTCGAATTTATTCTGTCTCATCTTCATATAGCAGATAATAATACAATAGATGCGACTGACAAATATGCTAAAGTTAGGCCTTTATTTATACACCTAAATAAAAAATTCTTAGAATATAGCAAATGCGAGGAAATGCATTGCGTTGATGAAGTCATGGTTCCATACTTTGGTCGCCATGGTTGCAAACAATTTATTTATGGGAAGCCTATTCGATATGGCTATAAATTGTGGGTAGGGGCAACACGATTGGGCTATGTTAATTGGTTCGAGCCCTACCAAGGTGCAGCTACAAATATTAGCGTTCAGTATGCTAGTTATGGAGTTGGACCATCTGTAGTTTTGGAATACGCAGATGTTTTGAGAAAAAGGTGGCGAAATAAGCAGTATATGCATTTATTTTTTGATAACTTTTTTTCTACTTTATCTTTGCTGGAACTGCTTTCCAAGAAGAACTTCAAAGCTACAGGTACTATTCGGGAAAATCGCATACCTAGCAGCCCTCTAAAAAGGTAATACTTCAAGATAAGCAAACCCGTTGCGCGCATTGTCATGAGAGAACCACAACTAGGTGTACGAAGTGTAACAAAGGACTGCATGTAAAGTGCTTTTTGTCCTACCACACAAAATGTTAAATTCTTTAATAACAAAGAATAGTTGATTAGTTGCCATACATTTGCCCACCGTACTAGGTGTAGTACGGCTTCAATTCTGTATTATTTTTCAATAAAATTTATTTTTTCAGATAAATTGTGTTTATTTGTACTCTAAACAACTACGGTTTTAAAAAACTATTTATAAATACCTCGCGTAAGCGTATGGGCATATCTGGGTTAATACACCGGGTTGGGGAATATTTTTTCAACAGATCCTATTATACCAACCCACATATTGAAGGCAAAACAGTGTTGATGCCGTAATTCTGTGCATAATTTTGGAGTTTCTTGAGACAGATGGTAAACGACAAATATTCCATTATTGGAAACCGTACTTTCATCAAACCATAACATGTTTAAAGGAAAATTATTGTTTTGATGACATTTTCTTGTATACCACTCACAGAATATCTCCGTCTTTCTACATCACCTGGTCTACGTCCTTGGCAAGTTCTGTATTTTGTATGGACTAAATATTGTCTTCTTTAGAATAAAGTGAGCTGTTGATTTGGATATGCCCACATTATTATGAATTTCTCGAGTTGATATTTCGGGATTTTCAGTTACGGATAACAATATATTGTTTACATATTCCTCATTACTCGTTTTTTGACGACATAGCTCGGGTTTTTCAAGAGCACCGTATCCTTTAAGGTTAGTTATTAACTTACTGAATGTTTTTATTTGGCTTCTTCCTGTCACGCTACTTGTTCAAATACATGTGCTCAGGTGTAATGCAATTTTGATTGCTTAAGATGTAACACGATATTATGTCAAACTTTGCTCCATTTGAAAATCCTTCTTCCATATTTTATTTATAAATTAACTCTTAACGAGTACGGAAAACTGATAACTAAAGTAACTGTCAAGTGGAGACAATTTAATTCAATTCAATAAATCAAAGAATTTGTTTTCCTAAGCCTACTTTTCTAATGTTCTAAGACAGAGGTTAATAGACATCTACATGCTAACTTAAAAAATTCAAAGAAATGAAATAATTGTGATTATAATTTTTTAGGGTAACTATGTAACCTCTTTCATACGTTCATAACGAAAACAGGCAACATTGTAAAAACAAAAACAATAATGTAATTCAGAATGACGTTTAAAACTTCATGTCAGATAGAGATTAATAATAAGTACATGTTAACTTAAAAAAAATCCAAAGCCGCCAGCTTTTATAAGACATCAATAGCACAGTTTTACCTAATTTCATTCATATTTAATTAATTTTTAGACTTACCTTGCGTTATATTAAGACACTTTATAAAGAAGAGTTACGTAAAATTAAATTATCTTTAAGAAATATATCTACACTTTTTCTTATAAAATTAATCATACAATCAGATATTGATAAACACTTAATTATAAATCGTAATTAACCCATAAAGAGTCTGCTTAAATGCAGACAAAAAAGCCCTTCTAATATTATGTATGAAAAAGTCAGGACCATATTTAAAAAAGCAAAGTTGATAATGGTTACTCAAAAACGAAACGTTGGATTCCAATTCGCTGCATATCATGTTACAGAACGATAAAACGTACCTGTAGAGGGTTCTCTTACTTTTATTTAACATCAACCACAAAGTAACAATTTGTCAAAAATGAGGTTGTAACAATTCGCTAATTGATGCATAACTTCCGAACGGTTCGGAATTTTGTCAGTTTAAAAATGTCATTTAACTAAACAGACGGACGGACGTACGGACGGACGGACGGACGGACGGACGGACGAACGGACGAACGGACGGACGGACGGACGGACGGACGGACAGACGGACAGACGGGCAGACCGGCAGACGTACAGACGGACAGACACGCACACATACACACGCGCATGTACGTACGCTGGCACGCCAAGACGTAGACAAACCACGTACACACTAATACACACACACACACGCACACATACACACGCACGCATGCGCGCTATCACATACACACACACGCACTGACAAAGGCACACTCACACACGCACGCTCAACTCCCCTCCCCAAAAAAACACACACACACGCACACAGACGCACATACATTAATACCCGGACGTACGCATGCCCGCACACACACACACACACGCATGCATTCATGTACGCACCGCTCCCTCGCACGCTCACACACATACGTGCCTGCACCCTGCAGGGTCGTTTTGTTGTCTGTAACTTTGGAAAATTACGAACTATATTTATTACAACAGTAGCCGTGCTTTCTCTGTCGCCTACCAACAGTAGTTTAGTCCAACACACACACACACACACACACACACACACACACACACACACACACACACACACACACACACACACAACACACACACAAATACACTCAGACACGCACACACATACCGAAACAGACACTACACACATACACACACACTCTCTCTCTCAAATACACACACACACACACACACACACACACACACACACACACACATACATGCACACAAGCACACATACTCACACATACATACTCTCACCACACACACAAATACACATTCACGCACGCAAAAACGCACGTACGCACGTATGTACGCACGCACGTATGCACACACGCTCGCACAGACGCACGCGTACAAGTACGCACGCATAGATAGATACACACGCACCATGCGCGAACTTACACACCCTTATACACACACGCACGCGCGCACCACAGGAATCAACACGCCATGCAGCTCGTACGTGTGGAATCAGTAAGTATACAGTTCGTGTTGGTTAAAGAAGCACCTGGCCCGAAGGGTTGTGATAGCCGAGTGGAATGTTTGAAACGGGCTGTTTTGTACATCCCTTTTCAGTATATTGAAGGGAAAAAGCTGTTTTATATCTTTCTTGTAATTATACTCCGACCTATACTTAAGTAATGTGTGGCATTTAAGGTAACCCCATATAAAATATATAGCGCGAAATTACAAGTATTACACGTATTACAAGGGGTTGGAATACCGATCGTTGCAGGTTTTAATTCTGCACTAGATTACTAGACAGTGTCTACTGTTATTTATGTTTTGGGCTTGAGGCGTTAGTCGAGAGCTGTAGTGAAGGTTGAGGGTCAAATAAGTGACAGCGTACGATTATCGTATACAATTTTTGGTTTCAAAAAGTAATTTCTATATATTTGACAGCTGTAAATTTTTGTGTTTATAACTGGTCATATTTATATTTTTTCGTATAATATTATTGCCCAAGTATCACAATAATTGAACACAAAAAAATCTTAACAAAATTGGCATTACAAGAGCGTAAAGCGCGTTATAGCGAGAAGAGGGTTCATGACGCGCGAAACCGTAGACCGAGGGTCCGAGGGATCGAGCGCTATAATTTTCAGTGTTTTGTTGGTTCCCTAATAAAATGTTTGTAAAGCATTAGAAAAATGCTGGTACTTCTGTTAGCGTACCTCCTATTAATATTTGAATGCAATATTGCTAACCCAAAGTACATTTATAAATACAACCTTCCAATACTTTCAAATGCTATTTTTCTAAATTGATCTTGTTTGGATAGTTAATAACGTCTTTTGCAAGTAGATAAGCTTAAAAATATGGAATACAGTTTAAACCTGCAATGAAACGTACACCATCTAATTCAAAATAAACATGGCATTTACATCCGGCATATTTGCAAGTGCGGACCATTTTGAAATTTCCAGAAAAAGTTTAATCAGCTGTACCTCTAACCAATCGTTGAAATTAATCTTAACCATATAAACAGATGGTGCAATATATAAAAATACCTTAATAATATTTGAAAAAAGTAAAGGCCACGTGTTTCAATCCCTCCCCAGAGGGAAGGGTGGACTGCTTGAGCTTTCTAAGTTGCTACAGCCACAGTAATGGATTTCCAACATACACACATTACGTATGTATGCACCATGGGATTAAGTTTAGGTGCGGATAGGATAGAATCGTAAGGAACGGTATTAGGGTTCTGAGGAGGAAAATACTACACCAGCATTCGCCTCAATAGTCGTACATGATATGCGCATACGCAGGGATCATGCCGCTATATGTTTATGGGGAAAACCCCTTGAAAAATCGGTAATCGGTAATCGGTAATGGTGTTTAGGATTCGAACAAGAATGCACCTTTGTAAATTAATGAAATCACTAGGGCATTTTTAATAGTTTTTCACTTTTTGGTAGTAGAGTTCTTATCAGTTGTCATCAATTTGTATCAATTGTTTTTACTTCTTGGTTATCCTATACCTAATAAAACACAATGACAGATGTTCAGGCGTAAACAGGGTACTTCTCAACGAGCTATTGACGGAGACGACATGTATCTATTAAAACTAATATCCAAATAGTTTGAACTAGAATTATTTCAGACTTTATTGTGATGAAACTTTCCCTTTCCATTTTAGTATACATTTAAAATGCACATCTGTTTCTTCTGATTTAAATTGATAAAACGTGCAGCACACCTATTATTGTTTTATGATATCTTTCTATTGTGCATATAATAAGCCTCTTCTATTGCCCACAATGCACAAGTTACAAAAGTGAATACGTTTAATGCATGTACACAGCTGACATACGATCCAGTTAAGTCTTTAATTACACCTTAAAAAGATCATATATAAATTTAAATTATGATGCGTTATACCTTACCTAGCAATGGTCCACACATTAAAACAAATAAACCATTCGCTGTCATATGGATGCTTTCAGCAGATGCCAACTTTTGTGCTGGTACACTGTCGGCGATAATGACGTTCCAATAAACTGTTCGTATACCTTTAATAGCCCCCCAAAAGATTGGTAATACAGTTCCCGATCTTGAAAGGTATATTATTGCTAAATACAACTATTGTCAAAAGGTTTTGAGCAAAAAGTGCGATTAACTTACCAAAACGTCCAAAGATAACCAAGTAGCAGCTTAGCCCATACATAAATTTTGATGATAGTTTAAAATAGTCTCCGATAAAAGGTATTGTGAATCTAAGAATAATGTTCGAAATATAAGAGGTAGATGCAAATACAGCTATTCTGGTATTGTCGAACCCTAAATCTGATAAAATTAGAGGGGTTAAGTGGGAAAAACTTAAGTCAGAAAACACCGAAAATGTCATTCCAATAATTATGAATGAAAATTTCATACGTCTAAACAAAGCCAAATCATAATAATGTAGCAAGCGAACTAAAATATTCTTTTTTTCCTTTGTTGTGTGTAAATCTTCAACACTTCTGGTTTTTGAGGTTTCATTTAATAACTTCATTTCTATTTCTAATCGATTAAATTTAGAAGAAAATAAATAACATTAAATCCATTACCTGCTGTTACTTCGCTTGATGTTTTATTACCTGAAGTGGGTTTCATGTGCCACTTTACTGGTTGCATTAGTAAACAGGAGCATAATGTATGTAGGCATCCTCCACCAATTAGTAAAACAGCATTCGATGGATCATAAAGTGTCAATAAAAAGGTAACTAAGTAAGGAAATAGTATTGATCCAGAAGATCTTAATGCTAATGCTAGACCTATGACCTTATTTCGCCTTTTGAAGAAGTATGACTTTAAAGAAACTGAACTTGTCAGTATTAGTGTTCCTGCTCCTATTGCTGTAATAAGGTTTACTTTAATTATATTATTAGAATAATACTGAAGCTACCAGTTAAGAGTCCGTAACATATCATGTAATCAATGAATGATTTAGCAAACGCCATAGATGTCACTCCAATGCCAAACAAAATAGCTCCACCAACTGATATCGAACGTATCCCAAATCGCTTGATCAGTGGTCCGACAAATGTTGCATGCAACATTGCAACTGCACTGTATGTACTTACAATGGAAGTCACTTCAGTTCCAGACATGCCAGTTTGATTAAATTTGTCTTTAAAGAGTAACCCAAAATTTTGACTAAATGAAGAGGTTAAGAGCTAAAATGAAACAATTTTGCATGAAGTAGTAAATGTAAATCATCTAACTTTATGGGTTTGTTGCTTTATTTTTAACCCTTCAAGGAGTGAGTTATTTCTGACATGGTTAATCGTACCTGGGCAGCCACTAACTTTTGATTGTACAATAAAACTTTTTCATTTGGCATGCTACATATACCAGGGTCTCTGATGAAATTTGTAGAAAATGTAAAAAAATGTAAACATTATGTTACACATATTCTTCCTTAAGATCTATACTCTTTTGCATTCGGTACAACTAATCTTCAAAAGATTATCGCCGCTATGAGCGAGGTACCTCCAAAACAAGTACTTTAAAAGCTTCAAAGGCCTCTTTAGGTGATGAAAACCTCATACCACAAATCTCGTTTTTGATGATTTTGAACAAAAAAAGTAATTGGGAGACAGATCAGTCGAATATGGGCAATGAGTCATTAATTTGATATTATGACTAGTCAAACTTTTTATAGTTTGTCGTGCTGTGTATATACTGTTTTATATAATTTCACCGGTCACCTGGGGGAGACAAATTAAAGTATACCAATCAGCAGTAACTGTTCCTCGATCCTCTAATGCAACAGTCACAGTAGGGCCGGTTTTTCCCGAAAACTCAAGCAGTCATTTTATTTGAAACGCTTCGCGAGTGCACTATTAGTTTAGGTTCATTTTGGATTACTCACACAGATGATTGCTATTTAGCTTCAAACTCATATGAATATATTCCTGTTTCGTCACCTCTTACAATGTAAGCAGAATTTGAACGACCATGGTCAAATTTTTCAAGTATTTCGTTGCACCACTTGACAAGTGCTTTTTTTTGAGATTCTGTTACATTGTGTGGAATCCAGCGACTACAAAGCTTTTTGAAATTTAAATGTTGCTTCAAAATGGCATATATTTGTTTCTCCACAATGTCTAACGATGCTTGTACCTCACTATATGTTGAATGTCGATCTGATACAATCATTTCACTCACAGTATCAATATTCTTTGCGACAACAGGGGTGCATGGTCGATTCTCACCAAAAACCGTCTTCAAAGTCTTCCACATTATATTCTGCAAGCCATTTGTAGACCAAAGTTTTGGACGGTGCTTCATCAACAAACAACAACTTTAGTTTTTCCACACATTGCTGTGGCGTTAAACTGTGTCGAAAGTCATTAAAAAATCATCACTAGAAAATCATGCAACATCCCTTACTTCGGATGTTATATTAGTTAAGCAGATATCTATTAAAATCAGCTGTTCATTGCTGTTTCTATTATTTTCCTGAATTAAACAGTTTAATATTCAAAATTGTTGATGGTGACTCTTACTTAACACACATTTTTAGAATTTAAAACCTTTGGTCGCAGTTGGTCACAATGGAATTTCTAGTTATTTATTAGTTCCAAAAAAAGAACGTTTCTTCTTCCTGTTTTATTCAACAAGTTGTTGGTTCAAACCACGTTTCTAATTCCTAGCAAAATCATAAAAATTTCTGGATTTATTTAATTCATCGGCGAAAGTCGGGTTTATATCTGTTCTTCGTTATAAGAAATTAGTAAATGGTATCATTTATTTCTTGCGCATCATGCGGAATTAAAAGGTTAAAAAACGTCAGGGATGCCTCGCTTCCAGTTTTTCCTTATTTAAAACTTTCTTTACTTTTAGCCATAACCTCAGTTATCTCGTAATTACAAACTTTAAGGAAAATACTTTACATATTTCGATATCTATATAAAATTTTAACTTTGGTTACGAACATGTTTCTCTCAGAATTTCTACTTTGTGAACCTCGTGAGGGTAAAAGTGTATCCAAAGGGTTACTCGTGTCTTACTTCTTACTTCTACTTCTACTTCTATTTCTACTTCTACTTCTACTTCTACTTCTACTTCTACTTCTACTTCTACTTCTACTTCTACTTCTACTTCTACTTCTACTTCTACTTCTACTTCTACTTACCTACTTACTACTTCTTACTTCACTTCTACTTCTACTTCTACTTACTACTTCTACTTACTTACTTCTACTTCTATCTTACTTCTACTTCACTACTTCTTACTTACTTCACTTCTACTTTACTACTTCTACTTCTACTTCACTCACTTCTACTTCTACTTCTACTCTTCTATCTTACTACTATTACTTCTACTTCTACTCTACTTTACTTCTCTCTACTTCTACTCGTACTCTATAATCTACTACTGGAATAACTCGAGATCATACCTTTATAAACCTATATGTCACTGTTCTCGATTACTATATGGCTAATTTGTGATGAAATACTTTACTCTATTGTGAACTGTCATACTTCTACTTTGTGAAAGTGGCTTAATGAATACTTCTTACATAAATATGTCACTGTAAGATATAACTATATATACTACCGAAATACATTGGACTAATTCCAAGAAGTTATATAATACCTATTATGCTGTCATTTTAATGCAAATAGCATGTTAAAAGTTATGTGAATGTCAGCCTATTGCTTATTATGTATATGGTTTAGATAAATGTAATTACTTACGTATGATTTAAGAATTTAATGTAGATATCTGTAGAGCTCTGCGATTACTATTACTAGAAATATCTTTCTTAAACATAGAATATCCACATTTATCCTCGAGCTCTATGTGTTCATTGCTATATTGTTACTAAACCTAGAATGGTTAAATGTTTGTTTCTGATTGGGGGACTAATGTATTATTGGCTATTAGTGATAAATTGAATTATTATTTGACTTTTATCATTGTACATTGTACATTACATTTAAGTGCTTTGTGGCGGGAGGGGAGTCTGTGCATTTGGAATTGACAATTTTGTGTTAATATAATTTTCCCGCTTTGTTAAAAAGATATAGTAAATTCAAACCTTATTTATCATTGCTAGATTTTAATTTAATTAGACATTGGATTTAAATTCCTTTTATTACAATACATGGCATACAAGCAGTGATATAGGGTAGGTTCTGGACCAGTTCAGGGTCACTCGCCCATTGCTTTGTATATTCAGAATATGGCGAATTTTCATGTAAATCGTAAGTGTGATTGAGAGAGGGAATGTTTAGAGAGAGAGAGAGAGAGAGAGAGAGAGAGATGTTTGAAGCTCATGCAGCCAGTTCAAACTTTTGGGGGGAAATTTTTGGAGCTGTTCAAGGTGATCTAAAAATAGATATGTCCAGGTCATCATCATCATATTGCAATTCTTAGAAATCTAAAAATAGAATCAGTTCATGTCAAGGCCATCTGAGTGAGAGAGAGATAGAGAGAGAGAGAGAGAGAGAGAGAGAGAGAGAGAGAGAGAGAGAAGAATGTTTGGAGCTCTTGGAACCAGTTCAAACTTTTGGGTGAATTTTTGAAGCTGCTCAAGGTGCTCTAAAAATATATGTATGTACTTCAAGGTCACCGTCATCATATTGCAATCCTTAGGAATCTAAATATAGAATCAGTTTCTGTCAACGTCATCAGCATCATCATATTGCAATTCTTAGAAATCTAAAAATAGAAGTAGTAGTAACTTGTAAATGTTCACGAGTGCTTTTAATACAAAGGTACTCCATCTAACTCGCTGTATAAAATGTATTCTTTTTACCCGAGAATTTAAGTTAACCTTATTTAAAATACATTCGCACGTTTTACTTTATTTATTTACACCAGTTGAATATTTTCCCCCATAATTAACGTGTAAAACATGCTTCATAAGTTTAGATGTTTTAGCATGAACAATAACCCTATAATTCTTCTTGTTTCCGCGAACTGATTCTATTGTTGATATTTCCAAAGAAATTTGACCTTGAAGAGCTTGACTCAATTTAGCCAATACATGGACCATTTAACCTTGACCTACTTTTAGCATAGACAACAACCTATCATTCTTCATGCTTCCACGAACTTGTTCTATTTTAGATTTCTAAGAATTGTAATATGATACCCCTGTAAGTCAATACTCTTTCAGATTGTGCACTTGATTTGTAGATTTCTAAGAATTTTAATACACCATTTGTCCTTGGCCTACTTTTTAGCATAGACAACAACCTACCATTCTTGTTTCCATAAACAAATTGTATTTTCATATTTCTAAGAATTGTAATATGATACCTCCCTGCAGGTCACTAAACTTTGGCCTTGAAAATTCTAATGGTTTAAGATTACTAAGCATTATACTATGATGACTTTGAAAATTATATTTTTAGATATAAATTACGCTTACAGTACGTGGGGTTTTATTTACATAATACTACTATCCTAACCACCAGGACTTTTCTCAGGATGAGGTAGTTTTCCCTAGAACCGGATCCGTTTCCCAAAGGCAGGAAGCCGTTTACCAAGATAGCTATCTGTTTCCCAACACAGGTAACCGTTTCCCAGAGGCGGTAATCGTTTCCCCACAGAAAACAAGTCAAATAGCTCATTCGCCGGAGCTGAAGCTACATTGAAGCAAGCTTTGCAAGGTCAACATTTATTCATATCATATTACAATTTCATAGAAATCAATTTTCAAGCTCAATGTTTATAGATCTGCAGGGGTATCATATTCTTAGAAATCTAAACCTAGAATCAGCTCCTGAGGGGTATCATATTACATTTCTAAGAAATACATGTTCAAGGCTAAAGTTTATTGATCCGAAGGGTGTCATATTATAAATTGATAACTACTATAACTGGCTTTACGCATACGTGGGTGAATACCAAGAGTAGTAATAGTAAGCCGATCCTGACCAGTTCAAGGTCACCCATGTAAATCTTATGGGGATTTATTTCAAGGTCGAGTGAGTTTTCTCGTTATGCCAGAACGCGCTCCACGTCTCAAGCATGTTTTTGGCGGGGATTTAAATTTTGAGTCACTCGCCCTCTGGTGGTGAAATCAAGCTTTTGGAGCTCAAGGTCAAACTTTAAGCGGGAGATTTAAAATGTAGTTGGTCAAGGTCAAAGCTAAAATAGAAGTTAAGGTAATCATAAATCAAAATAGTTTTGAAGGTCAAAGGTTATTGACTTACGGGTATTTCTTAGAAATATAAGGTCAAGGTGAAAAGCTAAAAATAGAAGTTGCAAGGTAATCATTCTTATAAATCTAAAAGTTTTTGAGTAAGCAGTTTTGAAAGGATGCATGTTATAATAAAAAGGCTTCTCCGGGATTGCATTATTCAGTAAACTTTTTATTGCGAAATGGTGAAAGTAATAAGAATGATAAGAAGAGAAAAGAATTATTAAGTATTGACTCGAGGTGTTAATTAAGGAAATAAAAAATTGAGGATAGATTTAGAGCTGTATGAGGTAAAAAAGAAAATGATGCAACTTCGAGTGAATGTACCATGATATAACGGTGCATTGTAATTTGAACGAAAGACGCTTTAAAAAGTGAATAAGTAATTACAATAGTGATAGTAATGATAGTTATATGTAAATATCCATTTAATCGTTTAATAAATCACAACTCGATAATTCTTTACCCAAAATTTGAATTTTCATATATAGATCCAATAAATAAGAGCGCCAATAATAGCAGTTTCAAAAATTCAAAAAAAAAGAAATTTGATAAAAAATGTTTTATGAATTAAACTAATACGTAACTGAACGTTAATTGCTTAATAAATCACAACTCGATAATCCTTTACCCAAAAATTCTGAAATTTCGTATACAGATCCAATAAGTAAGAGCGCCAATAATAGCAGTTTCAAAATTCCCAAAATGTGATAAAAAATTTGTTTTACCAATTAAAGCAATATGAAATTGAAAGTTAATTGCTTAATAAATCACAACTCGATAATCCTTTACCCAAAAATTCTGAAATTTCGTATACAGATCCAATAAATTAGAGCGCCAATGATAGAACTAAAAAATTGTCTTTTACTATTGGAATATTAAACATACATTTTTCCTCAATAAATTGGGCACCAATATGAAATATGATATAATAAAACATTAATGTAACTAATTTGTAAACTATTTGTAATACGGTTTTTTCTAAAATAGATTGTAATGATTTTTCATGAAATAAAGTAATAATACGCTCACAATGAATCTTTAGATATCTTACACATATATACACAATTGCAATTCAGTTAAATGGATTGTACTCGTAATGAGTAAAGCATGCAATTGCAAAATGCATCCATATAGTATTATCAGTATGATTTGTAATATTATATTCAAGTACTGTACTAGAATGGAATGCATAATTGCAATTATTGTTGTGTAAACGATAGACGTGTGCTTGAACTATGAAAGTGATGTATGTTTGAAAGTGTGTGATGTAAGAAAAGATGTATGTACATATGTATGGAAAGAGATAGAAAACGAGTCGACCAGGACGTGCTCCTGCAGGGTTCAGGTGGTGATTGGGGGAGGGAGTAAAGTCCTAGAAAAATGCGCTCTTAAAAATTTAAATTTTCGTCTAATTCTGAGCAAAAAAATTTTTTTCAGCACAGTTGTGTTTTAGAAGTGTTAATCTATCATTTTACGTATAAATTTTTCAAATATGAAAAATTACACTTAAATTAGCCAATTCCATTTTGAAACAACAAAAGCACTTAAAACACACCTTTTGTACTTACGTAAGCTCAGAAGAAACATATGCATGCAATTTATCCATTTAATGTATCTAAATGCTCTTTAAATTACCCCAATTTTGAAACAACACTTAAAACATGACTTGTAATTTTCGGTGCAGCGTTAATAATAGTTGTAGTATAATGAACGCAGTTATTTTGCTGTGAAAGCATTTAGCAAACATTCTATTTTTATATGTCATCAGTTTACATTACAACTTTGAAACGGATTTGAAAATGTATGTACATAATAGATACCATGCAATGTATTTTCATTATACTTCAGTGTTATTTAAGTGAAATTATGCTTTTTTCCTAACATTGAAAGTTTTATTCAAAAATCTGTATACATAATATATATCAATCATTTAAGAGCGCACGTGGTAGCACTTTCAAATTTAAATTTAAGGAACACATAAGAGATTCTATGCAATTTGAACTCACTTAAATTTTATGCTGTACTAAAATAACAAATCACCATTAAACTTACTCATTTAAATTTTCTGTTTTATAATAAAATAAATCACATTTTATTTGTAAATACAAATATGTAGTAATTTGTTCTATTTATAGCATTAAATCATAGCTTCATTTAAATGGTGAATCAATCTTGTATATATAAAAACAAGCTATAATATTAAAATGGAATATCAATAAAGTTATGTATGAGTGTAATTTTAATGTAACTATAAATAAAAGAAATGTAGAATGATATGCAAAAGTGCAAGTTGTGTTGCATAAGTAATTGTGCACTTGAACGATATTCATTTGTATGTGTACAATTATAAGAGTAAACATCTTTATTAAAAAATGTTGAATGTCCGCACTGTTTACACAAAAATCGAGATATATAAAATCATATGTATATTTCAATGATGTTTTTAGCTTTAGTAAAATTTTTAGGATAAGTAAACCAAAAAAGTTTAACATTTATTTATTTATTAAAACAAAAAATACTTATTACTACAATAAATTCTACAGCAAGATACTAAACAAATTATACAAAAACTTCTTACTAAATATACTAATTTAAAACTATTCACACATCTAAAACAAATTGACTAAACTACACTATAGACACTACTTTAAATATTTACATCTAAGTCCTCTAACGTACGCAGCACGTTTTCTGTTTTGCTATACCTATTCTAACTTTTTGTAACTGCTGGTTAGCCTCAGCTAACTCCATAGTTAGTTGCTCAACGCGAGCCTCCCGACACCTCACTGTTTGTGTATTTCACCAAAATTTCATGTAACCATCTCACACTCTTCGCCCTAAATTCTTGTAATGTCGAAGGGTCTTGCGTAAGATGTGCTGGTGGAGATGTTACAAGGCCTTCTGGTAATCATCCCGTTGGATGAGGGATAGATTCTTCCTCCATAGTGAAGTGATGGTGGTGGTTGCGGTGTGGCAACTACTGTTGTTACCGGTGTAATACTAGAAAGATAATAAATTACATTAGCCAATACATAAATCAGTAAATGAAAACTCATTTTAGTAACGTATACTTACTTTTCGAAATATCGTGAAAATCCTCCTCCACATCACTGTCCCTGATAGATATGACAGGAATATTTTCATTTGAATGTGTCGAGTGGTTCTGCAGGGTGGTAACTAAAACATGGTTGCACCAAGATATCTTGCAGAATATTTGTCTTTTTTCATTGACAATTTAGTTTTCTTGCTTGTTGAAGCCATCGTGACTACTACGTAATGAATGAGTATTCACATAAAACTTTAACACTATATACTGTAATCTGTTTACGTTATCAAAATTGCTAACGAGTGGAAGTGGTTAGTAGAATGAACTGACCTATGCAAGCGAAGTGATGATCTGTAATGAATGTAGCATAATAATAAAAAAATTGCTAACAACCGGAAGTGGTTAGTGTAACGAACTGAGCTGTGCAATAAAGGTGATGAACTCTAAGGAATGCATCATAATCTAGACATGAAAAGGTATTTCATGTCATGTCAGCAATGTTAGGTTATTAGATATTACCAGTGAACGTCCACTAAAGATAATACTAAAGAAAGTGCAATATCTGCATCTTTCTGAACTGAAGCTCTTAGGAATATGCAATCTAAAGGCAATGAACTAAAGAGTGTGAAAATATCAAATTTCATTTTTATATAAGTCGAGTTTTTGTATGCTGCATAAGGTCAAATACAAGTTATAACAAGTTTGTGATATTTAACCTTGAATGGGGGTTTATATGACTATATAAACTGATAAACAGCATTTCTGTACCAGTCAGTTTATTGCACTCGTAATATTTGTAATTGTAAACCTAAAGTACTTCTATAGTTACTTAAATTATTATTTTTTTACATATCAGTTATAATAAATAAAATATTTGCTACAAGTCCATGACTGTGTGATCGTGTGCGCTTCATATTTTGCATTGTTGGATACAGTTTTGAAGGTAACTATGAGTGAGGTTGTACCACGTAGTAGTGATATTGTTAATTTAACAACACGTATTATTCCATTGTTAAAACCAAAATGAATTTGTAAAGCACATCCGTATAATTAACACTAATATTAAGCTATTCCAAGGTATAATTCAAAATAAAATTTATTTAGAAGCAAGTGAAAATTTGCTTAAACTTGAAAGTAATTTATCATTGTTAAAGTGTTATCTTGTGAGACTTAAACGGTTAAAGAACGCTTCAGAGAAAACAGGTAGTGGTATGGCCACTAAAAAACGTACACATAAATTAGGTTGGTACTCTATAGATTCATGTTTTAATGGTAGGTTACTTGCAGGCATTATAGTCAAAATAGCATAGCCCTCTTATTTTTTTACAAAATGCATACAATAGTTTTGCACGAAAGGTTAAAGTAATGCTAAGGCAAACGATGCTAAAGGTCAATGTCATTTTAGCCTGAAATTTCATGCAACCTCAAAATCATGTTATCGAGTTGAAGACTTTTGCCATAAAAATTATGCCATCGATATTCCACCAATTTGCGTGAGTGGTATAACAATAACGTTTATTACAAATTACAAAAAATTAGAGGAGTTTTCGAAAGGGATTCCGGTTGGGCATTACATGAAGTTTTACATTTAAAGGTGAATATTAATAGCTATACTCCATTTAGAGGTGGCCTTTCGACTTACGTTAAAGTTCCTTACTTCATAGCAGTAAAGCATGCGGTAGTGAATGTTAAGAACGATGACGAGTACTGCTTCCTGTGGGCCGTTGTTTCGGCATTATACCCAGTGCAACTTCATTCAGATAGAGTTTACAGTTATCCTCATTTTAGAGATGTTTTGAATTATGGTTCAATTCCTTCCCATTAAAATAGATGATGTAAAAAATTTGAAAATTAAACAACCTCTCCATTAATTTGTTTTGTATTCAGGGAAAGGTGTATTACCGCTAGTATTAAGTGTAAATCAGAAAATAGTGTCATGGAACCTATAAATCTTTAGTACTTTCGCCTAATTGTCATTCTGAGGGTTCTACTGCTGATGCTATTAATGCAAAAATAATACTGTTTATCATTTCGCGTGGATTAAAAATATGTCAGCTCTTTTTCTAAACAACTATCGAGTAGGGGCACAAGATGTTTATTTGTTATCAATGCTTGAATCACTTTTCTTCAGATCACCTTCTACAGAAACATGTCACTCTCTGTCATCAACTTAATAAATGTTCAGTCAGGATGCCTACCGAAGCGGAAATGTTTCTGCAGTTCAAAAATTTCGCATTTCAGGAAAAGGCACCGTTTGTAATTTATGCGGATTTAGAAAGTATTATAGAAAAGTGTACAAATTTAACATCACTTGGGGGTAATACTCTATTTCATTCCAAACATATACCCTTTAGCATTGCTTACTACTTAAAGTGTTCATACAATGATTCTTTATCTCGATTTAGGCTTTATAGAGGAAATGATTGCATTCAATGGTTTGTTAAAGAGCTTCAAAGTATTGCACATTGGAGCACCAAAATCATCAATAAAATAATTCCTATGGGTACTTTAACTCACAATCAGGTTGAACACTTTGAAAGCACCACGATTTGTCACATTTGCGAAAACCATTTACAGATAATGATATAAAGGTCAAGACCATAACCATTTCACTGGAGCATTTCGAGGAGCATCACATCAGAATTGTAACCTAAACTATAAAGACTCTCACATCTTACCGGTTGTGTTTCATAATTTGTCAGGTTATGATAGCCATTTCGTCATTAGAGAATTGGCTACTATTCCCGGTACCATTTCACTCCTACCCATAAACAAAGAAAGATATATCTCTTTCACAAAAGTAATAGAAGGTAGTAAAATTAAGTTTAGATTTATTGACTCTTTCAGATTTATGAGTAGTAGTATTGAAAAGTTATCAAACTATTTGGAAAATAGTAAAAAGTTATTACCGAGCTAATTGTAACAATGAAGAAGAATTTTCTTTACTAGTTCGCAAAGGTGTGTTTCCTTATGAGTATATTGATACGTGGGATAAATTACGAAACCAGGCTACCTCCTAAGGAAGCGTTTTTAGTCATCTTAATAATGACGGAATCAATGATGTTAGTTTTACACATGCGGTTAATGTTTGGAACAAATTTCATATTAGATCGTTAGGGAGTACTCAGATTTGTATTTAAAACGGACGTTCTACTTTTAGCTGATATTTTCGAAAATTTTCGGCAAACTTGTTTAAGTACTTACAAACTTGATCCTCTGCACTATTATACAGCCCCGGTTTAGCATTCGATGCTATGCTTAAAATTACACAAGTAAAGTTAGAACTATTTACTGATATTGATATGCTAATGTTTATTGAAAGAGGAATTAGAGGTGGTGTGGCTCAATGTTCTAATCGGTATGCTAAAGCTAACAATAAGTACATGGGGAAAATTTGATTCCACTTCCGAAAGTGTGTATTTAATGTACTACGACGTAAATAATTTATACGGAGCCACCATGTCAGAATTTCTACCATTTGGTGATTTTTCTTTTGTTAATAATTTTGAAACTTTAGATTTAATAAACCATCCTGATGATTCGGAAATTGGCTATATAGTCGAGTGTGATTTAGATTACTCCATAGAATTACATGAGAGTCACAGTGATCTACCATTGGCACCCGAACATATGGTTCCACCGTACCTGATTCAAATTCTAAAATAAAAATTATTACTTACATTGTATCCAAAACGTAATTACGTAATTCATTACAGAAATTTGAAAGTATATTTAAAATATGGATTAAAGTTGGTAAAAGTGCATCGTATATTACGTTTTAAACAGTCCCCATGGTTAAAAAATATATCGATTTAAATACCACCATGCGTCAGCAATCTCAAAATGAATTTGATAAAATTTTTATAAATTAATGATTAATAGCGTTTTGGGAAGCTGATGGAAAATGTACGTAAACATAAGGATATACGTTTAGTAACCAAATGGGAGGGTCGCTATGGTGCTCGCTTACATATCAAAACCAAATTTTCATAGTTGTACAATATTTAGCAATGATATGCTCATCATTCAAATGAAAAGCTGAAGTATATCAAATAAACCCATATATGCAGGCTTCAGTGTTTTAGACGTTTCAAAACTTTTTATACAATTTTCATTATGGTTACATCCTACCTAAGTTTCCAAATAATTCCAAGCTCTTGTACACAGATACAGATAGCCTTATATACCATTTTCGGTTCCTGATATCTATGAGTACATTAAAGAAGACATTGATAAATTCGATACATCTGATTATAGTCCTGAAAATATCTTTGGAATTCCATTAGTAAATAAAAAGTCCCCGGCTTAATGAAAGATGAAAATCATGGCGCAATTATGTTGAATTTGTAGGACTTCGTGCAAAAATGTATGCTTACACTGTTGATAAAAATGTTGTAAAAATCAAAGGGTTCTACCCATGCAAGCATCAAACAGATCACGATAAATGATTATAAACATATTTTGTTTGATGGTAACGTAATAAGGAGATATCAATATTTGATAAGGTCAAAGAGACATGATGTGTCTACAATCAAACAGAATAAAGTAATACTTAGTCCTTACGATGATAAACGATTGGTAAATTTCAATTTCACTGATACTAGACCTTGGGGATTTAACTTTACTTTAACTTCTGTTTCAGAAAACAATAATTATGAGCAGTCTCGAAAACAAACTGCATGATGAACTATGGTACAGTAGTGATCAAATCTACAGAAAGTACTTGAAGCGTTCTTTGATGGGGAAGTGATCCTCTGAAAGCTTTGTATTGAATATATTACAACATGTTTTAACTAGTGTGCTATAAATTCAAAGTGTGCAAATGAAGTAATTATTACATTATTTGATAAAAAAATTGAATTGGACAATATCATTAAAAGTTTTACAAAATTGTGTGTTAATAAAGGTTACAATTCATTAACTTTTAATGAAGTTGATGAAATCTTAGATGATATGAATTTACTTGGTAACGTACCGCTTAAAATGTATGTATACAATTTATTATGGGGTGGTGATGATGATTCAACAAATGTCAAATCTAGCTTAGAGAATATTAATTCTGCTCATAAAGATACGTTATTTATTATAACTGAATGTATTGAGAAATTACAAATGCCTCGATATTTTGATTGAAATATTATTAGAACAAAACATTAACTATAAGTTTCAACCATGGGAAAACGAGGAGCATCACAAAATTTATTACTGGATACTAGACAACATCAATAAAGGTGAAACAAATTCAAATTCCTGCTTGGGATGGAGGTGTGACCAGATTTGGGTATATGGCCATCCAGTAATCTAAGTGATTATAGAAGTACTTTAGGTTCACTTTATAAGATAATGAAATTTTAAAATAAATGTAATATTTAAAAAATAAAATACTATTCTTTTGTGTGTGTGTTTTATTTCATCTAAGAGCTACATCCTTTTCTACAAACTATATATATATATATATATATATATATATATATATATATATATATAACTAATATAAGTAATTTGTTTCACAAAGTACAGGTTAAATGTTATAAAACAATATCATCCTTATTGATCCATGATCTTTCATCCAATCCCCACCATTTTACGAATAACTTATTATTCTTGGAGCGAAGCACTTTTTCTACTAGATATACATCGGGATACTTTGTTTTTGTAATTCATGTTCATAAAACCCTCCCAGTACAGGATTTCCCTTCATGTCTTCCAGCATGTATGTAGTGGGGTTAGTAATGCGAACTTTCACAATCTTAAATAGTTCACTAGACCAATTGGTGTGTATCCTTTGGCGAAAATATTTTTAAATTTACTGATTCGTACTGTCACCGACAGAATATCGATTCCTATCGAATATTTTTATGTTAGTGTAAGCCTCTAGCTTTGTATGATTACCAACATCTTTGGGCTTCATTCTAATAGCTCTATGCTTACGATTGTTATAATCCATAGTTATGGTATCAATTGTATCAATCCATTTGTATTTACCTTGCAGGCTGAATGACTTATATAGAGCACCTTTAATGGTTCTGATAACACGTTCAGCAATTGCAGCCTTCTTTGTGCTATAGGTAGACTAATGATTGACTCCATAACGATGCATTAGTTTAGTAAAATGCTCATTGTAGAATTCTTTTCCTGCATCTGTCTGCAAATTGGTAGGTTTCCGACCTTTTCGAAGATTGTTTGCATGGCCTTGGTAACTTCTTGACCTGTTTTCGTTTTAATCCTTTAGTCCATAAGTATTTTGAAAAACAGTCGATGACCACTAATATATACTTATAACCCTTATTTTGTTTGGCATATGTGTTAAATTCAGCTAAATCTGCTTGCCAAAGATCATCAAAACCTCTAATTATTGTTCGCCTTCGTTTAAAATTTTTTCGTGCAGGTTTGTGCAATTCGTTGACGAGTTGTAATTTGGACATGGTGCTAATTTATCCACAATTTCTTTAAGTTGATGTAATTTTCCTCCAGCGCTAGATAAGCGTTGGCGTTTCCTTTGAAAGTGTTCCGAATGCTTGTAAACAGAAATCAAGGTATCCTTTATTTATAGCATCACCATCTTCTTCAGGGTCAGCTAACTGTGTCAAACGATTTCCATCCAAATCGAACCTTGTTGATACATAATATTGCCTAGTGATGACATCTTGAGGATCTATGGATTGGCCACATTGCTAAGTCTCTTATTCTCAATATCAAATTGATTAGCATCAATCTGTTTAAACTGAGGAGCTAGTTTCTTTAATTGATACTGGACATATGAACGTCCAAATTTGTCAAGGGCATTTTAGTTGTGACATGTCGACATCAATGCATTCTCATTTATATTGTTTAAAAGCGGTTGTTCGGTTTTCAATGTATCCATCTTCATATAGTTCTTCTACAATTGATATTATGTCATTTACAACACCTGTGTTTCCGCTAATTTTTCTGCCCACAATACTTCCAGATCACGAATTAGTTCATGTATATCATTCCAATATTTATATTCAATGGGTCTGTTTGTTAATTCCTTAAAAACATAGCTCCACCTCCTCCCTTGGTTGTGTGGGTGATGATGACAGCAAGGGTTTGATTATTTGTGTATACTTTTGCTACGGCTTCCTCGAATCTGTGCACTTACGTCATAATCACGCCTTACATTCGTAGCCTCTAAAATAGTTCTATATTTTTTCTATCTGTTGACTTTACTAGACTTAAGTCGGGTTCATTCATAATAAGCAGATCATATAATCCAGGAGTCCCTTTATACGTGACACCTTTAATAATTATATCGTCTCCTTTAATTGTGATGGGTGTATTACCAATTGTCATTTATCAGTTTTGGTATCATAGTGGACTCCATACGTATGTTCAATATCACCTTCAGCATTCTTTAAAATACGTTCAACATATATACGTGGCAATTCATTGTACTGCTCGAGAAATTCTTCTGAGATGGGTTCATTATGGGAATCATCTGCGATACTAGACAGTCTTCTTCTTCCTCCCCAGTATTAATCTCTCCCATGACGGATGTTTCTAAGAAAGATGGAAGACTTGGGGAGGATTTCTTTGAAAAACGGAAGCTGAGCTAGTGGACTAGTAGCACCTTTACTTGAATCACCTAATGGAGTGAGACCTGGGGTCCGTTGAACTTGAGCTAGCGGCTAGTGGGGATATAAGCATGCTTCCTTGGAAATATGAATACGGGTAGTTTTTTAGGTTTAACATCAATGACCTCCTCCTTTTTAGGTGTTTTTTTATCGATTTTATTTACTATTTCAGTTAGAGGTTCTATTAACGGCTTATAAGTACTTTCGAATGTTCTTTCATTATCAATGCGAGCAGTCTTAATACTGTTATACTTCTGCCGTATTATTTTACGAGCCTGAATAATTTTTTTCTTTAATATCCTCTTCTTGTTGTCCATTGCGACAAACAGGTACCGGTTCACCTTGAACAGGTAGTGTTTACACTAAACAGATAGCTGTTAATACCTAAACAGATCAGTTACTACTAAACTGCAGAATGCGGTTTAAGTATATATATATATATATATATATATATATATATATATATATATATATATATATATATATATATATATATATATATATATATATATATATATATATATATAATATTATATACCTATATAAAACGGATTTAATGAGCAGGTATCCGTTTACCATGAACAGGTAGTTGTTTCGACAAACAGGTACCGGTTCACCTTGAACAGGTAGCTGTTTACAACTGTGAATGCGGTTTAAGTATTATATATATATATATATATATATATATATATATATATATATATATATATATATATATATATATATATATATATTCACCTTATATACCAAAACGGATTTAATGAACAGGTACCCGTTTACCATGAACAGGTAGCTGTTGGACAAACAGGTACCGGTTCACCTTGAACAGGTAGCTGTTTACACTAAACAGATAGCTGTTAATACCTAAACAGATCAGTTACTACTAAACTGAGAATGTTTTATATATATATATATATATATATATATATATATATATATATATATATATATATATATATATATATATATATATATATATATATATATATATATATATATCTTTATATACCAAAACGGATTTAATGAGCAGGTATCCGTTTACCATGAACAGGTAGCTGTTTGACAAACAGGTACCGGTTCACCTTGAACAGGTAGCTGTTTACAACTGCTGAATGGTTTAAGTATTATTATATATATATATATATATATATATATATATATATATATATATATTCACCTTATATACCAAAACGGATTTAATGAACAGGTACCCGTTTACCATGAACAGGTAGCTGTTGACAAACAGGTACCGGTTCACCTTGAACAGGTAGCTGTTTACACTAAACAGATAGCTGTTAATACCTAAACAGATCAGTTACTACTGAAACCAGTTTAAGGTATTATATATTCATCAAATCCTTTCCTATAGCGACCATTATTAACTTCAGCATCCTTGTTTATGACCATGAAACCAAACGGATCTACCCAACACTTTGAACACATGTCCGAAACAATTTCATGCTTATGGTGGGACTTATATGATCCTCATACGCATGTTTTAAGTTTAATTCATCTTGCTCAAATAATATAATTAGATTCGCATTATCACGAATTAATTGCTTTGGAATTTTACTGTAAGTTTGACCCAAATAGAAACAGTCAATATCGTTATGCCTACCCATAGAAAAATATGCCCTTATATTATTTTGCTTTTCACAAGCGATATCATCGAAGATAAAAATAGAGTTTGATTTTGCACAATTAGGCTCAATCACATCTTGATTGTCGCTGAAGGTAAAGTAACCTATGTCCTTCATTGGAAGTAAGATTTCCTGTAAAAGTTTGTACTTGTTTTGATTCAATGACTTAGAGTATACGTATACATGTTTAAATTTCAAACCATTTTTTCAGTAAGCAGACTGATCATTGCGTTTGTTTTACCACAATTGAGGGACCACATATAATACCACGTATACTATTAGGAAGTAAATCACCATGTTTTGAAGTAATAGACTTTTCATCAAAGTCATGATTTTGAATGGGAGTTTTTGTTTCTGAGCAACTACTTTCATCTTTGATGGATGAAATAAAACTAAACGAATAATTACAACATCTTTATTTATATATTAGACTATATTACAATAATAATTATAATTTTTCACTTCTCCGGTGAGTGGACTGTACTGACAATAGCATCATGGAGAATAAGACCATATACAACGATTCCATTATCGAAAGGTGTTAGAGATTCCATTTCCAATTTGATGTCCACTGTTGAGTTTTTAATGATTCATTTTGTTTAGAGCAGTCCATTACAAATACTGGACATGATTTGAATTCGGAATAGTTGAATAATGCATCTTTATCATCTTCACCATAGTAATCACATCGAAATTTCAAAAATTGCGATAGGCAGGTATATATTGGTTAGCACTGAAGTTCAAATGCATTGCTTCATATGGATAATACTCAGAATTCAGATGTACTTTAAGATTTCTGATGTTAATGTGATCAAAATTTCCGGCCCTTGCTGACCTTGTATACCTTTTACCTTGTTGGAATGCAACAATTATCCAACGTGGTTTTTCCAGTTGCGTTGATGTTTTTATTGGCCATATGTCTGAGGTTGCTTGTTTTAAAGCAGGCAATTCATACAACTCCCATTGTCGAAATGGAACAGTAATAATAGAATTTTTATTGATTCCTTGAAACAAGTTAAGTTTCGCAGCATCACTAAGTGTTAAGTGCGGTACTTTCCATTGAATTTTATTTAAGGTTATTGCGGCATCAACTTCACCATAGTAACAGTTTGTATCGCTTCTAGATCGAATTAAAACCAACTCTTGGCGCATATTCACGATTACCTGACGATAATCCTCCATTATTCCAAATATGTGGTTCAATGGTATGCATACTGTAAAAGATTTTTCTCCATTTTGCTCATCGAATTCTACTTGTAATGGTTCTTCATTCTTTGGTGACCATCCTAAATGACTTAGTGCTTTGCTTTTGCTTGCCGTATAAGAAATATATCCTTAAGCGTAGATGTTATTCCTGGATTTCTACAAACATCCACTCTGACCACCTAACTCATAACGAATTTCTTCGAAAAGAAAGTTCGGGAAATTGTTGGTTAAGCTGCATGCTTTTCTTTCATCTTATTTTTGAGCTCAAGTTTACCTTCTATGTACAGAAAACTATCATAAGTAGCCGTAATTAGATCTTGACTTTGAATTAAGATTCGTATTTCTTCGGAAGGTCCATATTTAGAAGATCCATATGGAAGATAAGTGTGAATATCTGATTTAATTATAGTATCATCAAAATGTACGTTTTGAAAGACGTTTAACGATTCTGCCATTGTGGTTGAGAACTTTAAACCAATTGACGTTAAAAGTATTTCTCTGCAGATGTTAACCGCAATGAAGGTTGATGACTAATTAATGACTTACTGTAGGGATGATGTCTTTTATGAGTTTTTGAAAGATGGAATTGGTCCTGGATTAATTCTCAGACCCATGTTCTTTTAGTTCTAAGCGTACAGTGAATGGTTCACTTTCACCAAAGTCTATTAATTCACCCTTTTGATTAGTCAAATTAATTGTTATATTACTAATAATGTCAGTGTTTACTTCTAAATATTGAGTAGTGCTTGGAGTTTTATCTAGACGATAACCTGGAGGAGCTGAAACATCAATCTCATATAATACTTTAGCAGGTTTCCTGTTTCCATAAGATCCCTTTATAATATTGCACTCTATGTGTAGATTAGTGTGTTTAAGTATTTGGATGTCTAAAGGAGATGTATGTAAAATATTTGGTTCTAATATTTTAGACTCAAACCCTAGCATGCGCCCAATACAATTTTCTTTAGTAAAATCAATCTCAAATGAACTGTTTATCTCACATTTAAGTGTATTGTTGTTTGCTCTAATGCTAAACTTTTCTGTGGGTATTTTAGATTTTAGATAATCGTTAATTTCATCTAACTCATATGCACCGTGTGGAATATTAATCACTTGCAAATGAGATGGATTTGTTCTAAAATAAAATCTATCGTTGCCTGCATAAATGTTTCTAATGCTGTTGCAGCCGTAAAATCCAACCAATCCAATAACGTATTTCTTCCCCAAATCTAGCTCTATCGGTGGATAGAAGTTGTAGCTGTGTTACCAACACCTTCTAAACTGAATGTTATTGACATAACTGAGAAAATTTGATGTTGTGCTGATTATTTATATAAAATTGTAGGCATAGGTGTCCGCAAATAATTGTATTAAACTCTTGATCTTGGTTGTAATTATAATATATTTTACACCCCGAAAGTAGTTAATCACTTCGTTTGGTGGTCGAATATTACCGAAACTATCGTAATACCATACCTTTTTACCACGCTTTTTGTAGCAAACCCAATGGGTACCTGGCCCTCTTTGGCTATCTAAGTTAATAATTCCAGATTCATTTTTCCGTGGCAATTTAGGTATGCTATCTCTCATAAAAATATCCCTAAAGTACGGTACATTTTGGAGTATTTCTTTAAATCAGTATCCGTTAACGGTCTTTCGGGTAATCTATTCAGTTTTTTGGAAACGGTTTTAAGTATAATGCACCACCACCAGATTTGTTTGGTTTTAGATATAGTACACCGCCTTTCTTATTCATGGAGCCTATAGCAACCGATTCCATCATGCGATTATGGCGCGATGTCTCTTCCTGCAATTTTTAGCATTTTAGCATCATTGACTGCTTTAGCAATTCCTGATGCACCGCCAGCTAAAGCACCGATTGCTGATAATCCTGCGAATAACGGAATAAGAAATGGTAAAACCCTCCTTGTTTAGGTAGGGAATTACTCTAGGAACTTTAATGTTTTCTTTCCTCCTAAATTTTTACCACACGTTTTGCCGTTGAAAGCGCTGACTTTATTGTGTCTGTGAAATTTCCGTTAGGTTTAATTTTTTAGCTATTGTCTTTCGTAAATGCAATAAATTTCCACCATTGCATTTCTTCTTCTTCTTCATATTAGATCGACGTTTACACCCCATTCCCAATTTTCTCTTTGCTTTCATGATGGTACTGACTGCTAAAGCTGCAGTTCGTTCACCTAGCGTTGCGTCTAATGATTTAAAGCGTCCCAAGCTTTTTTGCAAAATTTTATCTGCTTTATGTCTACTTTCTAAATCTCGGTAATCTCTGTAACTGATATCATGAAGTTTGCACTGAGCATCTAATTGATTAATACCGAGGTCACCGCGTGCGAGTCGTTTTCTAACTTTGTACCAGGACCGCAATACTGGTAACCAGGTAAATGTAATTCAAACGGAAGTTTATTGATTAGACCATTCACCAAACCACCACCACCTACACTCTTTCGCTTCTTAACTAGCATTGTTTACATGGATGGATAGAAGGGGTATTTATACCTAAATTGAGAAAACAAACCATAGTTATTTCTTTATTCAGTAAATGCTATACATTAGATAAGCAGGACGATAATACAAAATTTCCATTAAACATACAGTGTTATGTGAATTAATATTATACTTAGCATTTATAACATCATCAATATCTTTATAAATTCATCATCACCACCACCGAATTCTTTCTCACGAAAACGACGGTAGTCAACAACTTGTGTATGAACTTTTCATAAAACACACCAGATTGTAAGATTCAAGAAATTCCAATCTATAGCTTACTATATCCTTTAAATTGAATAGTTCTTCTATACTATGTGAGTTGAATGTGCAAGAACAGCACTTGTAATTTTCTATCATAACAGTTTTCAAAATTCTGTCATATCCTTTAATTAATTCCCAATTGTAATAAATACCAAGATTACTAGATAGAGATTCATAATGTTGATCATAGATTATATCTTCTTCTTCGTTTACATTTGACCAATCAATTTTATTTTCAATTTCTTGGGATCGGAAAAATTGTAATTCTACATATGAATACCATCTTAGAAGCTCATTCCATTCCTTCATATCCAACACTACATTATTGCTTTGATCACAATTACCACACAATACGCACCACTGGTGCAAGGTTGAGGTGTACTGTATCCAATTTCCAGATGTTTTGCATGATGAGTATCGTTCGATAGTTTATAATAAGTACAATCGATTAAGTATTCCTTAGCTGCTTGTTTATACACTTCATCCTTGTATTGAAATGATGATGTCCAGTCAGTCTTAGCAGAAGAATAACCTTCATCATGTTTCTCTTCATTTTACTACTACCATCACTATTTTGACAGCACCAACAACAAAATGTTAAATTATTATTCAGATTGTTACTGCAATGATGTGGGGTATCCATATATAACGGTGAACTTCTGAGTTTGATCGTTCCAGAAATGATTTTATTGCTACTTGCATGACTTTACTTGCTCACAATTTCACTATGACTAAACACTGTTTAAGAAAATAATTCTAGTATTTCAATTTTACATATGGTGGGGGTGCTACTATTAAAAAGAAAATGTTATGTTTGTTGTTTTGCCAGCTGCACCCAAACTACTTATAAACACATCCTTCGTGTTTAGGAGTGTTTTAAATTCTTCAATTCGTGTTTCTTCTTTTGAAATACACATAAAAGCGTTCCGGCAATACACATTTAAAATCACCCGTTTCTATCACTATACGTTCACCATACTTAGTATTAATTATATCCATATTCATTACTTTATACTTTCTCGATATATCGAGCTCGCACGCATTTTTAAAGGGTTTGCAATAGGTGCTTTGGTTTAACCCTGTTAATTCCATATTTAACAATTACGTGTTGCAGACTGATCTCAACATACAGCTCACTGCAATTTATATAAGAAATATGCGTCCTACATATTACAACATGCTTAAACTTGTTAAATACCTACTTTTGACCTTGACTAGAAATATAATATGATGATGATCAGCTCCAAAATTTATATTTCCGCTAAAAGTTTGACCTTGAAAATTATATTCTTAGATTTATGATTACCTTGCAATTTCTATTTTAGCTTTTCACCTTGACCTTTTATTTTTCTAAGAAATATGACACCAGCGTAGGTCAATAACCTTTGACCTTGAAAACTATTTTTAGATTTATGATTACCTTGCAACTTCTATTTTTAGCTTTTCACGTTGACCTTATATTTCTAAGAAATATGACACCACCGTAAGTCAATAACCTTTAACCTTCAAAACTATTTTTGATTTATGGTTACCTTGCAACTTTTTAGCTTTGACCTTGACCAACTACATTTTAAATCTCCCGCTTAAAGTTTGACCTTGAGCTCCAAAAGCTTCCGATTTCACCACCAGAGGGCGAGTGACTCAAAATTTAAATCCCCGCCAAAAACATGCTTGAGACGTGGAGCGCGTTCTGGCATAACGAGAAAACTCACTGACCTTGAAATAAATCCCATAAGATTTACATGGGTGACCTTGAACTGGTCCAGGATCGGCTTACTATTACTACTACCAAGGTCGCCTGACATTCTTAGAAATATATAAAAATAGATTCAGTTTATGGAAACAAGCAGAATGACAGGTTGTGTATATTAAAAAGTAGACCAACATCAAACGGTATATTAGAATTGTTAGAACACGAAAAACAGAGAGCCCGATCTGAAAGTTGGTGTTGTAGGAAATTTCAAGGTCACCAAGCAATACTTAGAATTTGCTCGTGTGTGTGTGTGTGTGTGTGTGTGTGTGTGTGTGTGTTAATTTAATTCCTAGAAATCAAACTTTACCTGCAGGGATATCCCTGTGTTGAGGTTAGTCAAGGTCAAATCGAAAAATAGAAATTAGAAGGGCAGCAGCATCAAGCTCAGAGCTCATAGGTCAATTATGGATCATGTTATACGAATTTCTGTGTTGAAGTTAGTCAAGGTCAAATTTAAAAATAGAAATGGGAAGGTCATCAGCAAGTCACAGGGAGGGGGTTTGAAGTAGATGCGGAAGTGGTTAAGGTATGTAAGTAGTAATTTTCAAATAAAATTGATTCAATATGTGAATGTGCTACGCAGCGGACTCATGGGCCTAAGCTTTAGATGCACGTACGGCGGTGGAAAGCTTACTTCAAAATTTGACGGATTGGCATTTGATACTGATCATGAGGCATTATATGGTTTAGGACGCTTTTATACGGAAGAAGACTGGCATGCACTTGCAAATCAATATGAAAATGGTGTAAAATTATGTAAAACGTATTTAAAGGGTCGACATTGTTTGACTTGTTTAATACAAAAGTTAAGTGCGGCACAACTAGAAGAGTTCACTCTACATTTGAAGGGGTGGGAAGTTATGGATACCAGTGAAGGTGAAGAAAGAACAGAATAGGAATACGAAGGGTGTTAGTCAGTTACTAATTATGTTTTCTCGATTAGAAAAAGATGCATAGTTAAAAAAGTAAAGACTTTAATTATTGTTTTGGTTGTGTTCTTTTTGCATAAACCTAACGTACTTCTGAAGTTCTTTATATTTCCGAATCTGGTCCACATGTCCATTCTATGCAGACAATGCTCATCATTAGACAATGTACTGACTGGTATAAACCACTCTGTAGCTGCTTATATAGTCATATAAACCGCATTCAGGGTGAAATATGTAGTTGAAAAAATATTTGCTGTGGTATCCAGAAATTTGAGCACAAACTTTTGAGAATTATAATCCTTTTTATACCAATATTTTATTTCATGTTAAAGGTTATACTTTTTTTCTATAACTGTCAAAAAATGTTAATATTTTCATACTAGTGTCAGTGTGCGAAATGTCAGTTTTTTAATAGCAAACTATTTAATCACGTTGCCCATGGCAACATGCGCAAAATATTTTGCACACTAAGGCGCAAAATAAATTGCAAGAATCAATCACCTGAATAAAAAAATACACTAATATGATACTTCTAATTTAACGAATACTAAACGACAGAACTTGCTATCTCCTGTATATCTGGTGGTGTAAAGGAAAAGTCGTGATCACTCACGAACAAAGTTCAAATAAATTCTCAAATATAACAGTTATAGAAAAAATATTGTTTATATTTTGTGGCACATTTGAATAAATTTTTGGCCTCGACATGTCTCGGCCAAAAATTAGCACTCTCATGTGCCATTTACAAAACACAAAATACCCATTTATTAACAATCTATTTAAGTGTTTTTCGAAAATATTTTTCATAATCTAGTTCATCACTTCACCATTAGCATTCTTGAAACGGTTAAAGGATCCTAGGAATATTTTTACCACAAGTAATAGAAGTAAAAAGAGAAATTAAACATTTCAATAATTAGTTACAATGAATACTCATTCATTCATTACCTAGTAATAGTAGACATAAATTGTCTAGTATCTGTAACATGTATCCAAGGAATTACTGTTAACAGCAGTAAAACAGAAATTACAAAAAAAATAAACAAACATCTAAATGTTTGAGGCATGCCTTACACGTTAATTATGGGGGATATCAAGCGGTTACTACTGCAAACCTATATAAAAAATAATCAACTGAAAGCGCGTGGAAAATATTCAACTAGTGTAAATAAACCAAGTAAAACCTACGAATGTATTATAAACAAGGTTAACTTAAATTCTCGGGTAAAAGGAATACATTATATACAGCGCTTTAAATGGAGTACCCTTATATCAAAAGCACTCGTGAACATTTTGTACAAGTTACAACTACTTCTATTTAAAGAATCACAAATACTGTTTTTTAATTGAATGGCACCTTTTTATTAATATTAATATAATTTTAAACGTTTCAGTATAATTTTTATAGAACAAGTATTCGACCTGCAACAAAGTAATGCTAATGATTATTCAATTATCCTGACACTCCGCTTGCGTTTTTTTCTCTCAGAATACTGCTGAGCACGCACACACGTTTATTAGAAATGTAAATATTAATACGTTTTATTGCTTTACACAATTTTCTTAACGAAGATTTTGATAAAAGAGGTATAGCGTAACAAGTTGTAAAATTGTAATTTTTTTATACTTTCAAACGTTTGTACACTCCCGTATAAGGTACATGAAAGAGTTCTCTTTAGAGCGTATTTATACATTTTTTAAATATTGATAAAGTACCTATACAGTGACATGTAATTGCATCTTTCATTTTTTATAGCTGATACTATTATTCCCATAAAATTATTGCTCATTATTTATTTAATAATACCACCCCGTTTTCATTTGTTTGAAACGAAATCTACACCATTTTTTTCAGTTGCATCTAGAATTGTTTATAGAACTACATCAGTTTACGACACTGTAACAAACCTTTTTATGTATGGTTAAAATTTACGTTCATATTGGCAACTTAAGTGCATTTCGTGAAGCGTTAGTTGCAAACCTTATTGGCGTAAAAAAATCTTTCAGTAAATTATTTCTACACTTCTGCACATCCCTTTCCGCGTTTTGAGTCATTTTCGGGCATTGCGCAGGGTTACTTTGAGCGTCCTTTATTCATTGCTTGAACTACGTGTTTATGTAGAAGCCATTTTCACTTTGTTTAATTTTGTGTTTAGTGCCACATTTATATGGTGGGTTTTTAAATTTATCATACGGAAATTTGAGACTTACCTTTCAGGCAACTAAACTCAATTTTATTTATACTCTTACCACTTATTTTACTTTGGGTTTAATTTTATTTTAACGTTAACTTTGCTAGATGATGCAATAGCTTTGCTAATACGAAGTGGGAATTCAATTACCAAATTTTACTGTGAGCCATACAAAATCAATTCAGTTTGGAGGTTTATAAAGAAATTTCTATATATTTGGAATTACCAGCATATCAATCTGATGTTTACTTCAACTTCCATTAAAATTGCGCAATAAATTTAAAATGATGAGTCGACAGCATTTCCTTTATCTGCTAAAGTTCCAGTGACACCCAAAATGTAAAAGAATTTACTTCAGGTATTTCATACTGTTAAATAATTCACATTACAGTTTAAGGCAGTTAATTAAGAATTACTAACATTAGTTTTTAAGAGATCATCCATTATAATCAAATTAGGTATCGTAATAAAACTCATTGTTGTCATTACTTTTTTACTTGTTATTTTCATGAGTTTTTTGCGAATTTTCTATTTTTACGGTTTATTTGTTAAACACAAATTGGCGTCCGATTATTTATTTTCAGGTTTGAATCAACACCTTTTTTTGTAAAGTGAAAATATCTAAGCAATTATATTTCTGTTAATAAGCAAATCAAATGTTACTGAACCAGGACCTATTAATCTACCGACGAGAAATGTGGCATAAAATCTTCTAGTTATCAATTATTTTCCATAGCTATATTTTATAATCACGCAGCATACGCACGCATACGCACACACGCACACACGCACCACGCACACACGCACACACGCACACACAGCACAACACGCACACGCACACACAGCACACACGCACAAGCACAGCACACACACGCACACACGCACACGCAACGCACACAGCACACACGCACACGCACACAGCAACACACCAGCACACGCACAGACACACGCACACACGCACACACACGCACACACACACACGCACACACGCACCACACACACAACACACACACGCACACACGCACACACGCACACGCACTACGCACACACGCACACACACACGCACACACGCACACACGCACACAGCAGCACACACGCACGCACACAGCAGCACACAGCACACAAACGACACACACACACACACACACACACACACACACACACACACACGCATATGCACGCACGCACAATCGACACACACACGCATACACGCACAACACACACAGCAACAGCACACGCACACACACACGCAACGCACACGCTAGCACACAACACACGTACACGCACAATAATATATATACGATTTAACGATAGACAGATACGCACAGCACAGCACACGCACACGCACACGCACACGACAGCAGAACCACACGTATAGCATCACGCCATACGCACACGCACACACACGCACACGCTTACACCAACAACAGACACATACGACACACACTATGCACACACACGCACAAACACACACACAACACACGATTATATATATATATATACTATATATCATATAGTATATATATATATATATAGAAGAAGAACGAAGAAAACAGTGAAAAAGATTGCAAATGTTTCACTCACACTGTAGAAAACACCAACGTCGTTATTTTAAACAGAATGCTCCACTTTATTTGCTTTTCGGATTCCTCGTTGAATTTTAAGGCCACGGTATGTAAACTGTCTTGTTTAAAATTCACCTTTTCTAAGTTATTTAAAGAAATTAGAAATTACTCAAGCTGACTATAAATATCGTGAGCCATCAAGAATTTCTGAGAGTTTCAAAGTTTCAAAGAGCCCAAGTTTATTTGATTTTAAAAAACTCTTCACAACTCCAAAATTGCTCTGATGCATGACTTTAGAGATCGTCCATAAGCTGTTTATTTCAAACGAATGAATCTCTCAACGTAATTTATCCAGAAATAAACGTAAACTACTGTTAATATGATCCATACTAAGACGCACTGTGTCATAACCTAGAATCGGTATCGTTCGTAAAATTTTACGTAACGTCCATATTTAAGATAGTACGAACCCGTGTTCTGTAAAGATTTGTCTTCACTCCAGCAAGTGCTTCTCTATCTATCATATTACGTCATGAATCACGGATTTAGTTTACAGTGAAGCGTGCAGCAAAAGTAGTCTAAACGTTATTGATACCATTAAGATAAACTTAGTACATTTGACGACAATACGGCATAAAATTTTCTGCCGGTATCTTATAATTGTAATGAATTTAGCTGACATTCATGGCTCATCCTCACGAGAGTTTATCTATCGAAGAACTGGAACATTTTATGAAAGTAGTGACTCAAACTGGAAAATTTTCAGAAGATTCAAGAAGATGTAAAGATTTCGATGATTCGGTAATAGATCTGATCAACGAATGGCTACCTGAAGGTGAATTTGAGAAACATCTAGATGAAGTGTGGAAAAAACAGAAAGGAACAGGAAGTTTTCGTCTCTAAAGGACGAAAAAACGAAAAGTTACCAAAAAACTGAAGAAGGTGTTTCCAAGAAAACCATAAAGAAAATGTTTCTCAAAAAAATCATGTAGATCAGGTAGGTCATTCTATGTTATTTCTATTCGTTGAAAATAATTTGAGGTTTTTTTAGATACCAGTCCCAGGTACAAATTTGTCTGCTTCCATTAATAGTTTCTGATGAAGCTGTGTTGGAAGGTAAAAATGGATACCAATGGAAAACAACTCCTCCATCGTCGACAGGTAAAACTCCTTCACGTAACATTGTTCACATAAAACTTGGACCTATTTCACCTTTGCGGAACATCATAGATCCTTTACATGCTTTCCAAGTGTTCTTACCGGAATCTATCCTAAATAAAGTAGTCGCTCACACAAACGAGCAGATAGAATTAGCTCAACAGCGCTATAAAGCTCAATCTGGAACTCAATCTAAAACTAATTTAGATGAATTGAAAGCACTACTAGGATTGTATATACTGCTGCTGCCCTAAAAGATAACCATCTTTCATCTGAGATCATGTTTGATAATACATATTGCGGTACAGTTACAGGGCCACTATGAGTAAAAGAGATTTGATTTTCTCTTCTTGCTTACGATTTGACGATAAAAGCACTAGAGGGAAAGAAGAGAAGTAACTAAGTTTGCACCAATATCCGAAATTTGGGAAGAGTTTATTGAAATATGCAAAATATCTTATAAACCAAGCTCATACGTAACAATAGATGAACAATTGGTGGATTTCGGGACGGTGTCCTTTTCGCATGTATTTACCTAGTAAGCCGGCCAAGTACGGCATTAAATTTATTTTACTTCAACGAAGTATCTCATTGATGCACTTCCATATGTTGGAAAATCCACTAATACTTTTGGACAACCACTGGCGGCGTACTGCGTGGAAACTTTGACGAAATCTATCCATGGCTCTAACAGAAACGTGACAATGGATAATTGGTTTTCCAGCATCCCTTTGGCACAAAAATTACTTCAAACTCCTTATAAGCTAACTGTACTTGGAACGTTAAAAAAAAATAAAGCTGAAGTGCCATCCAGTTTTATTGAAAATAAGAAAGAACGACAAGCGGGTACGTCTTTATTTGGATATAGTAGCAGCAATTTATTCCTGCTATCATACAAGCCAAAGCCCCAAAAATTGGTGCTCTTGTTATCATCCATGCATCAAACTAGTTCTGTAAATGAATCCAATCACAAACCAGAAATGATTAATAATTATAACTCAACAAAGGGGGCAGTGGATACCTTTGATCAAATGTGTGCAAATTTGAGTTGCAACCGTAAAACAAAAACGTGACCTATGTGTGTCTTCTACAACATAATAAATATGGCATGTATCAATGCTTACATTTTATATTCCCATAACGTCACATCCCATGGTGGAAAGCCTATATCTAGAAATGTGTTCATGTTTGAACTGCATAAGCGTCTTACATATAACTGGCAGGTCCAACGTCTAAATCGTGGGTCAATCTTAGTCGAGAGTTGAAGAATATAATTTCTGATGTTACAGGACAAGATCAAGGAGAAAATCAACCGGCAGAGAGAACAAAAGTGTAAGAACCTGTTGTAGAATATGTCCTAGCGCAAAAAAGGAATGACAACCACATATTGCCTAAAGTGCAATAAAGCAATATGTGGTCAGCATCAGAAAAAAATTTGTTCAGATTGTTGTCAGTAGTTTAACTTTATGTTTGTGTTACCTACTTATTTTCAGTATTTTTATAAATTTGTTTTAAGTTTTTCTAATAAAATAGTTCAAAATAACATTTTTTATTTGTTTGACCTTTCTGTGATGAAACACAATCAAAAAATAATTTTCGCCCAAAAATCAAAAAAGTATTGTAATTCTAGAATCACGTAATATTTACGTGGCGATACCATTAACCAACCTATAAAACACGATACCGTTCTAGGGTTAAACAAAATTGGTGTCAACTGGATGGTACGCCCGTTCATTTCACGTGGGACGTAAATTTTGTCTGCACACTGACGTTTTCTTTTCAAAATTTTTGACAGGTGCAAGACTACTTATTTGGGTCTCATTTGGTCGCTTGGTCAGTAGTTTAAGAACAGTGAACCAAAGCAACACTACAAAACTTATTTTCAAAGAAAACCAAGTCAAATAATAACAAAGTGTAATATAAAGAACTTAATTAAGCACGCAAACTACGCGAATTAAGCTTCAAACATTTAATAAGACTAATTTCGACTGATAATATGTATTTTCAATTTCATGTGGCACAATCTCTGCAAACTTCTGGTTAATACAATTTTCAAACTCTTGGATTTTTTCTTTTATTGTACCTTAAGTTGAAAAAAAAACATTTAAGCTTCTCTAAAAATTTCGATAATACAGCATATTTTCAATCATATTTATTTAATTTTTACACTTATTTATTATAAGAAACTTTCTGAAGAAAAGTTATGCAAATTAAATTTTCTTTAAAAAATATGTCTATACATTTTCTTATAAAATTACACATTATTCACATGCTGAGAAAATTGGAATCAACACTTAAATTCTTTTTTTTTGCAGCTAAATTACGCCTCGTATCAAAAAATCATACAAAACATATTTAATCTATATGTTTCAGGTCTACATATTGTTATTATGATATCTTTTAAATATACTGCTGTTTCAGCAATATTTAGTTAGTTCTAGGGGAAGCGAAAACAAGCTTAAATACACACACTTAGACATCATGGCCGACCTTGTGAAATGAGCTAAAACGTCGATTTAGCGATAGTGGAAGAAAAGTCGATTTCATAACCTTCAATATGTATGTGTAGGTTGGAACGTAAAAAGTGCATTTTGCAACTTGTGCAAATATAATTACAATGTTGAGCAGACAAAAAAGTCAATTGGAAAAAAAAGGAAAAGGCCACGTATTTCATTTCGTCCTGAAGGGGGAGGGCGGGCTGCTCGAGCTTTTCCAGCTCCTTCAGTCACAATCATGGATTCCCAGCATACACACATACATTACGTGTATGTGCATGGTGAGATTAAGGATGGGTGTGGTCAGGATAGGATCGGAACGAACGGAGTTAGGATTCTGAGGGGAAAAATAATATCCTAGCATTCGCCTAAGTAGCCGCACATGGTGTGCATATACGCAGTGACCATGTCGCTACATGTGTATGATGAAAACCCCTTCAAAAAACCTCATTAAAGGTAGACGGTCACGGGAATCGAACCCATTACCATGCTAAGCAGGTCGTGTTCCACTACGCTACCAGCTCGGTAATTAATTGGATATACACGTTGGTTTTTAAAACTTTCATTTGTTATTAATTTTCCAGTTCCACAGTTACCAAGCAAATTTACTTCTTGGTGATTTTTTCTTTGACGAAATTGTTCAATTGATTAAAATGAATTATACGAGGGTACGATTTAAAGTATTTCCAAATATATATGTGTATATGGGTGCGCGCACGCATGAGTGTGTGTGTGTGTGTGGTGTGTTGTGTGCGTGTGTGTGTTTGTATGCGTGTGTGTGTTGTGTGTGTGTGTGTGTGTGTGTGTGTGTGTGTGTGTGTGTGTGTGTGTGTGTGTGTGTGTGTGTGTGTGTGTATGTTTGGGTGTGGGTGGGTGTGTGTTTGGCTGTTGTGTTTGTGTGTGTGTGTGTGTGTGTGTGGTGTGTTGTGTGTGTGTGTGTGTTTGTTTGTGTGTGTGTGTTGTGTGTGTGTGTGTGTGTGTGTGTGTGTGTGTGTGTGTGTGTGTGTGTGTGTGTGTGTGTGTGTGTGTGTGTGTGTGTGTGTGTGTGTGTGTGTGTTTGTGTGTGTGTGTGTGTGTGTGTGTGTGTGTGTGTGTGTGTGTGTGTGTGTGTGTGTGTTGTGTGTGTGTGTGTGTGTGTGTGTGTGTGTGTGTGTTGTGTGTGTGTGTGTGTGTTGTGTGTGTGTGTGTGTGTGTGTGTGTGTGTGTGTGTGTGTGTGTGTGTGTGTGTGTGTGTGTGTGTGTGTGTGTTTGTGTGTGTGTGTGTGTGTGTGTGTGTGTGTGTGTGTATGTTTGTGTGTGTGTGTGTGTGTGTGTGTGTGTTTGTGTGTTGTGTGTGTGTGTGTGTGTGTGTGTGTGTGTGTGTGTGTGTGTGTGTGTGTGTTTGTGTGTGTGTGTGTGTGTGTGTGTGTGTGTGTGTGTGTGTTTGTTGTGTGTTTGTGTGTGTGTGTGTGTGTGTGTGTGTGTGTGTGTGTGTGTGTGTGTGTGTGTGTGTGTGTGTGTGTGTGTGTGTGTGTGTTGTGTGTTGTGTGTGTGTGTGTTTGTGTGTGTGTGTGTGTGTGTGTGTGTGTGTGTGTTGTGTGTGTGTGTGTGTGTGTGTTGTTGTTTGTGTGTGTGTGTGTGTGTGTGTGTGTGTGTGTTGTGTGTGTGTGTGTGTTTGTGTGTGTGTGTGTGTGTGTGTGTTGTGTGTGTGTGTGTGTTGTGTGTGTGTGTGTGTGTGTTGTGTGTTTTTTGTGTGTGTGTGTTGTGTGTGTGTTTTGTTTTTTTTATTTTTTTGTGTGTGTGTGTGTGTTGTGTGTGTTTTGTGTTTTTTTTGTTTTTTGTTTGTGTTTTGTGTGTGTGTTTTTGTGTTTTGTGTGTGTGTTTGTTTTTTTTTGTGTTGTTTGTGTTTTTTTTTGTGTGTGTGTGTGTGTGTGTGTGTGTGTATGTGTGTGTGTGTGTTTGTATTTTTTATTAATGGTTTATACTGCATACCCCGTTTACAATTAGAAAAATTACATACTTTATCAATAACAATAGATTTACATTTTAATACCATTGTCTCTAAGCAATATTGCCAAAGCGTTCTAAGTCAATTTTATTTAAGAATTTAATAAATTCTTTAAAATACCTTTCTAATAATTTTATTAATTATTTATAACACAATTCTTTAAATTTTGTCGTTCGTTTGGTAAGTCTTCACCATCAAATATCAAATGATCAACTGTTTGTTCATCTATACTACAAATACAGTTCGCTTCACTAATTATTTTTAGTTTTTTATAGTAACTTTTGATTGTACCATGCCCACTAACAATTGCTGATATATTCTTTGAAAAATGAATTTTTAGTTTTAACCTATCTTCTACATTTGGGAAAAATGATTTTGTTGTTTCACGTTTTATCTCTCTTTACTATTTGTATTAGATCTATGAATAATGTCTAACTTTTTATACTTCATTCCGTTTTGATTGTTGCTATATGATTAATTTGATTTTCATGGTTCCATTTTCAGATTTCATGATTTATAAATGCAATTTCTGCTATTTCTAATGTTATTGGAGTAGAACCAGTTAAAAAACATGAGGCATCGTATGATATTGTACTAAAACACTTCAAAATTTTGATATTAATTATTCTATGAATTCTATTCAGTTTTCTTTGTTTACGTTTTTGTAATAAAGGGCAATTCCAAATTATTGCTCCATATGTTAAAATTGGTACAGTTGCTCCTTTATATATTATAGATAATTATATTTATATAAATGATAATTTTGTTATTTTTAGCCCTGACATTAATTTTGTTCATTTCTAAATTAGTTACATTTTCAGTTACTAATACACTTTTGCCTTTCACTAACAGTAAAGAATCATCTGTAGATGCTAACGCTAGAGAATTTTTTTAATATTTCAAATTTAATAAGGAGTTTTATTGTATATTCCAGAATCCTGCACTACAACATGACCCTTGTGGACAACCTCTATTGATTTTTTTAACAATTTTCTTTTTATTTACCTCCATTATAGCTAATCAGTTATTAAAATAATCTAAAGTTAATAGATATAAATTTTTGGGACAGTTCATAATTTTTAAAGCATTAATGATTGACGGCCACCATGCTGCGTTAAATGCTCCTTTAACATATAAAGCTAAACTGACTAAAATAACTAAACCTTTTTCATCAAAACTTTGTTGTACAAACTGTTTTAAAACTATTAGAGCATCGATTGAATTTTTACCAGAAACAAAACCAAGTTGATTCATTAGATTTTTAGAATATAAAAATTTTGTAATTCTATTTATAATTAATTTTTCTAAAATTTTACAAACTAACGTTTATTAAACTAATTGGTCTAAATTTTGATGCCTTAAAGGTATCTTCGTTTCCTGGTTTTATTACAGGAACTGTAATAGATTTTTTCCAGTCGTTTGGGAAATGATTATAATTTAAACAGTTATTATAAATTAAAGTTAAAAAGTTAGGACATTTTGAAAGTATTCTTAAAATAATTGTACTATTTACACCATCCTCTCCAGGGGCTCTTTTGGGATCCATAGTTATAATTTCTAATATTTCTTTTGATTGGAAATCATTATCATTTATTGTATTGATTGGAATTTTGATGAAATTTCTAATATTTTTATGATACTCTGTATCATCTTCAAATCTATCGTCCGGTATAATTTCATCTAACATATATTTTATAGTATCTTCAACATTAATTGTAAATTCACCGTTTTCTTTTTCTAATGTGGCTAAAGTAATTTTTTTTTTTAATTTTCCCTAATGCTATTTTATATATAACACCCCATGGATTTAAACCTTCGCCTATTTCAAAAAACTTTTTTAAGGACAACTTTTTTTCAATTTTTATTCTTTTAACATATTTCCTTTTTTCTTCAAAATATTTAAGCTTTCTTTCTTCCCGAAAAATTTTATTATTTTTTGTTCTTTGGTACAATCTTCTAATTGCATTTACCCCATTTCTCATCGCTGTTAGTTCAGAAGACCACCAAGGCACTGTTATGTGTTTATCATTATTATAAATATGTTTACCTACATTAAATGAAGTTAAACAAGCATTATTAATAGAATAAATATAATTAGTAATAAATAATTAAAAATCTTCAACTGTTTTTAATTTGTTTGTAAATAAATTATCCATTTGTATGTCATTATTTAAAATATTTCCACAATTTAAAATTTTAATTCATTTGCAATATTCTATCATTATCAAAATTAACCCAACAATTATTTTTAATAATAAACTATTTCCTACAATTTGGTTTTCCGGTGTATTATTAACTTCATACTTTATTTTAAATGTTATAATTTTATGATCTGAACAACTTTCAACTTCCTCAATTTTCCAATCTTTTAGTAAATTATTAAAAGAGTGGTTAGTAATCGTTAAATCAATATTACTTTTACCTCTTACAGTTTCAAAAGTGTTTAAATCCGATTTTTTATTTAAAAGTAACAAATCATTTATAAACAAAAATTCTTCCATAATTTTACCTCTGTTATTTGTTAAACTATCAAACCAGAATGTAAAAGACAATTACTATCCATAGTTACCAAAATTTGTTTTTTTTTATAAAAGTCTACAATGTTTTTGGTTTTATTAAGTTTTATGTTTATGTCTTGATTGGCATCCAGATATACATTTATTGCTATAAAATTAATATTATTATATGATCAGAGAATTCACTTAGTAAAAATTGAATTATTTTTTATTATTATTGCGGACCTTTTTTTAATTTTTCCTTGAGTATAAATTCTAAATTCTTTTGGTATACACAATAACTGATTTTCTTTAATATAAGGTTCTCGAGTGCAAAACTATACCAATATTTTCTGCTTCCATGAATTGTGTAAAATTATAAGTTGCAACCTCTGAATGATTTAAATTAACTTGTACACATTCGATTAATGCTTCCACCTCTTTATTACATTTTGTAGTTTTAAAAATTTGTTCAAAATTGAAATAAAAATTCTTTTGTTTCATAATTAATAATTAATATTAAGCATATAAGTAGAACAAGGATACCATACCTTTAACTTTTTGACCTTAAGAACTCTCAAAGGCTACCCACGTGGCAGACCTAAGTTTGACCTTGGGGTCGACCTTGAGGAAGTTGTTAACCTTGAGAAAGTTGTTTACCTTGAGAAATTGGTTTATCTTGAGGTTTACCTTGAGATAGTTGTTCACCTTGAGAAACTGGTTTGCCTTGAGAAACTGGTTGACCTTGAGATAGTTTATTACCTTGGCAAACTGGTTTACCTTGGGAAAGTGGTTGACCTTGAGAAAGTTGTTTTGACCTTGAGATATTTGTTAACCTTGAGATAGTAGTTTACTTTGAGAAACTGGTTTACCTTGAGCAAGCTGTTTACTTTGAGATAGTGGTTTGTATTCTAATCAGGGGTCCTAATGCTAACTTGTAAGACAAGTGTAGGGCTTCACAACTTGATCTTGGGGTTTAGTCCCTTGCCACATCTTTGTTTTCAATGTTTTATTAAATCTTTCAGTATCCACGCTCTGATTGTTTATTGCGAGAAATCTGAATTTGTCCTCTAATAAGGGGGTCTAATGCTAACTTATAAGACAGGTATAGGGCTTCGCAACTTATTTTCGAGTCTTCGCCCCCTGGAGAACATATTAAATTGTATTTAAGTCGTTGCAGGTTATGGCGGGAATTTAAATTTGTGTTTTAATAAGTGGGGCCCTAATGCTAACGCTTTATATATTAAGAATCTTAATAAAGGCTGTGTAAATTAGGTTTTACTCTATTTCTTTCTAAATGTACTACCGAAAGTTGCCTTTACATACCTGAAGTGAAAATATATATAATTCCTATTTTCGTTTTGAAAATACATGTTTAATTACCGAATGAATTCTTTCTTAATTAGGAAATGTAATTTTTTATATGTGCAATAGAAATACTGTTTTTCGAAGCTTGTCTTTTAAAAGGTAATGAGGGGAAAATATACCTCTCAAATTAATATTACGTAAAATAAAAATGCCATAACATTTTTTTAAGGTAACCTCTTTTATAATAATAACAAGTAGTATTGTAAAGATAAACACTTAAAAACAAGAATGTAATAGTGCTTTACGGATTATAGTAATTGCGATCTTTTACAATAAAAAACCTAATTGATTAGCTAAAGAGTACTTTTCCAGTGAATGGAATATTTTTTTTTAATTTCTCTTATACCGGTATAGAAACATTTCTAAAACGACTGTATAGAACATTTCCAGGCTTTCTATAACCCTTAATAGTGACTTTTGATATATATATATATATATATATATATATATATATATATATATATATATATACATATATGTATATACAGGGTTAGTCAGTTTTTTGTAGACAAACTTTAACAGAAGATAGAACACATGTTTCTGAAAAGAAAAGTTCCTATAAACATATGTCGTAGAAGGCTTCGTTTCCGAGATACAGGGTGTTGAATATAATTTTTTTTTCTCAAATTTTCATTATAACTCATAAACGAATGCTTAGATTTTTTCATGTTGGTGGATAATGTCTATTAATTAAGGCATAAAACAAGCGATAAGAATGTTCACAAACTTGCACAGTGGCGGAGTGGAGGGTGCTCAACCCTTTCATAAACGGAACTTCTACGCCAATGACTATTTTTAAAAAAACTGTTATTTTCATTATCTACATACAGTTTAACAAAAATAATGTACCTTCTTCTGTTTCGAAATTCCTGTGCGTTTCCGAGTTATTTTGATTTTTAGTGTTTGATGTGGTACTAAGTTAAGTAATTTGCTTTATGTGAATAATTGATTATAAAGTTTTAATAAAAAGATATAATAAAACATTTAGAGCCATTTTAGTACCTAACGATCGTTTCTTTAAAATTTTAAATACATTTTCATTTATAAATAAGTAGGTTATCGGTTTTTTTAGTATCCATTGTTATTATCCTCGTATAAAAAGAAATGCATAAGTATTATTGTTATGCGGTCAATACTTTCTGTATGATTATGTATGTATCAATTTCGCCATAAACATGTATGTAGTTTTTAAGTGAGATTCTAATAAGTTATAGACCGCTGCTCAATTGCTCTCATTAAAGAGCCGCCACTGTATCAAGTCATACTCAAATACAAGACTTTTATAAATTGAAATCTGTTTAGTACACTAATTTTAACAATCCTTATTTATTATTGTAACAATACTTAATTAATAATTGTGAAATTAACAAGAATTCTTAGCAATAACTATTTATAAATAAATAACAATAACACTAGTATAATAAAATTAGACACTTTGTTCAAAATGTAAACCGTTCTTTTCAATACACATTTCACAGCGACGTACAATAGAACGTCTTAAGTTAATTAAATGATGCACCCTTATTTCATTGCAAGCATCTCTGATGCGATTGTGAAGTTCTTCAAGTGTATTAACCGGAGTGGTATACACTTCTTCCTTCATGAATCCCCATACAAAAAAGTCAAGTGGTGTTAAATCGGGGATCTAGGAGCCCACGCCACTGGACTTCCACGACCTATCCACCTCCCCGGGTAGTTATTGTTTAGCCAATTTCTTACATTTCTGCCATAATGGGCCGGACATCCATCAAGCTGAAACCAAGAATGTCCTCTTAAATTCAAAGGAATGTCTTCCCACATATTAACATGTTCTTCTTCTAAAAATTGTAGGAAATTTTCTGAATTTACACGTTGTGACAAGAAATAAGGTCCAAACACGTGGTTGCCGTAAATTCCAATACAGACATTTGTACTAAATTCATGTTAAAAACTTCTTGGTCGAATGGCATGTAGGTTTTCATGTGCTCATTTATGCAGATTGTGAAAGTTTACGATACCACGACGAGTAAAACAGGATTCATCAGTCCACAGTATGTTGGATAAGAAATCTCTATTATTTTGAATGGAGTTAAGAACCCACCTACAATAATTAAGTCTTCGTTCGGCGTCACCTGGACATAAACCATGAACAGGTTGAAAATAATATGGGCGTCTGTGATCCCGTTTTAAAACCCGGGAAACTTTACTTTGGGTAATACCAAGAGCAACAGCAGTACGTCGAGTACTTGTAGTGGGGTTCCTATTAAATTCACGCAATATACCCTCTCCAATTCTATCTCGTCCACGGTTGTTCTGTCGGCCCCCATGTACATTTTTCAAACCCTGGTTAACAAATCGACGATGGATACTCACAAAAGCGGAATGATGAGGTTGTCGTCTATTTGGAAATCTTCTCCGATACTCCCTAGCTGCGTACCTTAAATTCCCATTTGCGAACCCATAAATAAAATGAATGTCGGCTTGTTCGCTATTTGTAAACGTAAACGGCATGTTACACTAATTAAAAGCTGGCAAATCAAATGAAATAACTTTTTGAACTTAAAAACAATAATTAATAACAGTGAAATTATTCAAGATGAAGCAAGTGTTTGTAAAAAGTCAAACTGTCGTTTCAAAATATAAAATTTAATACTTACTTGTTTTCCAAGGAGTATCATATTTTGTTGCAATGAAATAAGGGTGCATCATTTAGTTAACTTAAGACGTTCTATTGTACATCGCTGTGAAATGTGTATTGAAAAGAACGGTTTACATTTTGAACAAAGTGTCTAATTTTATTATACTAGTGTTATTGTTATTTATTTATAAACCGTTATTGCTAAAAATTCTTATTAATTTCACAATTATTAATTAAGTATTGTTACAATAATGAATAAGGATTGTTAAAATTAGTGTACTAAATAGATTTCAATTTACAAAAGTCTTGTATTTGAGTATGACTTGATACAGTGGCGGCTCTTTAATGAGAGCAAGTGAGCAGCGGTCTATAACTTATTAGAATCTCACTTAAAAACTACATACATGTTTATGGCGAAATTGATACATACATAATTATACAGAAAGTATTGACCGCATAACAATAATAATTATGCATTTCTTTTTATACGAGGATAATAACAATGGATACTAAAAAAAACCGATAACCTACCTATTTATAAATGAAAATGTATTTGAAATTTTAAAGAAACGATCGTTAGGTACTAAAATGGCTCTAAATATTTTATTATATCTTTTTTATTAAAAACGTTATAATCAATTATTCACATAAAGCACATTACTTAACTTAGTACCACATCAAACACTAAAAATCAAAATAACCCGGAAACGCACAGGAATTTCGAAACAGAAGAAGGTACATTATTTTTGTTAAACTGTATGTAGATAATGAAAATAACAGTTTTTAAAAAATAGTCATTGGCGTAGAAGTTCTGTTTATGAATGGGGTTGAGCACCCCCTCCACTCCGCCACTGTGCAAGTTTGTAAACATTCTTATCGCTTGTTTTATGCCCCTTAATTAATAGACATTATCCCCCCAACATGAAAAAAATCTAAGCATTCGTTTATGAGTTATAATGAAAATTTGAGAAAATATATACCAGATGCCCACGAGATCACTTTCCGGCTGCCATTTTTTATTTATCTATCGATTTAAATGAAACTTGGCAGGGTTTTTACTCTAACCAAACGTCATTTTTAGGAAGCATTTCCGACTTCCGGTTTCACCGGAAATGACCTTAACTTTTGATTTTTAAATGACACCCCCTGTATATTTTTTGTTTTTCGGATTCTGGAGGTCATTTTACGGCCGATTGTGTAATATTTAAATCGATTTTTTTCCAAACGTAATTTTAAAATTGAATTTTATTTTCTCATCCAGAGTGCCATGACCATCTTAAAATCATTCTACATACTTAACTCACTTCCAGAAAAATGCAAATTCACTTTTATCTTTGTTAACTTTTTTACTAGAACGTTCTAAACTTTATTTTTGCCGCATTATGCGCCTGAGAGTTGTTTTTAAAGCAGCACAATTTTAATCATTGCTTTGCGTATTTTCCCAATTTTTTCAGACAACGATTGAAGAAAATTTATTTTAAAACAAACAGAGTGTAATAATTTTAAACAGTATTAAAAATAATAAAAAAAAAATAATAACATTAACAATAGGTATTAGATTATAACTTTTGGACCTTTTAACCACCAATTAAGTTTTCAAAGTGCTGCCCTTCCACCTCTTGACATTTCCTAACACGAAAAACGTTGGTTTCTACGACATTCCTAAGCATGTCGGGGGTAATGCTAGCAAATGCCGCTCGTATACGGTTTTCTAAGATGTTAAGTGTTGTTGGCGGTGTTCGGTAAACAATCTCCTTAATATGGCCCCACAAAAAAAAGTCAAGAGGTGTAAGGTCAGGCGAACGAGGAGGCCACCGGATCGGTCCACGGGTAGAGATAACATGTTCTCCAAATCGTTCTTCTATGTAATTTCTCACAACAATAGCGTTGTAAGCCGGCGCACCATCTTGTTGATAATAAAGGTGTTGATTATTTAATTCCAACGGTAATTCCTCCAAAAAGTTTTCAATTTCATGTTGTAAAAAACCAAAATATCGTTCTGCATTTAAATGCCCTTGAAAAAGAATCGGTCCCACAATACGAGTACCAATTATTCCAGCCCATACATTTACTCCAAATATGTCTTGAAAATTACCTTCCATCATTCGGTGTTTATTTATCGTTGACCAATATCTTGTATTTTGCCGGTTGAACATTCCATTATTGGTAAATCTCGACTCGTCAGAATACAAAATAGAATTGGCTAGGCTATTATCGGTATCGTTATGTTCCAAGAACCAGTTGCAATATTCCAGTCTTCTAACAAAATCTCCGTCGTACAAATGTTGGTGGAGCTGGTACTTAAATGATTTGTATCCATGTTTCTTCAAGATCTTTCTTGCTGAATCTGCGTCAATGTCTAATTCAAAGGCAATTTCTGGTGGATGCTGTGGGGTTTTGAATGACATATGCTATTACATTTTCTTCCGTTTGTTCATTAATAATAAAATGTTGTTGCAAATTATCTGGTTCTTGGCGCATTTTTCTTATAAGGTAGATAATGTATTGTCTTGTAGGATGATGAAGACGCTCAGGATATTCTTACCGATAAACTCGTTCGGTTTCCGCTGCATTTTTAGCACAATGTCCATACATAATAAGTATATCAACCTGCTCACTCTTGGCAAACATTTTTGTTAATTTTATAATTAAACTAAGTACAAACTTTAATTTAATTTTTAAGTAAAATATTAGATTTCTGTTAATAAACAACAACCTTTATTATTACCTGTCAAACTTTTAAATTTACCATAGTGTATACATGGCAACCTAGCCACCTATTGTTTTCATGGCAACTCTGATGTGCTGTGACATAGGAAGTGTATTTTATTAATGAGTAAGACGTAAATATAAAAATAAAAATGTTTTAAATCGAAAATGGGTAAAAATGACAAAACGTGTTATACGTCAATAAATTCGTTTTAAAATAGTGCATTTAGTAGTTTTATGAAAGTGGTGTGCTTCCATTTAATTTTTTTGAGCTACGGCAAAAATAAAGTTATAAAGTTTAGAACGTTCTAGTAAAAAAGTTAACAAAGATAAAAGTGAGTTTGCATTTTTCTAGAAGTGAGTTAAGTATGTAGAATGATTTTAAAATGGTCATGGCACTCTGGATGAGAAAATAAAATTCAATTTTAAAATTACATTTGGAAAAAATCGATTTAAATATTACGCAAACGCAATATATATATATATATATATATATATATATATATATATATATTTAAATAAGACAATTTTTCTTTAAAACTTGTGTAAATAAACGTAAAAATTAATTCAACGTTTCGGGAACGTCCTTTGTTCCTTTGTCAAGAATTTATTTGACAATTACAGAAATTGAAATAAGGTAACTATTTTTAACAAGTACAAAATATGAAACAAGGTAACTAATTTAATTTTAATCTGGACGAGTGTGTTTGACTTCGGGTAGTTGGTCTAGTATGTGATGTAGAAGATGCAGAAGTGGGGACGCCTGGAATAGTTGCAGCATAAGTGTTTGAAATTGCTGGAATAAATTCTTGACAAAGGGAACAAAGGACGTTCCCGAAACGTTGAATTAATTTTACGTTTATTTACACAAGTTTTAAAGAAAAATTGTCTTATTTAAACATGAATACTTGTGGAAATCTAAATAGAAACATATATATATATATATATATATATATATATATATATATATATATATATATATATATAAAATTAATACATGCATTCACACACAAATTGATTCCTGTGTACATTAACAACAACAATAGCAAAAAAATGTGTGTGTGTGTGTGTGTGTGTGTGTGTGTGTGTGTGTGGTGTGTGTGTGTGTGTGTGTGTGTGTGTGTATGTCTGTGTGTGTAGGTACCTACAAATCAGAGAATTATGGTGAGTATTCATAGATACATTATATCATTATTATTAATTAATTAATTTGTTACAGCATCATATATATCTCTCATAACTTTTGTTATGTATGTGGGTTAGATATTGCACCCGATGATGATAATTTATGCGAAAACTGCATAAGAATTATGTTTTATGTAAACGATATCTGTCATATATGTGATTTACCGTTACCAGTGGGGATGAGGTTCTGCACAGCTCATTCCATTTGTGAGGTATGCGATTTAACGGTAACCCCAGGGTTAAACCACTGCTTCACACATGATATAGTTTAATAAATTAGTAAAAACCCTTTTATCTTTTTATTAGAGATTATAAAAAACAAGATGATTAATTAATTGTAACTTATAATTAAAAAATAAATATTCCATAAAAGAAGGCTAAGTCCAGAGAACAGATTCAAGCGCTATACTAAGTTAGTGTTAGTGTCCCTTATTAGAATTCACAAAAAAACAAGGATCTGTATATAAATTTTCAATTTATTTTCTATTAATTTTTTTCTTGCATTTGAAGTATCTTCAACAACAATATTTCGAAATTTTTTCTTATCATTATAAATAAATTTTGGTATTATTTCATCACTTCCTATTCCTAATTCTTTATTTTGAATAACAATTTTTGCAGAATTCAAATCTTCAAGAATGTCGTATATATTCAGCCTTGGATTTCTTACTTTTGGAATACCAGCTTCAACTTTATTATCACATTTTTCATTTATTTGATCTTTTAATATTCCAATTTCTTTAAGACCACCTGATTCGATTATCATATTTCCATTTTTAAATGTCTTAAATGATTGAACACCTACTCAATTTCATATAAATTAACATATTTTTTAATATCATCTTTTACAGTTTCTATTGGTTTATCAGTTCAGTATTTTACAATAAATACTTAATTTTCTTTCCTTTAGATTTTGTATTTTTTAATACAGCTTCTGAATATGACATTCTGTCATAATAACTGACATAACTTGATTATTTTTTTAAATTTTCAACTCTCTTAAGTGTTTTAATTTCATCCTTCTTTTCCTAATTACTATTAATCTATGACACGCCATTTTGATATTTAATATCATAAAAGGAATTACGTCGAGTGTAAATAGTTATTACAAAAATTAAATAAATTTATGTCATGATGTAATAAAAATTAACAAAATTATTATTCAGGCTAGACATAATTTTAGTTCTGCATTTATTATTATGTGATAACATAATAATAATTACACGAGTTAAAGTTATGGTTAAAGAAAATAACTTATTCTACTAAACAATATACATAGTTCAGAATTAAAATTATGTACATAATAATAATTGGAGAATTACAATTATGTACATAATAATAATATGAAAATTAGAATTATGCACATAATAATAATTGATAAATGAAAATTATGTACATAATTTTCATTCAATGCTGCGCAGGTATGTTTGGCGCAAATAATTAAAACCTTAAAATGTGATATTTAATAAAAATTTGGCAATTAAAATTATGTACACAATATTAATTCTAAGATTAGCATTATGTGCATAATAATAATTTAAAATAAGAAGTATGTTATTACTAAACTTACACTTCATCGTATTGCTATTATGTCATAACATAATTGCAAATGGCGTATTTAATATTACTTTTTAATAAAATAATAATTCAAAGTTTCATTTATGTCCAGGCATAATAATAATTTACTAGGACATATTAATATTATTTAGTGGCATAATAATAATTCAGTAAATAAACTAATTATAAACTCTTCCAATTATAAATTTTTCTTACACTACAACATGTAACAGTTATAACATTCGGTTTAGTTTAGCAAAACAGTGTTTCGTATTATCATTATGTCGTGACATAATAAAAATATATTATTATTATTTCGAGTAATAACAGAAATGAATTAAATTTATATGTAGACATAATTATAATTCAGTATTTTACCTATCGCCGCGTGTGTATTTCAAATTAATTTTATGTGTGGACATAAATAATTAATTAATTTTATGAGCAGACAACCCATTATGGGGCTCAGACAAAAAAGACACTAGAGGAAAAGCATTAGAGTCATGATACCAATCAATAATTATATTAAACACCGGAAAGCCAAACATTTTAACTCTAGAACAAATGGTTTTTCATAGACCTCAGCATGTGTTCTCCACAGGTGGCAGTAAAATATTGGAATCAATAGAAGATCTTCATGGTGACCATTTCCTATAATATAGCATCATCAACCAACCACACAACATAAATGGACAATAGCTAGACGGAAGTTAGATAAGGCATTAGTTGCAATACAGGAATATCGTTAGAATTGACAGACAACAAGACATAAATTATAGTACAAGAATTCACAAATAATATAGTCAGCGTGCAGAAAGAACAGTACCAAAAAGTACTAGTAGAGTTACAAAACCACCAGTGCCTTGGTGGAATCAAAAGTGGCATCAATAAGAAAGCGCAAGAAATCGTTAAAAATATTTGTTAATAGCACGATGGAAAATTTAATTGAATATAAGAAAACTAGAGCGAAAGCAGAAGAAAGGTGCTAGAAAGCAAAAGGCAGTCGTGGGAAAGGTATGTCTCAACAATGACTAAAGACACCATCAGCAGAGATCTGGCAAAAAGTAAAATCAATATCCGGTAAGCGAACAAGTTAAGCCAACAAAACTACTTCATGAAATGACCTAGTTACTGAGCCGAATAAAATCAGAAAAATTTGCTACTCATTATGAAAAAGTGAGCTAGCTGCAAATTATGATGATCACTTAAAAAATCAGAGCCATCAAAGGAACTCTTTAGTACACAGAACAAATGCAGAATACAACGCACCATTTAGTAATGAAGAGTTTAAGACAAGTTTAGCAGACGTTTAAAACATCCCAGGAATGGATAACATACAGTACGCAATGATAAAAACTACCTAAAAAATCTATCGAAGACTTGCTGTATATGTATAATAGAATCTGGTCAGAAGGCATCTATCCGACAATCTGGAAAACGTCATGATTATACCAATACTGAAGAACAAGGATGAATTGAGATGTCAACTATCGGCCAATATCGTTGCTAAGCTGTCTTAAAGTCTGAACGAATTGAACGCAAGCTTGTAAAATACTTAGAAGAAACAACTCATAAATAAATATCAATCCGTTTCAAAAGTGTCATACAACCATAGACAACATAATGTAGCAACCACTGTGCTGGAGGCATTTAATAAGAGACAACACCACTGCCATATTTTTCGATCTCAAAAGCGTTTGACTTAGTATGGAATTGGGATAGTCGAAACTGCATAAATCGTTAAGAAATCTAGTGAAATTCTAAATTCATTCCTATCGGACAGGCATCTAGTAGGATAGATAACCACCTATCTGAAAACGTTTAGAAATAGGTATCAAGATCAATCAGTGGGACATTATTTCTCATATCAGTAAATGACTTTACCAAAGGACTACACCAAAAATAAAGAGCTGTTTTTATGTAGACGACTTAGTAATCTTTGCAACATCAAAAGAGAAGAATCACATAATGGAATATAAGATGCCATAGAAACAATAAACCAAAGAGCCCAGGAGAGCTTTAAAATATCACAGGCAAAACAGTATCCATGCATTTCTGTAGCTCAGGCGACCACACTACTTACCCATCTTTAAATTGAATAATAATGTAATTGAATGTGTAGACCACAAATTCCTCGGGTAATACTCGATAGTGCCATGACGTGGAAAAAACACATAAACCATCTAACTACAAAAGCGCGAAAACTACTAATATAATAAAATCGTAAGTAAGCAAAGTGACAGATAGAAGTGTTGTTAAGTTATACAAATTAATATTATCAACATTTGATTATGGATCTGTAGCGATGACTCGGCTTAAATCCAACCTAAGAACACTAGATATAATACAAAATTTGTGCATACGTTACAGTACAGCATTTCAACAAGCCCATGCAGCATGCATATAGAAGCAGGAGTAATGCCACTACGACTAAGGCGAATGTGGATCCTACTGAAATATGTATCAAAATACAACAAACCCACAACATTATATGCATAATAAATTAAGTGAAATACAGGAAAACGGAAGGAAATAGAAATAATCCCATAAACTTTAGAATAGGTAATACACTAAAATATTAGGCATAAACAATTCCACGTCCCTAAATCGGCGTGATGTGAAAGAAAAATTTGGGAGAGGTGACAAGCGACCTGGTCAGAACAAAATAAATTTTTGAGAAAGAGTACGCCACACGTGAAAAAATGAAAAGTATACCCACAAATGACTAGAAAACTCAGCATTGTAATGACCAAACTGAAGATAGGACACACGAAATTAACTACATCTTAGAAAAACAGACCCACCTACGTGTACAAAATGTAACAAACGACTAACAATAGAACACATATTTGAGGATTGCGAGCAACTAAAAGACATCAGAAGAAAAACAAACGTGGATAATGGAATTAGGATAGACTTTAACATCACGAAACAAAAGATAAATGATATAACAAGATATCTAACTGAGATCGAAATATTGAATAAAATATAACAAGCGAACAGGAATATAAAAGGAAATAAGTGGCAAATAACCAAGAAGTTGAAGCCACAAAAAAAAAACAGTAATGTTTTTAATATATTTAAATCTTTATTGTAAATAAGGCCTGTATTATTATTTCTATATTTAAAAAGTTTGTTATTGAATAGTAAAATGGCGAGCCATATCAATCACAATATGCATTCAACTTGCTTATACTACAAAATAATTAATACCAGAACTCCCTCGTATCTGTACAATGAAATCGAATTTTCATCAGAACATCACAACTTCAATTTAAGACACAAAAATCTACTTCTAATTCCTGCTCATAAATCACAAATGTTTAAAAGGTCTTTCTCCTATAATATAGCGATAAATTATAATTCTATACCTGAAAGAATAAAATTATTACCATTTAATACATTTAAAATTCGTCTCCGCCAACTCCTAATGAGCAGACAGTAATGACAATTTTATTGTTAGGTTTAAGTGGCAGAACTGTCGCCAAATGTCTTCACATTTGGCAAGACTGAACTGACCTTTTGTGCACTAATTTTAAGTTTAACTCTGTTTTGTAAATAACTTTATTTAGTGTTCAATAAATGGCAATAATAATAATAATAATAATATATATTTTGCACATTCGAAACCGTACTTAATATACCTTCTCTACAATCCTCTCTTAAATTACCACTCCTTTCACTTATGGCAATTAATTTTCTACACGTTTCAAATAAAACATTTACACCGGTTTCCATCCTACCACCTCCCAATTATCACTTAATAGCAGAATTATGAATTAATTCAACATATTTATTTCTAAAATTTAAATTTAGTTTAGTAATATACGTTAAGTAACTGTCAAATATACTAGAGGTGTGTGTGTGTGTGTGTGTGTGTGTGTGTGTGTGTGTGTGTGTGTGTGTGTGTGTGCGTGTGTGCGTGTGTGCGTGTGTGCGTGTGTGCGTGTGCGTGTGTGCGTGTGTGCGTGTGTGCGTGTGTGCGTGTGCGTGTGGCGTGTGTGCGGTGTGTGCGTGTGTGCGTGTGTGCGTGTGTGCGTGCGTGCGTGAGTGCGTGTGCGCGCGTGTGCGTGCGTGCGTGCGTGCGTGCTGCGTGCGTGCGTGCGTGCGTGCGTGCGTGCGTGCGTGCGTGCGTGCGTGTGCGTGTGTGCGTGTGTGCGTGTGTGCGTGTGCGTGTGTGCGTGTGTGCGTGTGCGTGTGTGCGTGTGCGTGTGTGCGTGGTGTGCGTGTGTGCGTGTGTGCGTGTGTGCGTCGTGTGCGTGTGTGCGTGTGTGTGCGTGTGGTGTGTGTGTGTGTGTGTGTGTGTGCATGGCTTCGTGTGCGTGTGCGTGTGCTGTGCGTGTGCGTCTGCGTGTGGTATGCGTGTGCGCGTGCGCGCGCGCGTGTGTGTGCGTATGCGTGTGCGAGTGAGTGCGTGTGCGTGTGCGTGCGTGGCGTCTGCGTGTGATGTGCGTGTGCGTATTCGTGTGCGTGTGCGTGAGTGTGCGTGCGCGTGATGGTGAATGTGTGACTGTGCGTGTGCGTGTGCGTGTCCGTGTACGTGTGCGTCCGCGCATGACTGCGCGTGGGCATGTTCGTGCGCATGTACGTGTTTGTGCCTGTAGGTGTGCGTGTGCGAGTGCGTGTGAGTGTACGAGTGCGTGTGAGTGTGCGTGTGCGTGCACGTGCCTGTGTGCGTGTGCGTGTGCCTGCACGTGCCCGTGTGTGTGTGCGTGTGCATGTGCGTGGGTGTGTTCGCACGCACGTGCGTGTGCCTGTGGGTGCACGTGTGCGTGTGCGAGCGCGTACGCGCGCGTGCGCGTGTTAGTGTGCGAGTGCGTGTGCATGTGCCTGTAAGTGTGCGTGTGCGAGTGCGTGTGCGTGCGAGTGTACAAGTGCGTGTGAATGTGCGTGTGCGTGTACGTGCACGTACGCGTGCCCGTGTGCGGGTGCGCGCGTGTGTGCCCGTGTGCGTGTGGGTGATCGTGAATGCGTGCTTTCGCGCGTGCCTGCGCGTGGGCGTGTTCGTGCGCATGTGCGTGTGTGCGTGTGCGTGCACATAGGCTTGTGAGAGCGCGTGCGCGTATGCGCATGCGTGTGCGTGTGCGTGTGCGTGAACGTATATGTGTGCGTCTGCGTGTGAGTGTGCGTGGTCGTGTTCTTGCGCGTGTGCGTGTGCGCGTGCGTTTGTGAGCGTGTGTGCCCGTGTGCGTGTGCGTGCCCGTGTGCGTGTGCTTGTGCGTGTGCGTGTACGTGTGCGTGCGCGTGGTTGAGTGCGTGTGTGTGTGCGTGTGCGTTGAGTGTGCGTGCTCGTGTGCGTTTGCGTGTGCATATGCGTGTGCGTGTACGTATACGTGTGCGTCTGCGTCTGCGTGCGCGTGGTCAAATCACTAACCGTTTAGCACAAACTTTTATATTAAGTATTTAGAACTCTAGCTGCCAGCTCATGTCAAAGTCAAAAGATTCTGTTTGGAATGATAAACGTTACTGAATGTGTTGCTTGAGAAATATTTGACGTTTGAATGTTGGTATGCGATTAGAATTATTTACATTAGCGGGATTGTTTGAAAAATTAATAAATTGTTTGGATCTTTAAATATTGGGACTAAAATTTCTATTAAAATGTTACATACATTTTCTGAAACGTACTCGCTCGAGATGTTGTGTCTGAATTTTTATGAAGCATGGAATAATGTAAGCCTATACATTTTAAACATCTACGAGAATTGGATTCGTCTAATGTATGGTTGCAAGCCGGACAGTTGAAACAAAACTTATTTAGTTTAGCAAAATTAATTTTTTCTATGTGAGAAAGCACGCTGAATATTAAACAATTGTAAATCAAACGATTCTTAGTTAGAAATACCTACTTTTAACTTTGAAACCGTTTATTATAAGTTAAGAGAATTTTATAGGGTTCGATAAGTACAGTTATCGTCGTCAATAGTAACTACTGATTAAAAATATCTGGTGTGAACACCACACGACTTTCCAACCTAAAATGGAAATTAGAAAAATGATATAATTTTAATAACATTTTTTAAGGATAATTATGCAACCTATTTTATAGGTCCATTACAAAAACAGGCAACGTTGTAAAAACAAGCACAAAAATCTATGTCGAGAAGACGTTTAAAGCTTCATGTCAGATAGAGGTTAATGTCATATTTGTATAATTTTTACATTTATTTCGCTTTACATTAAAAACATTTATAAAGGAAAATTATGTGAAATTAAATTTTCTTTAAAAATATGTCTACACATTTTCTTATAATATTAATCATTATTCAAATATTGAAAAAATTTCAATTCTACCTTACGAATTTTTTGCCGCTAAATTACACATGGTATCAAAAAATTGAGTAAAACATAATTAATGTATATATTGGTATTTTTATATTTTTGAAATATGCAGCTGTTTCAGAAATATTTGATAAAAATAAAAAATAGCTCCTAATAAACCCTCCTCGCCGCCGCTGAATTTCTTCCAAAATCTAATCAGCCCCAAGCGAAATTACTACCAGCTTAAATACAAAACTTTAAGTACGTAGGTATTTTCGTTCTGGATACTAACATACATCCACACACACATCCGCTTTGACATCGTGGTCGATCTTGGCGAAACTTGGCCAAGCGTTGTAAAATGTTGTAAAAAGTCGATTTAGTGACAGCGAAAGAATGTCGATTGCATAACCTTTTATACCTACATATGTATATATGGGTTGGAAGGTAAAAATTAATTAAACTGTCAAAACAAGTTGATATGAAATCACAATAGAAAAACTTGCTACATGGTAAACGCATTTTCAATTATGAGGTCAAATCGTAACGGTACCTTTTCATATTTTAACTTTCCATTTGTATTCGAATTGAAGTTTGAAGCTTAAACGTGATTGTTGAAAATTGGAATGCAATGTGAAAATTTTTGAGTTTCTTTTGAGTAGAACTTATCTTAGAGATTCAAAAATGTATTTGAGATTCAAAAGAAAATATCTAGTTTTATTACATAATTTTTAAGAAATAATGTTTACTAAAATTAAATTTGAATCATTAAAGTTGATTTGCATATTTTTTTAATTTAATTATTACCCATTACTACTATCCGAGAGTGCGTCATCGCGGCACTATAAAGTTAATTATTAAGGTAATTTCTGAAACCAATTCTTTGGAAATGTTTGTGGGAAGCGATTCATTGTCTTACTTATTGTTATTTTAAATTATAAAACACAATGATTTTTGTTTATAGCACATAAAGAAAATTAATTAATACTTATAAGTTTTCGAAATACCGTCTACCACTTTAAAACTTGTAGTAGATTGGGGTGAGTTGAGGGACAAAAATGGTGGGGAAAACCACGCCCACTTTCACTACCTGGTCCCCGCCTATTTTTGACAGCTTCTTTTTCGGTGCCATTTTCAACCCTTTTCTGGTATTTTAAACCCCTTAATGACGTATTTATGGTCCTCGCCCCCTAATTAGGACCTTTTTGGCTGTATTAAGAGCCGCGCTCATACAGTGTTCTGATTGGAGGGCCTGACGGTAGTCCCCTGGTTTCTGATTGGTGGTGGCCATTTTGTTAGCCATTTTGTCGGACATGGCGGGAAATTTAAAATAGTATTATAATAAGGGGGCCCTCGTACCATCTCATGAGACAAGGTATAGAACGCCGGAACTTGTTTTCGGGTCATCGACCCTTGACGGAAACACTTGAAACTTGAAACAGTATCAGTCTTGTAGGACACTTTTGTAATTGACGGGAAATTTGAAGTAGTATTCTAATAAGGGTCCCACGCAGAACTCCGGAAGATGTTCTAAAGTCTTCGCCCCCCTTGTCAAAAGGCAGAAACTAATCAAACCAATCATTCGACCAATCAAATCAGCCAAAGCGCATCAACCAATATCAATCAATCTCGAAAGAATATAAGCAAATCAATTAATGAAATCAAATCAAGCAATCAGATTAATCTCAATCAAATCAATCTCAACCAGATCAATCAAATCTGTCAAATCAATCAATATCAATCAAAGCAATCTCAATCAAGAAACTGAGCTAACAATCCTTCATAACCTTCAGGTAACGACTCTCCCACTGTATATACCAAACTCTTATGAGTGACCGCTTACTTCGTAGATCTAAACTTACAGCTTGCAAAAACCAATCCCTAATTCAACAATACTGGTTTGGTTTAACTAGCAGCTTGCAAAAACCCACTTTCAATTGTAAAATACCGATTTAATGTTACATCTTACAAAAGCCAACTTTCAATTCAAAAATAGCGGCTCGATTTAACGCACAGCTTGCATAAACTAACCCTTAATTCAAAAATACTGGTTTAATTTAACATTCAGCTTGTGAAAAACCCACTTTTAATTCTAAAATACCGATTTGATTTAAGCTATAGCTTGCAAAAACCAGCTTTCAATTCAAAAACACTAGTTTGGTTTAAATTACAGCTTGCAAGATCCAACTCACTATTCAAAAACACTAAATTGATTTAACTTACAATTTACAAAAGCCAACTTTCAATTCAAAAATACCCGTTTGGCTTACACACACACGCGCGCGCGTACGTACACACACACACACACACCTCGCACGCACATACGCACACACACACATATGCAGACACGCATTTCAACGTGCACACCAATCTGCTGAACACTGTAATTGGACAGACAAAATCCATACAAACAATGTGTTTCTAATGATACGATGAGCTTGCATTCACACAATCCAATTGTACTATCACTCAAATGTGTGGCACTGTTGGTGAGTATTGCATACAGCGATAACAATACGTTTTACAGTTAAATTAGTAAAAATGAACGCATTATTTCGAAAATGGATAAATGCATGAGGACAACAGTGTTTTTTTCAACCGCGTCGTCGCTAGTTTTTCGGCTCCGTCCAAGATTTTACTGGAATAATTTGTTTAAAACAATACCTATAAATACGCACACCGAGTTGAAATTTGTCATTTGGATTCAGAACGTATCACTTTCAACAACATTAAAATATTGTTCCTTGGTGCTTAACTTTGTGTTAGATTTTGTGATTATCATTGAGTTACGGAACTGAAATTTAATACACGTAAGTACACTTTAGGGAATATTAGGATAAATACGAGAAATTTATATATCTAGACAATGACAGATTAAAAAAAAACGCAAATGCTTTTAAACATAACAATCATTAGAAAATCGAGATAGGTACAAACATTGATTTATTAATTGGAAAAATTAAAATAGAACCGCTCTTTCACAAAATAGTAAATCCAAATCAACCTGTCGAGGCAGCGGACCATTGTTTTGCAAAGATTTATCTTTATCGAAATGTGTCCAAACATTTTGACTCTTACATTACGATAATTGTGTTGACACCTTACGTCATACTTAATTTTATTCTAAATAGATATCTGGTAAACGTAAAAAACTTTCTGAGAAAAAGAAAGTTCGAAAAAGGAGAGTTAGCCAAAACGCAGGAGGCTCACTGAGAAAATGTTTATTCTCAGAAAGGTCGGGAGAGGCAACAGAGATTACATCACGAGGTCAGAATTACGAGATAGACGAGGCACAGGGAAGGACCATGTTCGTTAATCAAGGCCAGTGTTCGTTAGGAGAAGTAAGAGTGCATAAAGACGATATTTATAAACATCCTAACCATTGGCTTTCCGTACTATCAACCAAGTTAAATTATATTTAGTAGGATTAGTCATAACCCAACTTACGGAAACAAATGTAAACTGGACAAAAATTTCAGAGATTTCTGATCTGCATATTATAAAAAAAGATTACACTTGCGCTGTATTTTTCATGTACATAATAAACGTATTTTGCATTTCCGTTGATATATTATATGTGCTGTGACACCAAAACGCTTGCGCCAAGACTCTCGCGCCAAAAGATTCATTACACCAAAATACTCGCGCCAAAATACTTGCGCTAAGACGCTCGCGCAAAACATTACCGACCGGATTTATCATGACAGGGTGAATCTAATGTAATAGATTTTTTGAACTCACAAAATTTGTTTAGATGATTTAAGGGGCAAGTGTTACCATGAATAGTGCAAAAATGAAGGGTGGTAATAATGGAGTGCAAAAAAATCTTGACTTAAACCCTAGAGCTTGCTATGTGGCTTATGTAGCCTACAGTTTAAATTTAGTTGTTAATGATGCTGCCAAAGCGTCTTAGAAATTATAGAATTGTACAAGAGCTATACGCTTTCTTCTCTGTATCGACTAAATGTTGACAGGTATCAAAAGATGAAATCCCTACTTTAACGTTAAAACCCCTTTCGGTTACTAGGTCGGAAAGCAGACTCGATGCAAAGAAAGTTCTTAAGCACAATTTAGATAATATTATATATATATATATATATATATATATATATATATATATATATATATATATATATATTATATTCCGATAATATAAGAGATTTCATACAGCACATTTGGCAAATTCTTTACTGTTCAAAATTAAGTCTTTTAAGTCCATATTTTCCATAGTAATATGGTATAGCGTTTTAGTCAAAACAAACGTCGTACGCAAAACAGTGAGGGAAACAAGTACTGTTGTATCAAATATTACGTTATTACAACAAACTAAGGCATATTACATGATATTAGAGCAGATAAAGGATTTAATAATATTTTAGTAGAGGCAAAAAGTATTACCGAGAATATCGATTGCGACCCTTCATTTCCAGCACTTCATACTATTAGACCTCGAACGAAAAACGATCATTTCATTATGAAACTAAGGATGAGAGTTCAAAAAGGCCACAGGACCTTGGACACTGCATTAACAAAAATCGAAGAAAAGTTAGATCAAACAAAAATCATCACACAGTTTTTCAATTTCTGAACGACTTAAATAATTTCCTTAAAAAATAAAGTAAATAGGTCCTTAAAATGTAAATCTTTGGAGAACATATTATTTGATGCATTTAATGAAAAAGAAATTGCCAAGATAAATGCGATGAAATTGGTAACATTGAATAGCAATGCATTAAACGTTATTCAATATCTATTTACGAATAATCTTATCTGTCTGTTTTCAAATTTAGTAATTGTAACATTAAAGGTGACAGTTGCTAGCGGTGAGAGGGGTTTTTCGAAACAAAAAAAAAAATTATTTGCGATCAACAATGGGTCAAAAAGGTTATCAGACTTATCTATTATTAGTATAGAAAAGATATAAATTTACCCGATATTATTCCAGAACGTACTTTAAAGGAAAGCAGAAATTATTTAAACATAAATGTCTATTCACGTTAATTTATCAAAAAGTTTATTCCTACTTTTTTGTATCTATCTGTTTATAAGTATAATTATATATTCATGCCAGTTCCTGGTGATCTGTTTTCACGAAATATGATTTGCTTTTGTCGCATTTCCTGTATTTTATTTAAGTACAATTACTTTAAAGACATTATGGTTAATCGGAAGTTAGAGAGCGTGAAGATTATTTTCTCAGACGAGCGGCAGATCCCTTAGGAATAGCCTTGATTACGTTCCCCACTAGCCGAAGACCAGTATGTCAACAATTGCGAACTCTATTCGTTATTGCTACAGGGAACAATTGTAGCTAAGGGATAACAAATCAGCGCAGTCATCCTAGTGATAACGCCTACTAACATGCAATTAACTCAACGTCAAGTGATGATATGTTATACTCTTAGTCTCATAACCTTGTTACATTAAAGGAATAATAAGGGTGGAATATAACAACTACCATTTTGGTTTTTTTTTACGTATAAGCTACCATATCTCTCTTTGCTACGAGTTTTGTATCCTATTTTGTAGACATGCATAGATTAGAAAATATGTAATGTACGTTATGTAGTATGGTTGCATCGTTCGATTGAGCCTGGTGCTGTAACCACATCGTATATACGTGTTCGCACTTCCAACAAACATTAATTATCATTTTAGCGTCATACTCGTGTGGTTGCATTACTTTGTTGCACTTCGTGCTGTAACGACGAGGTATATTCGTTTTCATATTCTCAATAAATATTGTCAATTAGTCGTCGCAATCGTAGATCCGTTTTCGTATTCCCAATAAGAATTACTCTGTTTCGCGTCGTACTTATGTAGTTGCGTCGGTCGGTTGCAACTCGTGCTGTAACAACATCTTACACGCATTTTATACTCCCAATAAACATTAATTTGAAATTACGCATTTAACTCTTGATTAATTTACAGTTTCTCATTGTACTATGGAAGTTGCAAGAAACGTTAACTGGTAATTAACGCGTCGCACTCGATTGGTTGCGTCTTTCGCTTGCAATTTAACGTTTCACGTATGTAGTTATATCGCTTGGTTGCACATCGTACTGTACTAACATCATATACGCGTTTTCATACCCCAAACGTTAATTGACAGTTACGCACTGTACTCACATGGTTACCACTTAATTCGGTTTCGTGATTTTTCAAAATTACATACACATAAGGTCTTAATGTCAGTTTTTCTGAATTCAAATTTTCTTTCTTTCTGGACGCCGAATATTCCGACGGAAGTGAATTTCAATTGGCCGCCAGTTTCCTTGGGAACGAATATCCCAGAGACAAGCTTTCGTGAGAGAATTTTCCGGGTCGACTTTTGTATTCCAGAGCGAATATTGCGAGAACGAGTAGTCCAGAAGCGGAATTTTTCCTGAAGCGAATATTTCGTAGGCAACTCTTTCGCGGCGAATTTCAAAAAATAACATTTTATTTTATTTTATGTTAAACTGTAAATAATTAAAATCTCATTTATAATAGTGAGGGTTCTCGTGAACGCCAAAATTGAAGCTTTCAGATGTCATAATTCAGATTCCATAAAAGAGCAAAAATTCATTTTCTGGATCGCAGTGAGTAAATTGACTCCTTTAAGATTAATTTTTTCTTAGAAATAAGGCCTTTATGTACACATTTATGTTTTCATCGATATAATGCCCTGTTGTGTACCCTCGATGGATCACACTTATCACGTAGCTTCAAAATATGTAATCACAAACAAAGCTAAAACTAAATTGCACACCTGTTTTGCATGCATGTTTACTTATTTGTTAATGACTCTTTTGTGTATTGCTTGGCTGCATGGTAACGCCCGTATTGCATGAAATTATGCATGTGCGCGTGTGCATGTGTGTATGATTAGGTTTTCTCGAAGGTTTCCTTGTGTATTTGTTTTCATGTGCTCGTTCAGTTTCTTTCATTTGGACGCTTAAATTGTTACTTATTGCATATTTTAGCTTTTTTGGTATGTTTACTAGCTTGTTTTGTACAAGTATGGTCTGGTTGCATTTACGGGGTTTACAGTGTTTTGTACTCGCACACTTACATGATTGGTAGTTTTTGGTTAACAGGTTTGTGGTTGTAAGTGTTTTGGTGTTTGTACTGTTTTCTTCTAGATATTTGCATGTTTGTTTGAAGTGCTTAATTTTTTTTTTTTTTGCTGGTTTTTGTGTTTTGGCAGATCTACGATTCTGTTTGTCGATTTATAAGCTTTACGATATTTGTACTACGACGTATTATATTAGTTATATCTATCATTTTAATTGACTAGTATTGCGCTTACTCAGGAATATTATCCTCCCACCTTTCTAGGTCTTATTCTAACTTTTTCGTCTTGACTAGCAATTCATCTATATATGAAGCATATGAGGCAACTGTCAAATCATGGCTTCTCGTGCCTTTAGTATTAACACAGCTAAATTTATACTTATTGATATGTGAAAATTGGGGAAAAGCTTTGTAGTGAAAGCTGCATTAACATTAACCGTATTATGTAATGCGCAGATTTCGCTACACTTACATTTAACACCTAAAATGTGAGCCTGAATTCAATTGGATCATGCATGCTTTTGGACGTTGAATAATTTTATGTTTGTGGGTTACATGTTTTGTGTTTCGAGGGTTTCCTTGCTTATTAGTTTTCGTGTTTGGAGTTTTTACGTAATCGGGTGTTGTCAGTAGCATTGTTTGTACGTGGTTGTTTGTAGGTTTTAATTGTTTTGGTTTATTTTCTTCCATGCTATGTGCATGTTTCGAGGGTTTTTAGAGTTTGTAGCAACCTTTGTTGAGGACCTCTAAATTATTCTACAAGATCGTGTTACAAACTGAGTGTTAAAATCTAATTATACTGCCAGGTGGTGTTTCAAGATATACTCAAATAGAACGCACTTATAACTTATGTAACTTCATAAGGTCGTGCTAATAGCAATTGTGTTCTACCAAAAAAGGACGCTATACTTACCTCTCCTATCAAAGTAGAACGAATTGGTGTTTGACCAATTAAGAGAAGGTGATGGTGATGGGATCTCTTAGATCTTAGTATCGAGGTTTTACCAAAAAATATTATTTCAAGATGGTGAAGTCCACTTCAACATATAGGAGCAACTCTGCCAAAATCGCCATATTCCATGCTGTCGAAACCGCAACGTAGGTTCTGCCAAAATTATCTTAAATGCAAACGCAAGGTTCCATATGTTGGACCAAGATGTTGAATACACATAAAAGGATCTTGAGCCAAAACAGCACAAAGAAAAGGCATACGGGAAGAAGGTGGGGAGAACAGAAACGAAATTTCGGCAATACCAAAGGAGCACAGGTAAAACATAATTGCCGAATACACGAACAGAATGGCGAGAAGCAAAAATGCCCACAGAAACATGATGGCGACAAAACCAGGAAAGAACTATTATGAGAAATACAGAGTCAAAAGGGGCCTTAAAAGATGTGGTAAAAATACAAAGGAATGAAGAAAAGTCCACGAAACAAGATGTAGGAGAATCGAAAGATAAGGTACACGATTAAAATTGCGGAACACGTAAACACGTAAACTAGATGACTTATATACCAAAACGGCAAATCGAGGCTGGTTCAGAGTAATGTCATAGAAGAAATAATGGACACAAGCTATACGGAAAATGTACCCATTTAAAATGTGAGATCTGGTCACAACACCAGATGAAGTAATAAGGAACGAAAATTGCACAGAAAAAGGTTCGTTAACATGGGGGGTTGGAAAAGCCGATGCAAAGAATACGACAAACTGAAGCTCCTTACTAACTCAAAGAAGAATTTATTTATTGTTTTGTGAAGTCTACGGATATGACAGCGGGCATTCTATACGAGTACTAGCAAATACATTAAACTGCTTACAACGAAGGGTTAAACAAAATGGAAACGGGAGTCCTAGGACGCTGCTCCATAGGTCGAAAGATAGTGCCTGTACCTTGCGCTCGTATGTGTGCGTGTGGGGGGGGGTTGTGTGTATGTGTGTCTGTATGTATGTGTGTGTGTGGGTGTGTGTATGTGTGTGTGCGCGGTGGGAGTATATGTGTGTGGGTGTGCGTCTGTGTGCTCCTGCGTGAGTGCGTGTGTATGTGTGTGTGCGTGCGTGTGTGAATGTGTTCGAGTAAATAAAATTGTTTAACCTGGTAGGCAGTAGTTGAAGATTAACTTGCACAAACAACGATTAATACGACGCCATGATCATGTATACAAGGACATCATATCAGGCAGCAATGAAATCATATTGATAAATATCGTGGAAATCTGATTACATTGCTTTTTACCTATTGTAGCTAAATAAAGGATCAATAAGTATTTTTAAGTTTAACTAATGCTATGGTGAATGATAACATTCTAATTTTTGCTTAATTTAGAATGAATGGATGCAATATTGTTTTCGGATGACTAATTAAGGTAATTAGTAATAGCTGGTGTGAAGCAATACCCGGCCTTCAAGTTGCAAAGTTGAAATTATTAGAAATATAATAATACTTATTTTAGGATAATCATGCAAATCTTTTTGTAATACGTTCACAAACAAAATAAGTAACGTGGAAATAACTATACGTAATAAATAATGTGTCAAGTACACGTGGGAATATTCATTTCATTTAAAGGTTAGCAGACGTTTACATGCCAACTAGGAAAAAAGTAACAAAAGGTCTCCCGCTTCTGCAATCACCATAATTAGCTTATAATTTTGCCAACCAGATGCTAGGACTTCTATACCTTTAAAATGTACAGCTCCGAAAGATTTGATAAAACACAAAGACTGCTACTACTAATTCCCTTACTGCCACAGTTATTGGCATCTAATGCATCAAACTCCGCTAAAATACGAAATTTTAAGTACGTACATTTCATCGTTCTGTATATCGCAGATATTAACATATATTCACACACAAGACGCAGACGAACACAGACAAAGATATAGACAAGGAACACAGACACAGACACAGATCCCGACACAGACACAGACACAGACATAGACACAGGCACAGACACAAGACACAGACACAGACCCAGACACAGACACAGCCACAGGCACAGGCAAAGACACAGACACAAACACAGACACAGACACAAACAGAGACACATACACAGGCACATACACAGGCACAGACACAGGCACAGACACAGGCACAGACACAGACACAGACACAGACACTGACACAGACACAGACACATACACAAAGACACAGACACAGACACAGACACAGACACAGACACAGGAACAGATACAGATACAGACACAGACACAAACATAGGCACAGACACAGACACAGACAGACAGACAGACACAGACGGACACAGCCACAGACACAGACTCAGACACAAACACAAGCACAGACACAGACGCAGACACAGACACAGAGACAGACACAGACACAGACACAGACACAGACACAGACACAGACACAGACACAGACACAGACACAGACACAGACACAGACACAGACACAGACACAGACACAGACACAGACACAGACTCAGACACAAACACAGACACAGACACAGACACAGACACACACACACACACACACACACACACACATATATATATATATATATATATATATATATATATATATATATATATATATATATATATATATATATATACATAGGGTGGGCCACCACCAACGCGTCGGTCTCTAGCACCCAAACGACTGAATTTTTCAAAATCTGTTTGGGCGAGAATATAAGCCTTCTAGGACTACACTCTAAAATTAGTTTGATTTATACAGGGTGATATCAAAGTTATATTATTTTAAATGGAATACCCCCATTAAAATTTTTTTTTTGAAATAAGGTAGTCTTTCAGCAGAGTTCCCTATACCTAAACCTTACAGTTTCCGAAATATTTAACATTTTTTGAAAATGTAGGGTTGTCAAAAAATTAAAGTATTTTTCGATTCAGAAAAGATGAGACAATCTAATCTAAGTCATCGTAATAAGGATATTTGGAAGTACTTATTCTGTTGTTTATTGTTTCAAATCATAATTTATAAAATACGAAGAATAACGCGTAAAGTTAACAAACTTCAAAGTTAAATATCTTTGTTATTTTAAATACAACGCCCAAGAAATTTTTATCGGAATGGAATAGTCTTTTGACAATAGTTCGAACTGTATTAGGGTTCCCTTTACCTAACTTCAATACTTTTCGAGACATTAGTGTATTTGTTAGATTTTTAGAAATTACGCCATTAACTCATGTCGATCAGTTAGAATTCTGTGATTTACAAAGGTTACAAATGTGTTAAACGGTTTTTGGTTTATTAAGGTTATCAAGGTTATACGGTTGCTGGAGTAAATGTTCAAACTGATGACCGTCTTCTTGAATGCATAGTCTAATTCTATCTTCCAAATTTTGTCTGACTTTTCTTAAGATACCTGGAGTAATTGTGTCCACCGCATTTCTAATTCTCTCTTTCATATTGTCTGCAGTAGTAGCAGGAATATTGTAAACAATATTTTTAATATAGCCTCATAAAAAGTAATCCATTGGAGTAAGAGAAGGCGATCTTGGTGGCCAATGACATTTTCCGTTCCTTCCAATCCATTTATTAACAAATTTCCTGGTTAAATAATTTCTAACTCTACGATCAAAGAGTGCCGGTGCCCCATCTAATTGTAGCTACATATTCCCTCTAATGTTCAACGGAACGTTTTCGAGAAGTGTCCAATAATTCCTGCCCATACGTTTATGCTCCAACGATTTTGGCGGTCAACAGTATTAAAAGCATGCCTATTCTCAGTATCATAATAGTGAAAATTATGTCTATTTACCAAACCGTTGTTGTGAAATGTTGATTCATCAGTAAACAAAACGAAATTTAGAAAATCTTGTTGATCCCCTATTTTTTCAATTGCCCACAAACAGAAATCTATTCGTTGTTGAAAGTCATTACCATACAAATTTTGATGAATTTCTATATGATAAGCATGAAATTTGTGTGTTTTGAGAACTCTTCTCACACTTCCTCTACTTAAATCTGTTTGTTTAGCAATTACTCTAGTACTATTGTGGGAATTTTCAGCGATAGATCCTAATACTAAAAACTCACTATCTTCATTGTCAGTTACCGGTTTACTTTTATTAGGTTTTGGATAGGCAGTGTTACCTGTGGCTCGAAATGTTGGTAAAAGCCTTTCAAAAGCTCTCGTATCAGGATGGTTGCGATCAGGGTACTTTTGGGCATAAACCCTGGAAGCCAAAAGACAATTTTCATGGCATTCTCCTATAGTCAACACCATATCCACTCCTTCTTGCACTGAATATTTCATTGTAATGCAAAAATCATCAATAGTTATAAACACTGTCGTATTTTGAAATACGTCAATATGACAGAAATGTTTATAAATCAAAGAATTCTAACTTATCGACATGAGTTAATGGCGTAATTTCTAAAAATGTAACAAATACACTAATTTCTCGAAAAGTATTGAAGTAAGGTATAGGGAACCCTAATACAGTTCGAACTATTGTCAAAAGACTATTCCATTCCGATAAAAATTTCTTGGGCGTTGTATTTAAAATAACAAAGATATTTAACTTTGAAATTTGTTAACTTTACGCGTTATTCTTTGTATTTTATAAATTATGATTTCAAACAATAAACAATAGAATAAGTACTTCCAAATATCCTTATTACGATGACCCAGATTAGATTGTCTCATCTTTTCTGAATCGAAAAATACTTAAATTTTTTGACAACCCTACATTTTCAAAATATGTTGAATATTTCGGAAACTGTAAGGTTTAGGTATAGGGAACTCTAATGAAAGTCTACCTTATTTTTACACCTTATTTAAAAAAAAGGAGGGTATTCCATTTAAAATAATATAACTTTGATAAGTAACAAGTTTATAGATCACCCTGTATAAAACAAACTAATTTTAGTTTGTAGTCCTAGAAGGCTTACATATTCTCGCCCAAACAGATTTTGAAAAAATTCAGTCGTTTGGGTGCTAGAAACCGACGCGTTGGTGGTGGCCCAACCTGTATATATATATATATATATATATATATATATATATATATATATATATATAGATACACACTACACAACACACGCACGCACGTGTTACGCAGGCACCCACCCACCCACACACGCACGCACCTACACAACACACACACACACACACACACACACACACACACACACACACACACACACGCACACGCACACGCACACGTACACGCACACGCACACTCCTGGTCTGTTACTCCTCGTTGTTCCACTAACTGCACTACCCCAGGAGTAAGTTTTACTTCCGTCTCCTATGTCTATCATCTCGTTTATAGGTACTTCGGCTCGTGAACATACTCCAAACGGACCCTAGTTACTTACGAATTTATTTTGACTCTTCGAATACTTATACTAATTATTAACTCCAATGATATTAACACTCGATAAAATAATGTCTATACATACTCTAGTATAATGAAGATACTTTACTTATTATTGCCCCTACCCGATTAGCTAGAAAACAAATACAGTTTGATATCTACCACCTAACATTTAACGATGTGCATTTGATTCTACTTTAATCTAATGTAGAATAGTTGTGACACAATTGTTACTCGTATTAACATCACGTGTTTTTGGTTTTTATTGCTTTGTGGCTGTTATTGCTCTTTTAGTTAGTCTTTCTCAAGTTTATATTTTATAACCTAACCTTTCGAAAAAGTTTTACTGCAATTTGTGTGTATGTAGTATGCCTGGTTTAAATCTACCTATTCATAACTAAGCTGCTGGCCACTCGAACTTACACACAGTGATTTTTAGGCAAAATTTAAAGTTAAATATTTTCAATAGGAATGCAAATTTTTGAACGCGGCTTGCAAATTTTAAGAGCTATTTTTTTCTGATTAAGCTGTATGACGTATATTCATCGTAGGACCATAGGTTTATTATATATGGGGTGATCAATGTGTGATCAAAAAGTTTGTAAAAATTCGAGTAGCAAAATTTTTAAAATGCTATAACTTGACATTGCATTGACGATTCTTGATGATTTTTGCGGATTTGGAATCCTTGTTTCGGACAAAACAGTTAAGAGCACATTAAATAAAAACAACTTGAGGTGAGAATTTATTTTTACAAAAACTTAAATAATGCCAAACCTTGGAGGGCGTCATACCCCACATTTTTGTTTATTATCGACCCGGTATAATGTGTAAATTTCAACCCTCAAATAAAATTCTTAGACCATAGAAAATCTACGTGAAACAAGGATTCCAAATCCGCAACAATCATCAAGAACCGTCAATGCAATGTCAAGTTATAGCATTTTAAAATTATACTACCCAAATTTTATGTTGAGTAGTGTGTGCAAGGCCTAAGGGCCTTAATCCAAAAACTGACAGAAACGTCTAGAGATATTGTTGTTACCTTAGTAATGAACCGTATTGCAACGACCAAAAAAATTTTTTGCGGAAATTTCACTCATACAAACTTTTTGATTTTTTGCATGACTTCAGTGATCACCCCGTATATAATAAACCTATGGTCCTACGATGAATGTACGTCATGCAGCTTAATCCGAAAAAAACTAGCTCTTAAAATTTGCAAGCTGCGTTCAAAAATTTGCATTCCTGTTGGAAATATTTAACTTTAAATTTTGCCTAAAATCACTGTGTAAGTTAGAGTGGCCAGTAGTTTAGTTAATCTATCTGATTCCTTCATCATACACGACTCAAAATTTTATCAATACATATTGCTGCTTCTTACTAAACTAGCAATTCATAAATATTAAAAATATACTTACATTATTTACCACAAATGCTAATAATATCATCCATCCCCAACCTCCATCAGGAGCGACCGAATTTTTATCAATCTTTTTGATAGACATATTTCTCGTATCTAAATGTCTTTTCTGTTAACAAAGCAGATTAAAAACAAAGCACCTTTTATACGATATTGTTGTGAGATGTCAATTTACGTACATTTGATTATTGAGAAATTGAAAACTAGTTTGATAAATTTATAATTATAAGTAAAGTTCTCTGCGTAAAAAAAACCTAATTGTTTGCGTCTAATTGTATAATTAATTAAACTTACTATGTTCGATTCTGTGAACACTTGCTCACAACAGATGCTAGGTATTATTTACAAATTATCATTTAAAGTGTTGTATTAAACGAATGAAGGGTTATTTAGATAATAATAGATTGGGTAATTAAATAATAATTTATGCGTGAAGGCTGGGTATGTGGTACTTATGTAAACAAAGACAGAGTAATTATGAATAAACAGTATTAATAATAAGAAAGAATAAATTAAATTTAAATTAAATTAATTTCAGTGCGATAACGGTTAGCTTTCAATAAATAAATAAATTATACGTGCAATGCGCAAAGGAAGTGCGGAAAATGTCAAATAATTGGAAGAAATTGAGAAAAAATTACATAAACCTGTGAAATATATGCTGAATCTTCATAATAGAATAAAATACTTGCCTTTTTTTTTTTTTTAACTGTTTTGTATATTAAAGTTATACAAACTAAACGTTTCGATAACTCTTACAGTTATTTTCATCAGTAGTAGTATTATCTATTAAAATTGTTAAAAATGTTGAAACAGTTTTATGAAATTTGAAAATTAAAACATAAACATAAGCCTGCTACTAATATAACAGTTTGAGAAACGTATAAAGCCGTCTATAGAATACAATTTTAGTAAAGAATAACTACATCATTAAAAATTAAATATTGTTAAACTGTCTTGAAGATGATAAACCAGCACACCCTCTAACAGGCTAACGGTGAAAAATGTCAACAAAAAACAAATTTAACAAAATGTAACCAAGTTATGATGTAAGTGTAAAGTTGTGAAAAACTTCAGTTTGAAAATGGTAAAAGCATTCACGAATATAAACATGACATCGATTAAAATAATCCAGTTATATCTAACAAGGAAATAGCTTTGCCAATAGGTGCTAGTGTTACTTAACAATGAAAAGCATAATGCAGAATGTTCTATGTAATTTTTTTATTTAAGGGGATTCGGCCCTGAAACTAATCAAAATCTGTAATAATGGAAATATCAACTTAATTTTTTTACACTCTACCCTTCCATTCATTAGATACAATATAGGTATTTTAAAGTTTGGGAACCACGACACGTATTCGCTTAAAACTAAAAGGGTTTTGTTAGATTTAAAGGAAAAGCATATTTGCCCATTGATGGCTTTTCCATGCATTTATGCAAAATGGAAGTAATGGCAATTGGTTGCTAGCTAGGGATCGGTTTCGTTATCCTAAAACCAGTTTGACTGGTTTAAGGGATACAGTCTAGGCCAGTCGCCTTATTGAATCAATCCTACTAGTGTACATTCATAGCAAAAAAAATTTGACTAGTCGCACATCCTTTCCAGAATCATTAAGGTACGAGTTTGGTGCAAATTCACAAAAAGTTGGTTGTATCTACAGTCAGAAAATTAAGATCAATGTTTTTACTGATGGCTTTAGTTCAAAAATTTACAACTAACGAACAGCTTTTTAGCTTTAGCGATACCACGTTTGCATGTATTTCTATTTCCGGCGTAGTTATAGGATTTACATTTGGTGTAAGATTTATTTTTGAAAGATGTTGCAGCTGCACCAGTCTTCTTAAACCAAGTTTGGAACTAGAAGCGACAAAGGTTTTGTTTTTTTGGAAATGTATAACTCTGCGCCTATGAGCATGACTTCAGATACTGAAAGAGCAATGGAATCATGAAATTCACTGTCATTGGAAGTCCTATAGATACGACAATATAATTTCACAAATTTAGAACCAGAATGCTTCAACCAAACCATTCCAAGTTCTTTATTCTCCAAATAAGAGCAAGCGATGCTCTTATTGTCGAGTGAGTATTGCATTGGGGAAATTGAAAATCGGCTGAATCGGAGTTTCCGGAAAAAAGTGTGTTTTTCATAGGAACAAAGTATCAGGTTCTAATTGTTCAAAGTGTTGAAGTATTGGTGAACAGTATTGAGGAGGCCATGGATGTTAAAATGGTACAACAGAAAGTGGGTACTTTGGATGGCTAAGGCTGCTTCTGTCTTGCCCACCGTGACAAGATTTTACATCCGTCATTTATTTATTTTCTTTTTTAAATGTAATACAAGAAAGCAACCTTACATTTCGGTCTCCCATATAGTTTGACAACATGCAATCCTAGTATTAATAATATGCAACCTAGCCCCTGACGTATTAGTAATGATAGAAGTTTGAATGCGGGATCCCCTTAAGGCGCCTCTATTCAGTTCTAAGAATTTCGATCCCACTCCTTACTGATAGGCAACATACATATATCAATACTCCCTGAGGGATAAAACTAAACTTGTTGAAAACGTCTCTAGTTCCACATGTATTTGCATATACGTTGTATTGTTTACATCGCTGTTGACGTAGCACATCTTTACCTCATCTGACAAAATATCAACTACCAATCCTCTATTGTTGAAACTGGGGATAGTAAAACCAGTTTTGTAACTTATGTAGTTTATTGTTAGAACATTATTGAGTGCATTGCCTTAGAAATAATTAAAATTACACGATTACCCTTTATGCAGCTTTTTTTTTGTTACAACTTTGTTCTCAAATTCGATAATATTAGATGCTTTGTGAATATCGCAAGTTATAATTAGTGTAATTAAGGACCAACTTTGCATACGAATGTATAAATTAAGGTTTATGCAGAAATAGAAATTTAATTGCCCACATTATATTATTACAATTATCTTAATTGACAATCATTCTTTATTGAAAATAAAAGTAGATAAAAATTTCTCAAATTGAGGAATGAATTGTGCATAATTGATAATTAATTACGAAGTACGTTAGTGAAATATTTGTTAATTGTTGTTTACCATTTTAAATAAATCATCGGCAGGAAACTAATTAGGTTGATAATTGCACTTATATTGGTATTTATACAAAACGTAAAAACATAAAACATTGTTTATCGCATGCTACTGCAGCAGTGAGTAGTTGTGGATTTTATCATACTTCGAGGGTTTAAAACCATAGTGACGTAAGTACAAAAGCGGTAGTTGTCAGGAAACGAGAAAAATACTTTCTGAATGTTTTATTAAGTACAAAAAATTTAAGTAGTAAAGTAAATTAAAAAAAACGGTTGACAAAAATGTATACATAAATCATTTTAATCATCCTCTTCATTCCCACTATTAATACATGCTTCGCCTGCTTCATTACTCAAATTAAGGGAGGAATAACATCAGCACAGAGTTCCACTATATTTTTGAGTTTTTTGGATGTTATAGGGATGGAATTTACGTAAGCTCTTCTGAGTTCCAAATCCTCTTTACATTCTTTTCTAAGGCTTCCACGTACCGCAGTTTTCGAAATTTTAATTTCCAAAAAGTTTTCACACTCCATATACCATATTAGAAATTGGAACCATACAACTTTAAGCCACTGTATTTTGTTTCCATCTTTGTTAGTTTTTTTCTTCGTACTAGATTTTGTGCCAATCACTTAAAATCAAGAAACCAAGACTGATCCGTTTCAATTACTGCATATTTGGACTTTTTGAGGCTACCATTATTATAGCATACCAGTCAGGTGGATCAAATATATCGACATTCTTACTCTGTTTTTTATTTGCGCATGCACTGAGTCACATTTCATCATGGACTGACCCGGTTCGAAAAACATTTCGTTTATTATAATATCACTACCAAAATATCTCGTGGCGTACAAAAACATGGCAACCATGTTCACATTTCGGTTTTGCCCACTGTAAGTATCCAAAAAAAAGTAAAATTCTTTCTGCTGTTGGTGAATCTCTGTATTTCCAGAGACATAAAGCAATATCAATTGATCCGCGTTTAGCTATACCCTCATTCCAAACGAAATTATTTGCATTTTTAGATGCAACATCAAAAATTGTTAAGTGATAAACTGCCAATCCTCTCTTATAAAATATTTTTTAGTGTTTGTGTTAGGGATATAGCTTCTAAATCGAATTCGGCCAAAAAATATTCACCTACCATTGCCTTTACTTTTAAAGAATTTTGCATGTTTCTAGCTAAAGTTTTTCTCTTTAAATGCTCGTAGTGATCGTACTGTTTTGTTAACTTATCTTTCTCCGTTAACTTGCCAAAAGCAAAACATTTATCGCACATATCCTTCCTGGGACGTGAAATGATATATTAAAATGTGTTTTAAAAATATTCCGGTAGTACGAAAGCTTTTCTGGCCTTAGATGTTGCCTTGGACATCCTTCCTTATACAGATCGTACTTAATTTGAACATTTAAATCAGCTGGAAGATATTCTTTAACCGTATCTTTGCGGCAATGGTGCGACGGCACTTGCGGAAATTGGTTAATATGGGCAACTACAAACACTTTGGACGCGTCGGGTCGTTTATTGCCCGGAACATGGTACTTCTCTTGTCAGCTTCAACTATATTTTCGTTTGTGCGCTTGGATACCACTTGTCTTACAAAAGTCTCAAAAATATCTAATGTTTTAAGGAAAAGCCCTCGGCAAACGGGAATTTTGTTAACATCATTTACTAAACTGTAAATCTTTGAATTTTTTCGTCTAGATATTTCTGATGGCGTTCTTTTAGACTTTTTAGGTAAAATTTCAACTAGCGAACTAACGATTTTCGATATCAGCAATGTTCCAAAACGTTTGATGTACGCTTTGTCGCAGTTCCTCGCTAAACTTTGTGTTACAACTTTTTGGACATTTATTGCAATCCTTTTGCTGAACTTTTTTTACCTTTGCAGGTATTTCCTTTCTTAGAACTGAAACATAGGTTTCACGTTTCTGACGTTTAGATTTTCGTAAGTTTTTTTCCGTGAAGCTGGCTCTGGAATTCTTTTCCTCTTCCTGTCTTATCATATTAATGTTTATAACAACAACTACCTACTGAATATAGCAATTATTATTTAAGGTATAAGCAGAATATAATTACACTTATTGGCTTCTGACAAGTTCCGTTCTTTTACCAGTAAATTATATTATGGTTCTTAACCCTCAACTTATCAACGATTGGTATGTGAAAATTTTTATTTGCATTTATCATGCCGAAAAATTAAAGAAGCTTATTTATACCAAGGAAAAGCATGAAAGTGCGAATGAGACAACTAAATGCCAGGTTAGTAGAATATTTATTTTGTATTTATATGATTATACCAAAACATACGCATCGTTGTAAATAGGTAATTCTAAATGTTTGTAAGAGATGGAAAAAGGTTTTAGATCCAGATACAGTTACAGTACTCAATAAGGGCCATGTTCTAAATCTTCGATTGTAATGGAGGCATTAGAAATTCGAATTTCGCGCTGTTATATGAAGTTAAATGGTTATTGGTTATTTGTGTATAAATGTAATTAATATTAAAATAAAAAGTTTGAGCTTGTTTCGATGAGTATTTGTATAGTAAATTGGAAAGCTTTAATAAATACGCGGCAATTTGAGGATATGACTGGAGCAAGTAGGAACGTTGTTATACTGATGTATTTTTTGTGAGTCAGTCGCGCTAAGTAAATGAACAGAAAGGGTCGCACTAAGTAAGCGATTAAGGTTGAATTGAAGTTAACCAAACTGGTGAAAGGCGAGCGCTGCTGCTAGATTTATGCTGCGATTAATATTATGTAATTATAACGAAAAGTCAGTTAATATAGTAATAAAGAAATATAAATGAAATTTTTCCTATGAATGCGAGAAAAGCTAAAATAATAGAAAATGCAACTGTTGTCAAGTTGACGGAAGTAAAACCATAATCTAAAGTACGTATTAAAAATGACGTAATAAGTGAAGATACGCGTTTTATATGTATCAGAACCGTAATCAATTGTGTTTAAATAGTGAACAATAAATATAATAGACAGTAATCGATCCAAATTGGTACATCAAGGTATAAAGGACAATAACTCGAAGTTATTTATGTATAAAAAGGGAACATTCGCGGTTTGTAAATAGATAGCATTTTGTTGCGCAGGCTATTTGTAGTTAAAACTGAACAATTAAGTAAAACCTGTAGTGTAAATATATGGAGCAATTATTGACTAAAATCATTAACTGATGAAAGAAAATTAGAATAGTATTGATCCCCAACAAAGATCCAAAGAAAATAGCGAAAAGGACAAAGTGAGCAAGGTGGTAGCAGTCTATAACCCATGCGAGGCCCATTGATCGGTCCAAGGAACACAATCATTACATCATCAGTTTTTCAACAAAGTGATATCAAGTAAGACCTTTTGATAGAACTAAACGAAAATTGGTGTTTTATTTATTCTAAAATTTATGTTTGGATACAAATGCTGAACGAAAATGTATTTCGTTGATCATTTGTAAAGGATTGTTTTTGCGTTAAGGGCACTAACATAGAATTAGAATCATTTTTATGTAATGTTGTAAACAAAACAGTCTGCATTTAAAATTTGACTTAATTAAATATTATTACTTTTGATATATTTTTGTTATTGACTGTTACAAATCTTAAAAGCTTATACAAACACTGCGTGTGTAAATACTGAAGAAAGCAAGTTCAATTAATTGCAAAGTACAGGTAATTAATAACATCAGATTGAGAATAATCTTGATGAATGATAGCGATAACCATTTAACCCATTGTTAAGCTAGCTGGAGGGTCCCGATAAAAAGGAGAAAGAAATTTTTTGAGTGATTATTAAAGTTCATTTACACAAACAGAAATGTGATCAAAATAAAAGTAAAGCTTATTTAATGAATGTTATCTTTATAAATTAAAATCATTTAGTTAACGTAAAATCATTTCACATTTTTCATAAAAAAACAATATAAAATTTTTACTCAATGAGTTTGGGAATTATAAAATATTGAAATAGAACCCAAACATTATAGAGGCACATTACAAAACGACCCCCAACGTGACGGCCATAACAAAATAGCCCCCAACAGTAGGGATAATAAAAAACCCATTGCAATATGGTGCCCAAATGTAAGGACCATTACACCATGTAAGAAGCCAATACTGATACTGATCACGTTACTAGTCATGATGAAGAGACATATTATGGGTCAGAATATGAAAACAAGAAATCTGAAAGCGGTCACGTTACTAGTGGCCATAGATTAATAAATGTTTCCTACTTTCTTAAACAGCTAAAAAATATATCGCACCAAGATACCCATCAATTTTTTATATTATCATTGCCCTAGTGATCAAATATATGCTTTTTAAGGGGTTGGTTGCAGCTTTTGAAAAAATTGAAGGTCTGGAAAGTATATTTAGGTGTGACGTATGTAACACTCCTAACACTATCAGATGGGATAATATTAAAAATGGTAACGTAACAGGTACTAATTTATCAGCTGTTTTAGGTACAATATCAACTGGCATTGGCTACTCACAATTGAGTGGATTACTTTCGGCTTTGAATATACCATCTTTCTCAACCAATACATGCAACAAATATCATTCGATGGTTTTGGAAGCCGTTGATTGTGAAATTTTGGCACAAATGAAACAGGCTGGTGAAAAAAAACAGCTAGCAATATACACGCCCGATATGACGAAAGACGGTATACCTATCATATCAGTGATTGTTAACGGAGCTTGGAGCAAACGATCATATAAGACGAATTATAACGCTTTGTCAGGAGTTGTAAGTAGTAAAATAATAATTAAATAATGACTACATTTTATTTCCGTAGGCTTGCATTATTGGAGCAAAAACCAAAAAGATATTGTATATGGGCGTAAAAAATAAATATTGCTTTGTTTGTGCCAGAGAAAAATTAACAGAACCACCAACTCATGTTTGTTTTAAGTACTAGACTGGTAGTTCAACATCTATGGAGGCATCAATAATTACGGAAGGTTTTCGATAGTCTATACAGATGCATGGATTAATTTACGGTTAATTAATAGAAAAGGCACCATACGGACCTACCTTTGTGATCGAAAAGGTAGAATAGACAAATCATCTCCTGAGAAATAACATCAATAAATTGTTCGACCTTTAAAAGAACAACGCCTTCCTATCACTCTTCGAAAACAAGTCACCTCAATTGATTCATTACGCAGGTTCAGATGTGCTGTCACAAAAGCTATTGCCTTTACAAAAAATGAGAACGAACCTTTAGCAAAAAAAAACAAACAAATTCTGCTTAGGAAAGATGTTATAAATGGTCCCAATCAAATCTTTGGGGAGCACTTTCAATGTGATGAGTATTTCTGTAAAGAGGAAGGAAAACAAAAGGTATTTGGAAACAATATTTATTATTAATTGAACAGTAACAATAATACTCTTTTAGGAGAATCTGGTTCCTGGCTTAAAACCAAACGGATTATATGATTTATTTATTATATTATATGCTGTATGATCTCGACACCAATGCTGCTGAAACTTTTAATTCCGTAATAGCTAAATTTGTAGGAGGAAAGAGAGTAAACTTTGCATTGAAAGATTCATATGAATGCAGATGCAAGTACGCTGCTATATCGTTTAACACCAAAGGTGACTTTCTGTACGGTATGCAGCCGAAACTTTTTGGGAACGACTATAAACCACTGTACTTGCAAAAATTCCGAGAGGAAAAAATTATAGCACCACGGGTTAACGTAAGATTCTGGATGCATTACTAACAATCATAATACAATGTTATTTATACAGGTCGTGTTCCAACACGAAAGTTATTTGCTGTTGCAGATGAATACTATGGTCATGAAGTTGCAGTTGAGGAAATACCGGACTGAGACCTGGAGTATTATATTGAAAAAGTAAACCAACTAATGAAGGAATTGAAAATCGTTGATCGAGCAGTGATATGTGAAGAAACGGTGTTACAAGGTAATTGTGCGCAATGGAAAATGGAGCGAAAAGAAACGACATTTGGAAAAATATGTAAAATGAAAAAAAGAACCACCACGGATAAAGCTGTGGCTGCTCAGTTGTATTCCAGTTTTAGGGGCACATATGCTACAGAATTTGGTCTAATTCACGAAACGAGTGTCATTTGTTTATTTTAAGAGCAACATCAAAAAAAAGTTCAACGCAGTGAGTTAATTATTGATGAGGAATTTCCATTTCTGGCGTGTTCACCTGATGGTTTAGTAGATGACTACGCGGTAATTAAAGTCAAGTGCTCTGCACAAAGTGAAAACCTCCCACCAATTCAAGCATTTGAAAATGGTAAAATAGATTATTGCATGAAAGAAGGGCAAATATATCCATAACTATTATTACCAAGTTCAGGGATTGCTTCACATTACCAAAAGGAACATTTGATATTTTGTCATCTGTACCAGCGGGGGATACATCTTAAAGAAATCGAAAGGTAACTAAATAGACGTACGTAGGAGAGAAAACAAATATTTAGATATTTGTTTACTTGCAGAAATGATTCTTTTTGAACCACAAAGATTGTGGAAAAATTAACGGAATTGGTTGATCCACGAAGGAGTCGAAGTCAACCTCTAAGAGAAGTTTATATGTCCTAGCTTTATTTTTTTTATTTTTTTGTTCAGAATATAAATAATTATAAAATAATAATAAATAATAATTTTATTTATGTATTTAAAAAAAACATACCTACCTAACGCAATTTCGTGAGCAATACATAAGAGTGATAGATAATAATACAATTTATATTTCTATAACATTCACACAACTTTGTGTTACAAAGTATAAAGTAAATCACAATTACACCAAACCCAATGATTGTTGTCTTCAGGTTAAAAATCAATAACAACAATGGGTTTTGGATTCAATTATTAGAAATGAATTAGTCATACAGTAAACAGGCAGCGTTGTCGATACTCAGGTAGTTATAATTTCACCTTAGGGTTTGGTGCCATATTAGTTGCCTAACTTTACATTCGCTGATTGAAAGCTTTTTCAAAATATAAAATACTTTTTTCTGTATTTACTGCATTACTATAATAGTTGAAAAAAATATCTTTACGCACAGCTGTACAATGTTATTAAAGAAACATATAACTGCAAAAATTTTGTTCGTATCGCGTTTACCAACTGAGATATCTTTTAAGTAAGTTTTACTAATAGTGGTAATTATTTTCAAAATTAAGATGATTATCAAGAAAATATTTACGCACGGTTAATATGTACCATTTGACAAACAATATCCAGTATTGTGAATTTCTTTAAACTTGGTACTAGATACCGATTAGCATTTTTTGAAGCGATTATGGAAGGTATTGTTTTCATTTAGTAGCAGATACTGACATTTGGTATCGGATGTGGACAGGAGCAGAGACATGTTTTCAGCAACATTCTAAGTAAAAGTACTAGGTAACAAATACTGCACAGTTTTTTTTTGTATTGTGTTACTTTTAAATATTGTGGTAAACTCAAAAGCTAATTATTTTGTACTATTAGTAAATGCGTTTATTACAGATCCCTAACGAAAACTCTGATAGAATTAAAATACTTATCTGTTAGGATTTTAATCGTGCATTTTTTTATCATTACACTAACCTAAACGTTTTAATGAAAATTACAGTTATCGTCCTTAGTAAATAATAATGGTTTTAATAAATATATGAAATATGAAAACGAGAATATAGGCCTGCTATAACATGTACGAAAACGTGTTTGCAAAAGGCAACCAACGGAATGTTTACTTTAGCAATAGAATAGATCTTTAAGAGATAAAGTATTATGAGACCTCCTACAAAATTATAAATCAGAACACCTCCCAACGAATAAGGGCTGACATCTAAATATGTCACAATCAAAAAACAAAGTTTATAAAATTTAATCAAATTATAATAATCTAAGGTGTGAAAACTTTAATTTTAAAGTGGTAAAGTTATTTACTCGGCGTACTAACTATTATACTACTGAATCATAACAAAATACTTATCCTTTCTGGGGTTTACCTTACTAACACTTATTTTCATAATTAATGTTGATACTGCTTTTCCTCCTTTTGTAGCTAATATTACAGATAGAATTGAAAAAATCCTAATTAAATATGGCATTAGGACTATTTTTAAACATACAAGATAAATTAAAGATCATTTAAGAACACCTAAAGATGTGTCAAACCCATTATCATCTTCCGGAGTGTATAAGTTATCTTGTTCATGTGGAAAAGTATACATTGGAACCACAAAACGTAGCTTTAATACAAGACGTAAAAAATATATGATATTTTGTAGATTAGGTCAACCAGAGAAGTCTGCGATCGCTGACCATGCCTTGAATAACCTAAATCAAGACATTCAATTTGACAATATGGAAATATAGTCAAGATAAACTCATTATTGTGTTCGTTTACAACGTGAAGCTATTGATATATGTAAACACCCTAATAATTTTAATAGAAAAAAGAAAATCTCCGTTTAAATAGGTTTTGGCATCTTATAATTAAAAAAAAAAGACATAATGATACGTTTTAATTTTGACTTTTGCTATGTCTAGGTTTTTTGCTGTGTTTTTCCTAGACCTTGAAGTAAATGCTTACCAATTATATATTAAATTACCACAGCACTATAATTTAACATAAGTCGTTGAAATTAAGATTAAAATTAAAAAATTACAAAAAACGTTCTGCATTATGCTTTTCGTTGTTAATAACACTTGCACTTATTGACAAAGATATCTCTTTGTTAAATTTAACTGGATTATTTTATTGGATACATGTTTATATTTGTGAATGCTTCTATCATTTTGAAATTGAAGTTTTTCACAACTTTACACTTACATCGTAACTTGATTAAATTTTGTTAAATGTGTTTTCTGACTAACATTTTTCATTGTTAGCTTTCGCCGTTAGAGAGTGTTCTGATTTGCCACCTTTAATAAAGTTTAACAATATTTAATTTTTAATGACCTAGTTATTCTTTACTAAAATTTTATTTTATAGTTGGCTTTATACGTTCTCAAACTGTTATGCTGATAGCAGGCTGATGTTTATGTTTTAATTTTTCAACTTTGACAAAATTGTTAGAACATATTTAACAATTTTAATAGATATTACTACTGACAAAGTGTTATCGAAACGTTTAGATTGTAAAATTTAAAATACACCATTAAAAACCCCAAAAAAGATAAGTATTTTATTATGTGTGATAATGGCCAAAGTACATTTTCATGAATCATAACAAGTCTAACAAAATAGTTATGTGTATGCCAAGTACACCAAATGCTACTTTTACGGCCGAAAGTAAAACTGGCGGACAGCCGACACAGACAATCTTGAGGCCGTACAACACATTTTGGTCCGTGACGTACACAAAATTTTGTGTGCACCCATTTAAATACATATGAATACACATGTTCCGTTACTATTTAGCTGTGTATAAGAGATAAAGAAAGGTACACGATTACAAACCCAAAATGTAAGTATTTTATTTATGAATGAGAGTTGTAAAAGTTTAGTTGATGATACGTCGTAACGCAGAAACCAAGGAAGAAGTTATATTCTACATTATATGATTAATTGCTACCAAAGTAAAAAATAGTCCAAACGTACATTCGGAAATAATTTGTAAAATTCTAATTGAGTTGATTAAAAAAGCTGATGATAAAATAAAGGATCGAATTTCCGCTACGAATCGTTATAGTGAAATAGTAGGCTATAAAGGACTAAAAAGAAATTTAAATTAATTATGGTGATGAAAAGATATGATAAAAAAGTATGAGTGAAACAGTAATAAATTGGAAACATGATTTTTTGTGGCATCTTGATGCCGCTGAAAGATGAAGTTAAATTGTATACTAGCTATTAGATAATAAAGGAGATTATTATTAAATTTCCATTAAAAACAAAAAATATTTTTCATGGTGCGAAGTTAAGAGTGTGGAAATAATTCACTATTAATTAAATAACAGAGGTCAAACTTATTATCAAATAAAAAATCAGTAGCTATTACATAACTAAATATCTGGTGTGAAACACCACACGACCTTCCAACCTAAAAAATAGAAATTAACAGAAATGAAATAATCTTAATAACATTTTATTAGGATAATTATGCAACCACTATTATAAGATGTTCATTACGATAATAGGAAACATTGTAAACTCCAAAACAATAATATATGTCAGCCAGACGTTTAAAGTCTAACAGAGGTTAATAGACATCTAGATGCTAACTTAAAAGAAATGAAATAATTTTAATTTCAATTTTTTGAAGATAATCATGCAATCTCTTTTTTATACGTTCATAACGAAAGCAGGCGACATTATAAAAACAAAAACCATCATCTATGTCAAAATGACGTTTAAAACTTTACGTCAGATAGAAATTAATAGACATAAATACATGTTAACGTGAAAAAAAATTCCAAATCCACCCATTTCTATAAAAATATGGATAATACAGCTTCAGCATTTCCAATCATATAGGTAATTCAGCGAAAAACCGATGCACATCATAAATTTATTTAAGTAGTTCCAAGTAATACTCATGTTACTATTTCGTATGTCAACATAACTAAAAAAAGTTAGAAACAATCTAGAACGTTGGAACTACATCGGTTTTTTCGCTGGATTGTCTCTATTTATTTAATTTTCACATTTATTTCGCTTTAGATTAAAAAACCGTATATTGAAAATCTATGTAAAATTAAATTTTCTTTAAAAAACACGTCAACAGCAGGGTTTCCCAAAGTGGTCGATATCGACCCCTTGGGGTCGAAATCATTTTCTCAGGGGTCGACATAGATGAAAACTGATTTGGCGGTCGACGAGGTCTAAACATCGACCCCTATTAATTAACACAAGTTCTTATTTGAAACTTTCAAGATACTGCATGAGTTGTATTACGTGTATCAACTTGTTATAAGAATGACTAATATTTTAGTAGGAAGTATCAGTGTTGAACTTTTAAAATTTGACGCATATACGCGATTTAACACGAACGAAATCATGATCAAGTTTAAATCCCAACATCCTCCTGATATTTTACTATATAACACTTAGGTTGAAAGTCCATTTGCGTTTTGAAATTCGTTGGAGCTTGAATGATTATACACTCATCTAGGAATTTATTTCAAGAGATTACAAAGTGATTACATAGTTAAATAAAATTAATTAAAATAAAGTGATTGAAAAAGAATTTACAAAGTGCTTAGTTACCTACGCGCGTTAATAGCTTAACCATACATTTCTGCAGTTTATGAAAAAGTAACAGGGTAAGTACCAAAAAACGATTTAATATTTTTCTAAGTATTTTTTTAAATTACTTTAGAAAAGTATAAATTATAAATGTTCAATTTTCTTTGTTTTCGTTTTTTACGCTGATTGGTACCTAATACAAATTTTCTATTCTATCCAAGTTTACCAATGAGTCAGTTCGTGAGCATACCTAAAAACATCCAGTACCTAGGTGTGATAAAAATAAGCTCGTGTGCAAATTTAACAGTTTTATTGTTGTTTTTTTTTAAGTAGTTTCTTAAACATTTTTTTTTGATTTTCAGGTTTACTGCGAGTTTTATGACGGCAGACACGAAAAAAAAACGCAGACAATACAGTTTTGACTACTTGAAGTTTGAATTTATTCCATCTCTATCAAATCAATACTTGCCGATGTGTCTCGTATGTGAAAAAGTATTCAATAATGATGCCATGAAGCCTTCAAAAATGGAGGATCATTTATCAAGAGTACATGCTGACAAAAAAAGTAAGCCCTTATTATTTCGAGCACTTAAAGAAAAACTAGAAAAAAGGCTATCCATAAGATCGATGTTTGCGTCATCATCTATGCAAGACGTTGATGGTTTTCGAGCGTCCTATAATATATCTTTACTAATAGCAAAGTCGGGGAAACCCCACATAATTGGAGAGCATCTTATTTTACCAGCCATTGCGGAGGTCCTCAACAATGTATTGTACAAACCCGCACATGATATCATAAAGAAAATTCCTTTGAGCAATAACACCGTTCAGAGACGAACAGACGAGAAGGGTCGCGACGTGGACAACATTTTATGCAATTTCTTACAGACCATCAGATTCTCTCTCCAGTTGGATGACTCTACATTACCCGGCAATGAAGCTCTGTTGTTAGGATATGTTCGATATATTAAAGATGAAAATATGTGCCAAGAACTGCTTTTTGCTGCATATTTGGAGACTGATACCAGAGGATAATCGATTGTTTAGGCCGTAGAAGGTTTTTTACCGACAAAACTATTCCATGGAGGAACATTGTTTCTGTCGCGACTGATGGCGAACCGTATATGGTTGGCCGTCATCGTGGCTTTATAGCTTACTTAAAGCGACAACTGCCTGGGGTACTGGTCATTCACTGCATGTTTCACAGATAGCATTTAGTTCCAAAAAACCTGAGTCCTAGATTGCACCAGTCTTTTATATGTTATAAATGCTGTCAACAAGATTCTAAGCAATTCTTTGAACTCTCGATTATTTGCTCAACTACGTGAGGAAAACGACGAAGTCTTTACTCGGCTACTTCTGCACACTGAAGTTCGCTGGCTACGAAGAGGCTCTTGCTTAAAAAGATTTTCAGCTATTTTTGAATCTGTGTTGGAGTGTTTACAAGAAAAAGATTTAAATTTGAAAGAAAATCTGAACGATTGTAAAACAGATATTTATTACTTGACAGCAGCTGAAGAACGACGATCTCAACTTGATTAAAACAAAATCAATAATATCGGCCTTTGTGGGTAAACTTAACCTTTATAAACAAAATTTAAGCAGAAAGGAATATTCACAGTTTCCGCATTTGTCAAAATTTCCAGAAATGCTTCAAGACGATGTTATCTTATCATATGTCACTCACTTTGACGCATTACACAAGGATTTTACTAAGAGGTTTGAGGATCTCTTAAATTTACAAATTCCTCAATGGGTAATAAATCCGTACAATATCACAGCCATGGAAGAAGCCAATGTGATAATGCAAGAAGAGTTGATCACCATCAGCACAGACGAGGAGCTTAAGCAGAAGTTCAACCAAGGCTATCAGATATTCTGGTTGCAGCGCAACATTGAAAAACAGTATCCCGCATTGTAGAACATTGCTGAAAAATACCTTATCGCTTTTCCATAATCATACCTAGTCGAAAAAGGTTTTAGTGTGGTTACAAACAATTTGACAAAACAAAGAAGCCGTTTGAAAATCAACGAGCGCGGAGATTTAAAGTTGCAACTCCCCAATATTGAACCAAATTTAGCTATATTGGTAGAAAGTCACCAGGTTCATCCATCACACTGTATTTTTTATTTTTTTTATCTTTACTTTGCGATTTTAATGTTTTTTTCAAAAAATAATTACCTACTTAAGTATTTTTACGTAATTTGTATTAATAATTATTAATTACCCTTTATATTTACTGAATTTGATGTCTATTTATTTTGTTCAAGTTTGATGAGAAAATTATGTCAAGTTTACTCACTTAACCAACTGCAAAGTTTATAAATTGGTAAGTATTTTGTACCAATAGGAAAATAACTAGAGATAGGATTTTTAAAGTAATTTGGCTCTGGCCAAAAATAGTTTGGGAATCCCTCGTTTACAACTTTTCTTATAAAATTAATCGTTATTCAGATTATGAAAGATTGGAACCAACACTTAGACTTTTTTTTGCCACTAAATTACGTGTCATACCAAAAAATTTCGTAGAATATAATTAATCGATTTGTTTAAGGTCTACATCTAGGTATATTTATATCATTGAAATATGCAGCTGTTTTGGAAATATTTGATAAAAACCAAAAACTGTCTCTAATAAATCCCCCTCCCGTAACTGGATTTCTCCCAGCTCTAAGCCAAATGAAAACAAGCTAACACAATATATATATATATATATATATATATATATATATATATATATATATATATATATACATATATCTTTACTATAACTCATATAATTGAATTTATTTAAAATTAACTTTTAAAGTACATACAGTAAAAGATTAACTCAAGAAGGACTTATACCTACGACATACACTTTCCTAGAGTGGGGTTACTTCAACTGAGCTTTCGAGGAGGCAAGTTACAACAGATTCAAACTTAAACTGTATGTACTTCCCTAGTTACGACGTATTATAATTTTTATACACAATGTAGGATCACAGTCAACTTTTGTGTACCTCATGTAAGCCCGCAACTCGCTAAGGTTTCGCACGTAACATGTGACTGTACTGCAATCGAGTTTTATTTGCTATCGCTAATTCGACTTATTAGCTCAAAATCGACCATAATATTTGGATGTGTGTGTGTGTGTGTGTGTGTGTGTGTGTGTGTTGTGTGTGTATGCGGGCGCGTATGTTTGCGTGTGTGAGTGTACGCATCTGTGTGGGTGTGCGTGTGTTCGGGTGAGCGAGTGCGTGTGCGTGTGCGTGTGGTGTGTGCACGTGTGCGTGTGCGTGTACGCGTGCGTATGCCTGTGCGTGTGGGCGTGCGTGTGCATCCCTGCGTGCGGCGTGTGTGTGTGTGTGTGTGTGTGTGTGTGTGTGTGTGTGTGTGTGTGGTGTGTGGTGTGTGCGTGTGTCGTGTGGTGCGTGTGTGCGTGTGCGTGTGTGTGTGTGCGTGTGTGTCGTGTGTGCGTGTGTGCTGTGTGTGTGTGTTGTGTGTGTGTGTGTGTGTGTGTGTGTGTGTGTGTGTGTGTGTGTGTGTGTGTGTGTGTGTGTGTGTGTGTGTTTATAAGCACAAATAAATAAATTGCCGTTAGTTCCAATAATTTGAATATGAGAAAATTGCTAAAGATTCACATAATTGACCTACAATATGATATATATATATATATATATATATATATATATATATATATATATATATATATAATTAAGGTTGTTAATCGTGGCTGATTAAGTTAAAAAACTAGAAGTAAAATTTAGTGGATTCCAGCCAAGGTTGTTGGGTCAGTTTAAAATAAAGAAAAAATCCTTTTTTCAAAGGGAAGATTTCGGTAAATTTATTACCTTTGTCAACCAATCTACAAGAAGTTATGCGTTAATTATGCATATAAATTAAAATAAGGTAGTAATTTACGATCGTGGATACAGTTAAAAACGTTTATGCAGCATTGGAAGAAGATATTTCAATTTAAATTTGAATTAGACATCAAAATCAATTTTTGGACTTTGACAAAAAAAACCATTGCTATAATTATAAGAAAAACAAAGAAAATGGTTTTCAAATCAATGTATAACGTGTAAAAGTGAAAAAGTAAAAGTGAATGGATTGTTTAGGATTATTTGAATGTCTTTTATTACATAAGACTCTCTCTTCTGTGTGGGACATTCTGAGATTTATAATATATATATATATATATATATATATATATATATATATATATATATATATATATATAACACATATACACAGACTGTTGTAACAAATTCGCTTCTCAGTATAGGGATCTCGGGAACGGTAAGAGATACAGAGACGGTTAAATTGGGGCAAAGTTGCTAAATCCTGTAGCAAGTAATATGCCGTCAAGAAAGTAAAATTATTTTGTACGGTTCCGGATATATCCGTTAAAAACCGAAATTCTGCGATTTCGTTTTTATTTTTTTCTGGCCTTATTAGTAAAAATACTTTAAAACTAATAAAACATTCTTAAAGCCATTTTTAATGGTCTACAACATGGTATTTTTTATTTGCTTCTACAACGTTTCGTCCTCACGCAACCATCATTAACTTTATTTTCTTAAATATGACGAAAATTAAATTTTTCTCTAGTTGGTTACCTTATTAAATACTGAATGCAATGGTATATCACATTTCATGTTTTTCTACGTTTTGAACCTTAAAAACCACCCTCATTTAAGTTATTTTTGATACGCTCCTGCGCTATCTCCAGTTTGTAATTACTTACATAAACTGAACTAGAAGAGTATTAAATAATAGAATATGAACTACTAAAGTATTGCACTTTACTATTTATTATTATAAAATACATAATAACTAGACACTAATGAAAAATAACTAATATCCACATAATAATAATAACCCCAAACAGAAATAGCTAAATATTAAATTACGAAAAAATACAAAATTTTAGTTTAGAATGTACAATTTACAAATGTTCGAACAGATTTCTATTTACACCCCTACACAACTCTATTCTTTCACACATATTTTGTACTGCCCTTTGAATATCACGCCTTCGTAAAGAACTAAACTCATTTATAATATTTTCTCGTAATTCCGCAATATCATTTGGAACGGTTTTGTATATTTTATTTTTTAAGTGACCCCACAGGTAATACTCCAGTGGTGAAAGATCCGGTGACCTCGATGGCCACACCACCCCTCCACGATTACCAATCCATTTTTCAGGGAATTGCCTATACAGAAACTCTCTTAAATCTCGAGTATTATGAGGCGGCGTCCCATCTTGTTGAAACCATAAGTTTTCGATTCTGTTCAGTGGTAATTCATATAAGTAATCTAATAATATTGTCCAAAGAAATTCAAGATATCCTATTCCATTTAAGGTTTCTTCATAAATAAGAAGTCCAAGAATTCTATCACCATTGATTCCAGCCCATATGTTGAGACCAAATTGTACTTGAGTTCGAATTGGCCGATTAATTCGTGGATTTTCCACTACCCAAATATGTTCGGTATTTCTATTAAAAATTCCACAATTGGTAAATTTAGTTTCATCACTCCAAATTATTTCGTTTAGAAAATTGTTATTCGTTTCAATTTGCTGCCTCAGCCAGTTACAGAACTGCAAACGTCTTTCTTGATCACCTTGTCGTAAACAATGAGAGATATGTATTTTATAGGGTTTCATAAGTGGTACATTTGGTAAATTAGTGTTATTAGCCAATTCTCTGGTCGATTTGAACGGGTCATTATTTATCTAAAATGAGAAACATACATGTAATATAAAAAAAAATATGTGATATTACCATCATGTCACATTTTACTTTATAAAATCTGTATGAGCTGGGTCCTTTGAGCAAACCTGTATTACCTAGCTCTACGCAAATACATCATATGTAAAATCTATAAGTACCTGATTCATAATAGCATCATTTTCATCTTGCGTAATTTTACTGCCGTATGATTTCCTGGCTTTCTCAACTGAACCAAATTCCGCAATATTTTTATCTAATTTTTGAAATAGGGATCGGTGTGGCTGTATTCTTTCAGGATATTCTTCTTCATACATACCACTAGCTCTCTGTGAATTTCTATTACATTTATAATAACATTTCAGCATATCTCGCCTTTCAATAAACGAAAAAGGTATTTTTAAATAAAAATTATTACAAAATCTTTTAAAAATAATTCACACTCAAACCAAATGTCACAATTAATAGTAATTGTTTTGAAATTTATAATATCCATAGCCGCCTTGAACAACTTATGTTACTAACAACACGAACACCTGATATTCAGAGGGCAGTGCAAAATATGTATTCGTAGAAGAATAATCAAATTTATGTATCAATGTAAACGAAAATTTGTTCACTTCTAGATTGCACACTCCAAATTATATTAATTTATTTTTTCATTATTTAATATTTAGTTCTTTCTGTTCGGGAATATTATTTTATTGTTTGTTATTTATCATTATTGTCTAGCCGTATTATTTATTATCCATATTATTATAATAAATAATTATAGTATTTTGATATTTCATATTCTACTCATTAATACTCATCTAGTTTAATTTGTATCAATAATTATGAGTTAAAGATATCACAGGACCGTATCAAAAAAAATTGTAACTGAACGTGGTTTTTAAGGTTCAAAACGTTGAAAAATATAAAGTGTGATATATCACTGCATTCAGAATTTAATAAGGTAACTAACTAGAGGAAAAGTTCATTTTCGTCGTATTTAAGAAAATAAAGTTGATGATGGTTGCGTGAGGACGAAATAAAAAAGCAAATAAAAAATATCATGTTGTAGACCATTAAAAATGGCTTTAAGAATGTTTTATTAGTTTTAAAGTATCTTTACTAATAAGGCCAGAAAAAAATAAAAACGAAATCGCAGAATTTCGGTTTTTATCGGATATATCCGGAACCGTACAAAATAATTTTACTTTCTTGACGGCATATTACTTGCACAGGATTTAGCAACTTTGCCCCAATTTAACCGTCTCTGTATCTCTTACCGTTCCCGAGATCCCTATAAGAAACGAATTTGTTACAGCCTGTGATTATATATATATATATATATATATATATATATATATATATATATATATATATATATATATATATATATATATATATATATATATATATATATATAATATAATATATAGTAAATTTGCCAATAATTCATTTAGTAGGATAGAAATTACACGGTTGATACAAAGTTTTCAAATCGACAACCGATCTTTCATTTTAGTGCTCAGTATGTTAGTGATCTAATAAGATTCTATTGTTTAAGTAATACAAATATCCGGTTATGTATATTTTTTGTATTCAACTATTAGAAACCACGTCCTTTTGTACTAAATGCAAACAAGGACAAATTTACCAACGTTCGATGAGTAGCTCATATGATAACTGCTACTTAATTTTGATCATTTAAGCAGTTATGTTTAAGTTAGTCGTTATATTAGTGAGTACGGTAGTAGATTCTATTGTTTTAGTAATACAAGGATTTCGGTATGAATATTTTTTGACCTGTTTTTTTCTACCAGCATATGACGATAGGTGGTGCTTAATTTTAGTGGTTTAACCAGTGTATCTGCAAGCTAAAGTTTCTTTTCCACAGATGAGAAGTGGCACTGGTTTTGAGTTTATCAACTCAAGTGATAAGTTAGTGTAACCGCGAAACATTTCCTGGGATATTTTATTTATACCAGCTTTTTGTGATTGCCTAGTAAAATAATGTGTATGTGTTTAACCTCATTTGTGAATAAATAATTTGTTTTAAAATAATCTTATAAATAAAAATAAAAGTGTGAGGGTTAAACTTTTTTTGTATTCCAGCATGCACCTAAAGATTATTTTTGTTGATTGCTGGTTTTTGAATAGGAGTGGCGTTTGAGTCGACTATTTTATTAAAATACCTATTTTTCTTTGGAAAAAATATATTTAAAAGCACATTTTACATGCTTTGAAGTTTTACTAGCAACTGCAGCTGTCAAAAAATGGAAACCTGTGTTTTAAACATTATTATTCAAAGTGACACGAATAGATATCAAAATATAAACTTTCATCATTCTTACACATAATTAAAATACTTTTTTTTTGGTTTATATGGTGTATATTTATATGTATCTAAGTCTATATGTATCTATAACAATTACAGTTATCGTCCACAGTAGGCGTAAAATCCTTAAAGAATCGTTTAAGGTGTTAGAACAGATTTACGAAATTTGAAAAAGTGGAAGCGCAATTAATATAACAGTTTGATAAACGTATAAAGCCCAATAAGGAATACACTTTTAGTGATAACTAAATAGTTCCTTAATAAATTAAATATTGTTAAACTGCCTTGAAGATGACAAATTAGAACAGCTTTTAACGGCCTAAAGCTAATAGTGAGAAATATCATAATCAAAGAGCAAATTTAACAAAATTTAATCAATTTATGATGCAAGTGTAACGTGGGGAAAAACTAATTTGAATGTGATAAAAGCATTCACGAAAAGAAACTCGACATATCAATTAAAAATGTAGAAAATCGTTTTTTAATAATTGTAATTGTTATTTTACAGTAAAAATAATCTAGTACGTTTAAGATAACACCTTAAACAATTCTAAAAGATTTTACCACTACTGAGGACGATAACAGTAATTGTTATCGAAAAGTATAGACCACTTAAAAACAAAAGTTAAGTATTTTAATTATGAAACAAATGAAGTTTAATTGCGGAATTTAACATATAATAAATTACAACTAGGGTTGAAATGGCAATTCATCAAAAATATTTACCATTTGGAAAAGAATTACATTTTTACATGTATTAGAAACGTAAATTCGTTTCTGAAGAATTGCATCTGCATTGTCGGTTGAATAAATTTCTTGGGATGCATCAAAATTGTAATATTTTAATGTCGCTCACTTTTATTACTAGAATTGTACCACATATTTTTGAAAGTGACTAGTTGTTTATACTCGCCTTTAAGGCGGTTCTAAAGAGAAACTCGACAACACATCATAGTCCCATAAGAGCAATGTTAACTTATTTCCACAAATAAAGCTTAAATTTCAAATATTGAAGAAACAGACAAAACGTCTTCTTATAGCAAACATATACCTAAATGTGATGATAGAACATTATCTTTATAAAATGACGCATGGATTACGAGTTATTAGTTATTTAGAATCGCCTTAAACTTCAAACTAAGCTCAAAATAAAGTCCTAATTTTATAACGCCATCTACGCTTATTCATTGAGCTAGTTACAAATTCCGATTAATGATCATGTTAGTTATGATACAATAAAACAAGGTAATCCCATAATATACTTATCTTTTGGATTTGAAATTATGTATTTTTTTATTTTTTAAAAATTTGAACGTTTTGATAAAAATTAGGTACAGTAATCGACTTCAGTAAATGATAAAATGTTTTAAAAATTATGATGTCAAATAAATATATGAAATCTGATAACACATATGTCTGCTATAATATGGAACGTATACAAAAAACTAAACTACGTAATCTCAATTTATTTTAGTAGAGAAGAAGAACAAAATTTAACCAAATCATAATGGGAGTCCAAAGTTGTGATAAACTTAATTTAACATATATAGCTGAAATTAAGATAAAGTTAAACATACACATTATGTGTTCATTGCATAATAATCATTCCAGTACTTAAACATTAACGGAAACTTATTTCTTTGTTGGATTTGTTATGATTTAACTAGATGTTTGATTGGTATATGTTAAGTTTTTGTTAATTAACCTAAGGACTCGTAGGACAAACGCACGCGGAGTGCAATAAACACTCACTTTTTGACTTGTTACATAAATAGCTATTGTTTATTCTTTTATATACTCGAAATATCATAAGTTTTGACGTTTACCAAAATTTGACAATTATAAGCACTTCATTATGTACCTGTTTACCCCCAATAAAATAGAACACTGTAGACAATAAAGGGAAATTAATATCTAGTCAAAGGTAATTAATTCACTCCTGGCGAATGCGTGAATATTAATATCTTTCACTCAATGCTAAATATCCATTTTTCTACTCTCGTGCGCAAAGTAATACTACTTTGCACACTCATTTGCGTGCGCAAAGTTGAACCTTGCGCACGGAAACTCTTTGCGAACTAATTTTTAGTACGCATAATTACTGAATTTATACTCAATGTTTTGATAGTTTCTGGATAAAATAATATTTAAAAAGAAAGGTTTTAGCTGAATTTACGGCTTAGTAAATATCTCGTTTTTTTTAACCACATGGAACATCATGAATAGGCAACAACGATGCCACCATGCGTATCATTACATGGTATTTGTCAAGTTGTTGCCGTAGCAACCAAGTACAAACATTGTCTAACGTCAAATAAGCGTCCACAAGGCATTAGAAAATTCGGAAAGGGAAGTTTTGCACGATGGAGGAAAACCGGCCAGAGAAGACTTTGAAAGTGGAGGTACTTCTAATATATTTTCTCAAATTAAACAAGGAATTCAGTCCAAATACCTTGTGATCGAAATATTCCATGCTCAAGAGTGTTTTGAATATATATATATATATATATATATATATATATATATATATATATATATATATATATATATATATATATCTTTTAATAAAAGTTGCCACTATTTTCGAACTCGCTGGCGCCTGCAGACGAGAAGAACTCGTAAAAATAAAGACAAGTGACATTGTAGACAAACGCAACTTAATATGGTAAAAATTCAAGACTCAAAACACTATACTTCACTTTCAACATATCTGAAGAAATAAACGATGTAAACTATTTCCTGTTCTACCAGAAGTACACAGAATTATGCCCACCAACAACACATTAACGCTTTTTTTGTAACTTACAAAAGAGGAAAATGCACAAAACAATGCTTTGGGATCAATAGCTTCGGGAAGATGCCTTCTGAGATCGCAGCGTTTTTGAAGTTTCCGAATCCGGAGCTTTACACCGGCCATAGCTTTCGACGATCTTCCGCAATATTGCTTGCAAATTCTGGAGAGGGACTCACGTATATAAAGCGGTTGGGCGGCTGGAAATCGGTAACCGAGGGATACATTGAAGCATCAACTAGATACAAAAAGGGGTTAAGAGGAGTCCGTACAAGCGGTAACCTTCAGATTCTAACCGTTTTGCGATATGCTATCCCCGCTACGATTCTATTAGTAATGACCCCGGATGTAGAATTACCACACGCATAAAGATTCCCGTGTACATTTTTTAATGTTGAATTGTTAGCTACCGTAAACGTAGCCCAAATAAACGTAAATAAATTGTAAGTCTATATACAGCGTGTTCCAGGATTGATGTTACAAGAAGTGTGCGGAATTAAAAATCCTTGAATCTCAATTTGATCTTTTGTAACTAAGGCCTTTGAATTATAGAAAAATTAGCAATTTAACTTTATTTACCTATATTCACCCTTTCATTATGGGCATTTACTTGCTTTGGGCCGCCAAATGCAGGGAAACGTCGTGGAAAATATATGTGTAACAACCTTTTTTGTGGTTGTATTAAAAAATACGTTAATATAAGATCATTAATTTATTTGGCGTAAAAATTGAGAAACGCAACTTAAATTGCATTTCATAGAACATATATTTTTGGGTGTAATATTATATAAATAGATATAGTTCCCTTTCTTTTAAAACTGGACTCCGAGCATTGTGTGCCGCGCACTGCGTGTCAACCTCTTGAGGGGGGATTTAGAGAAGCAATTCTGAAAACCTCTATTTTTTCTTCACTTGCTGCAGAATGTTTAAGCAGTAGTCATTGTCATAATGGTTTTTACTTAATTTTTATAGAGGGTGCCATCATATTTTGGTGGTGAGTTATTTTGTAATTCATTATGTTTTAGCTAAAGCCTTTGCTTTTTTAGGCACTTCTACCTTTCCACTTTTATTTTACGTACTTAAGTACCTTTATGTATATTCATTATAGTACTTATATTTATATTTTGGATGGCTCTTAAGTTACTTATTTACATAAGTTTCTCTTCACTCAAATAATATATTAAAATGCAATTTTAATTCAATAAGACATCAAGAGTAAGAAAGAAAGAAGTAGAAACGCTTTCATCTTGATTGACCGTTCCGCATCCGTAGTTAATCACAGGAAGCTGTCTATAGAAACTATTATGCTGTGGAATTTATGTGGTAAATTTTATATTTTTTTAAGCTTAGCTTTAAAACCTTTTCTTACCTCTCCTTAACCATCCATTTATTGAGTAAATAAACTTAATTGCACATTGTTAATTTTTGTTATTTATAGAAAATTATTATCGTTCATTATTTAGGGTTTTGTTATTTTCCTGGACAAAGATAACATGGCGCTCGAGCATGCAGTTAATTATATTTTTTATAATTAATACATAATTTTTTATTAATTAGGCATAAGTAAAATAATGAAGCTATTGAAACGCAGGCAGTATTTCAGGTGCATTAATTGAACCCCCCTATCTCAATCTACTGATGAGTCAGCGGCACATTATTAACAATTTGTATTGTTGTTACAAGTTTTAATACAATTTTATTAAGGTTACAATTTGACGATAATATAATTTAATTTTATTAAGGTTACATATGTAGGATTAAAGCATTTTCGTTGGGTAATTAGGAACACAGTTATTTTTACTGTTGATTTTATGAACGCCGCGAAAAAGTAGCCACCTCTAGGAAATTACCATAGTGTAAAGAATGATTTTCAATTCTGTAACAAATAAAATTTATAACGTTAAAAAATCTGAACTACAGTGTCTAAAATATATTAAAAAAGAAACAATGAAATAAAAACCAATAACTATCATTATGCCAGAAATCTTTTAAACGTTTATTTTTGTTCAACATTTATTCACTTAAAAATAATTTCCTTCGTGTAGTTTTTATTTTTCAGAAGATGCGCCCGTTTGTCTTTTACGTTTGAGGTTTTCTTGAGTTTCTGAGTTATCAGTATCTGTTGGCTCCCGTATTGGTAAATTACGAGAATGTCTTGAATCAACTAATTCAGACAAAAGACAATTTAAATAAAAGTTACATAATTTTTCTTGCATTTTTGAATTCCAAAAATCGTTTCTCTTCAAGACATACTCTACTGTCATATCAAATTCGTGTCCTGTCCATACTGCAAATATACACCCCTTTCTACCAGTTATATGGAGCTGGCCTTGAATCTGGTAGTACCACTTATCGTTGATATTGATTTGGAGTTGCCCGTTTATAATATTCCAAAATTTTATTTTTTTTTCCTTAATAGCTTCATCAGCCCTTTTTATGTACGCTGAGTAGGGGTACTTAATCTCTACAATCACATCGCGCCCACAAGTCCGTCGGAGGTTGCTCCTAAAATATAAGAGAACATATAGCAAATAAATTGAAACATTTTTATAACCTTACCAAGGTAATAAAAAACTTTATCGACAAATAAACCACATTCTTTGATTGAAATATTTTCTTGTTTTTCCAGTTGGGAAAGTGTTATCTTTTCGAACTTCTTTCAATGATTTATAGAGGGAACATTTAAAAATGTCGAAGAGTAAAGAAGTCTTTTTACTAATGGTCCACACGATGTTGTGTTTCTTCTTGTACAAACCGAATGGAAAGCTGACGCCGTTAGCAGTTTCCTTTTTTGTTTTAACCAGTAACCGCTTCCAGCTTGTAAAACTGTAAGCCGTTCTAAATCAGCTCGTTCTTCATCTGTTCTTTCTAAATTGTTTAAAAACTTAGCCTTTTCCATGTCCAAAAGAGTTTGGTATAAATCCGTTTTGGAACAATCTTCACCATAATGTTCGTCGGGTGGATTATATTTTCCTCTAGGTTTCGACTTTTCACGCTTGTTCATCAATCCTTTTTTAAATATTCGGATTTTGTGCAGTATTGACCTTATCTCGGCTCGTCTTTTTTCTAGTTTTTTTACAATTTTCCAGGACTTACTCCATGCATGGTTTTATATAATTCATAATGTGGACGTTTAGAATTAAATGAGACTACTGCTGCTTTACATCTTCCACTATATGAACGTCTTTGAGAAAAGTTAACTCTTTTCCCACCTACAAATTTTGCGATAATCGAATTAAACTGTTCAACAATATTACTGTCGACATCCTCCAGTAAACTTCTGCTATGATTCGAAATATATGATACTATTTCGTTCAGACGAGAAAATAATTGGGGGTGAGATTTAAGAACTGGAATATAATTTTATTCTCTAAACCTCTTTTACAAAAATATTCCTCACAGTTCGTATGAGATCCTAATACGTGATACATACTGTTGTCAATATCTTTTCTTAATAGTTTCGGAGAATCAACGCTTTTATTCTTTTTTCTATAACGAATAGCAGAGACTACCGCAGTTCGCAATCGCATAATATTTTGACCTGAAGTAATTTAAATTAAACTATCACAATTATAAATATGATAGTTACGTACCTAAGATTTTCCGCTCTTTAATGGGATAGTGTTTATCTGTCGTAACAGATTTTAATTTGTTACAGTAGTTTCGTAGCAAATGATTTCGACATTCAATTTTCTCTACTGTCGAAGTTTGATATGGCCGAGACTCTAAAATTTTATTATATGTGCTACTATCCCCATCAGCAATGATTTTCCAATAGCGAATACCATACATACTTTCGCTCAATTTAAAGCCCTCTGCAATACTTTTAGCCTCCATACCTGTTGAGCTGCCATCATAATTTTTGTAACATACGTAATTTGGTAATATTGTATCGCTGTATTTATTACCAATAGAACAAAATTTGTTCTTTACGCATATGAAAAGTACTTTGCCAGTATGCTGCCCAACTATTGCAGCAGCCCCTGACAATGCGTTGTAATTTGTGCGATATGATCTTTTTGACCAGCAGCCATCAGCTACAACGGTTACTAAAGGAGTGCCATCTTTATCAATTTGCCCAATAGATAATGCATATTTGGATTCCTCTAATGCTGCTTCTTTCATCAAGTTTATTGCAGTGGCTTCCCATCCATCACACACTTTACTATGGCATTTGGAATACAATTTGTCAGACATATATGGAATATTCATTACAGAAAATAGTTCCTCTGTATTGAAAAATCCCGCCCCAATGCTCATTACACCTTCCACAGAATCTGTTCAAGGTTTTATCCTTACAAGTAGGTAGTTTAAAAACTTCATTACACATATTACATTGTAGGTAAAAAGTTGATAGCAATCCTTCATTAACTTCTTTTACTATATCTAAATTACTTATGGAACAACCAAATTGTGGAGCATGGGCATTGAAAAGTTTAAGTTGACCGAAGAAAAATTGAAAATCTATTATTCTTCGACCATCAATTGAAATTTTATCTTGCAATTTGCTTGTGTTAGGTAAAGTATTCGTAATATCCTAAAATTTGGACAAAATTATAACGAATCATTCCAGATTTTTTTACGAATCTCGAAGTACCAACTAAAGCAGTATTGTCATGAGATGTTTGATCATCACGTTCAACAAGAGAAATTTCTCTTCTGTCATCATGCTAACAAAAAATTGTATTACCTTAGATAATTTCAAAATAAATTTTAACTTGACGAGTTTAATTACTGTTTAGAACCTCGATTAACTGAGTTACAAATAATTTAACCAGTTAGTTCTCCACCAAAAAGAGATTTTCATTTAAATAAATTTCATTAGAAGTAGAAATTCAAATTATATATTTACTATTGATAAAATGAATATTACACGACCACAAAATATTAAACTTATTTTTTATTATAAAATACTTATCTTTTTTGGGGTTTTTTATAGCTAATGTTACAAATAGAATTGAAAAAAATTAAATATGGTATTAGGACTATTTTTAAACCTACAAGAAAAATTAAAGAACATTTAAGATCACCTAAAGATGTGTCAAACCCTTTGTCATCTTCCGGAGTGTATAAGTTATCTTGTTCATGTGGAAAAGTATACATCGGAACTACAAAACGTAGCTTTGATATAAGACGCAAAGAACATATGAGGTTTTGTAGATTGGGTCAACCAGAGAGGTCTGCTGTGGCTGACCATGCCCTGAATAATCTAAATCATGACATTCAATTTGACAATATGGAAATATTGTCAAGACAAACTCATTATTATGTTCGTTTGCAACGTGAAGCGATTGAAATGTATAAACACCCGAATAATTTTAATAGACAAGAAGAAAATATCCGTTTAAATAGGTTTTGGCATCTTATAATTTAAAAAAGCATAATGATACGCCTTAGTTTTGATTTCAATTTTAACTTTTGGTATGTATAGATTTTTTTCTGTGTTTTTCCTAGACCTTGAAGCAAATGCTTTACCAATTATATGTTAAATTACCCACAGCACTATAATTTAACATAAGTAGTTGAAATTAAATTAAAATTAAAAATTACAAAGAACGTTCCGCATTGTGCTTTTCATTGTTAATAACACTTCCAATTATTGATAAAGATATCTCTTTGTTAGATTTAACTGAATTATTTTACTTGATGTAATGTTTGGATTTGTGAATGGTTCTATCATTTTCAAATTGAAGTTTTTCACAACTTTACACTCATATCATAACTCGATTAAATTTTGTTAAATGTGTTTTTTGGCTGACAAATTTCATTGTTAGCTTTCGTCGTAGAGAGCGTTCTGGTTTGTCATCTTTGAGGCAGTTTAACAATATTTAATTTTTATGACCTAGTTATTCTTTACTAAAAAATTTTATAGTCGGCTTTATACGTTTCTCAAACTGTTATATTAATAGCAGGCTTAGGTTTATGTTTTAATTTTTCTAATTTGACAAAATTGTTTACAACATCTTTAACAATTTTTAACAAACATTGCTACTGACGAAGATAACTGTAAGTGTTATCGAAACGTTCTGATTGTATAATTTAAAGTACCCCATTAAAAAACCCCAAAAAAGATAAGTATTTTATTATGACTGTTAATGGTGAAAGTTTACATTTTCATATTATTTTTTATTGCTTATATTTCAGTTAAGATTTTTAATATCTAAATTCATAAATAAAAACACCAGTGGAAGATCATAGGTAGCTATGCTCACTGTTTGAATTGGAAACCCTGCGATTTTGCTACGCTGACTATCTGACGTTTTGGTTCTAGGATGTGGATTAAAAAGCTTTCTTGAAATACTATCAACAAATAATCGAATTTGAATAACCCTGTTCACTGGATAACAGCACTATAAGTGTTGGTAATTTGACAACTTTTTTACTTTTTCTCGGTTTTACTCTTGTTTGTTCTATAAACAAAAGGGCGCAAATTAGACCTATATTGACACTTTAGGCATTAAATAGGTAAGTGAAAGTGATTCTCTTTCTGTTAAAAGTTATTTGGGAATGCTGGTCTCACCTTGTCATTACTATTTGCACAAAATAAACAGCTGTTGAAATGAGATAAGGAAAAAATTCCTTATAATGCAAGTAAAGTGAAATTGTTCCCCATGAGCCTTTAATTCAGCTTTGAGGTTCTATACAGATTAGATCTATGGTACATTACTAATAAAATTCATTTGAAAATGTTCAGGGAGTGAATTTGTGTTGATATTTTTAATTCAGGTTCCCCAGTCTTTCTTCTCCACAATATCTTTTTCAAATGAGAGACATTAAAATTGGTGTATAAACGTGAAGTCTTGTAGATAGTATAGGTAGGTACGCCATATCTTGAACTTATTACGAATTAAATAAAATTTCAATTTTCATAAATTAAAAAAAAACATACTTTACGCAAGTAAATTAAAATATTAAATCGGCAATTATTTAAAATATTTACTTTTTAATAAGATCATAAGTGGCTGCGTTTAGAAAATTCACAAATAATATCGTAGTTCAAAAACGAAAACTCAAATAAAAAAATTACAGGAGAAAGTGTTTAATTTTAGTGTAATCTTCAACCTGTATTACGTTGTCCACTCTGTAAGTAAAAGCAATAATTATGTGTTGAAAATTGAAGTTTTATACGATGTTTCTTATATCTTGGCCGTCATGCTCATGATACAATAAAGGTAGAGCTAATTATTGCCTACCTATTTCACCCTTCTTCTTCTTTCACCTTTCAAAATTCAAATAAAATTTGCAAAGAAAAGTAAAAATTGAATGCGGGTCCCGTCTGAGATAACTCATAAATGCAATAAGAATTTGATAATAAGAAAGATTCTTTTTATCATAATTTTACAATAATAATAAATTTAATATTCATACAAGTCATTCCCTGAACCTTTGCATACATTTTTAGTTTATTCTTTACCGAAATTTCAAAAACTTGATCCAAACATTTGTCAAGCAAGCCTCGAACAAAATTTTCGGTCTTTGTGCGTCTAGCTACAGGTTGAAGATTACACCAAAATTAAACACTTTCTCCTGTACTTTTTTTATTTGAGTTTTCGTTTTTGAACTACGATATTATTTGTGAATTTCCTAAACGCAACCACTTATGATCTTATTAAAAAGTAAATATTTTAAATAATTGCCGATTTAATATTTTAAATTACTTGTGTAAAGTATGTTTTTTTTTAATTTATGAAAATTGAAATTTTATTTAATTCGTAATAAGTACAAGATATGACGTACCTACCTATATTATCTACAAGACTTCACGTTTATACACCATTTTTAATGTCTCCCATTTGAAAATGATATTGTGGAGAAGAAAGACTGGGGAACTTGAATTAAAAATATCAACACGAATTCACTCCCTGAACTTTTTCAAATGAATTTTATTAGTAATGTTCCATAGATCTGATCTGTATAGAACCTCAAAGCTGAATTAAAGGCTCATGGAGTAACAATTTCACTTTACTTGCATTATAAGGAATTTTTTCCTTATCTCATTTCAACAGCTGTTTATTTTGTGCAAATAGTAATGACAAGGTGAGACCAGCATTCCGAAATAACTTTTAACAGAAAGAGAATCACTTTCACTTAACTATTTAATGCCTAAAGTGTCAATATAGGTCTAATTTGCGCCCTTTTGTTTATAGAACAAACAAGAGTAAAACCGAGAAAAAGTAAAAAAGTTGTCAAATTACCAACACTTACAGTGCTGTTATCCTGTGAACAGGGTTATTCAAATTCGATTATTTGTCGATGGTATTTCCAGAAAGCTTTTTAATCCACATCCTAGAACCAAAACGTCAGATAGTCAGCGTAGTAAAATCGCAGGGTTTCCAATTCAAATAGTGAGCATAGCTACCTTTGATCTTCCACTGGTGTTTTTATTTATGAATTTAGATATATTAAAAATCTTAACTGAAATATAAGCAATAGAAAATAAGTTTAATATTTTGTGGTCGTGTAATATTCATTTTATCAATGCTTTAGTTGGTACTTCGCTACTAGTCGACGTTCGTAAAAAAATCTGCAATGATTCGTTATAATTTTGTCCAAATTTTAGGATATTACGAATACTTTACCTAGCACAAGCAAATTGCAAGATAAAATTTCAATTGCTGGTCGAAGAATAATAGATTTTCAATTTTTCTTCGGTCAACTTAAACTTTTCAATGCCCATGCTCCACAATTTGGTTGTGACATAAGTAATTTAAATATAGTAAAAGAAGTTAATGAAGGATTGCTATCAACTTTCTACCTACAATGTAATATGTGTAATAAAGTTTTTAAACTGCCTACTTGTAAGGATAAAACCTTGAATACAGATTCTGTGGATGGTGTAATGAGCATTGGGGCGGGATTTTTCAATACAGAGGAACTATTTTCTGTAATGAATATTCCATATATGTCTGACAAATTTTATTCCAAATGCCATAGTAAAGTGTGTGACGGATGGGAAGCCACTGCAATAAACTTGATGAAAGAAGCAGTATTAGAGGAATCCAAATATGCATTATCTATTGGGCAAATTGATAAAGATGGCACTCCTTTAGTAACCGTTGTAGCTGATGGCTGTTCGTCAAAAAGATCATATCGCGCAAATTACAACGCATTGTCAGGGGTTGATGCAATAGTTGGCCAGCATACTGGCAAAGTACTTTTCATATGTGTAAAGAACAAATTTTGTTCTATTTGTAATAAATACAGCGATACAATAGTACCAAATCACGTATGTTAGAAAAATTATGATGGCAGCTCAACAGGTATGGAGGCTAAAAGTATTCAGAGGGCTTTAAATTAAGCCAAAGTATGTACGGTATTCGCTATTGGAAAATCATTGCTGATGGGGATAGTAGCACATATAATAAAATTTTAGAGTCTCGGCCATATCAAACTTTGACAGTAGAGGAAATTGAATGTCGAAATCATTTGCTACGAAACTGCTGTAACAAATTAAAATCTGTTACGGCAGATAAACACTATCCCATTAAAGAGCGGAAAATCTTAGGTACGTAACTATCATATTTATAATTGTGATTGTTTAATTTAAATTACTTCAGGTCAAAATATTATGCGATTGCGAACTGCGGTAGTCTCTGCTATTCGTTATAGAAAAAAGAATAAAAGCGTTGATTCTCCGAAACTATTAAGAAAAGATATTGACAACAGTATGTATCACGTATTAGGATCTCATACGAACTGTGAGGAATATTTTTGTAAAAGAGGTTTAGAGAATAAAAATTATATTCCAGTTCTTAAATCTCACCCCCAATTATTTTCTCCTCTGAACGAAATAGTATCATATATTTCGAATCATAGCAGAAGTTTACTGGAGGATGTCGACGGTAACATTGTTGAACAGTTTAATTCGATTATCCCGAAATTTTAGGTGGGAAAAGAGTTAACTTTTCTCAAAGACGTTCATATAGTGGAAGATGTAAAGCAGCAGTAGTCTCATTTAATTCTAAACGTCCACATTATGAATTGTATAAAACCATGCATGGAGTAAGCCCTAGAAAAATAGTAAAAAAACTAGAAAAAGACGAGCCGAGAGAAGGTCAAGACTGCACAAAATCCGAATTCTTAAAAAAGGATTAATGAACAAGCGTGAAAAGTCGAAACCTAGAGGAAAATATAATCCACCAGAAGTAAACAGACACTTGCGCCGCCATCTTGGATTTTGACGTCACAAGACCGCCCATGTGGGAGACCGTATTTTTCACCCTTATTTTTTATGGTTTCTTTTCGGAGGCCTTTTTCAACCCTAACTATTTTTTACACACCCACGTGTAGGACGTGTTTTTTCACCCCTATTGTATGACAGCTGACGTATAGGACATGTATTTTCTACCCTTTCTTCTCGAGGGTGAACCCTAATTAGAGCCTTTTTTTACACATGCTCACGTGGGGGGCTGGACTTGGACTTGGAGTTGGTCTTAGGGTATTTTTCATGGTCATCTAATTAAGGTCCTTTTGGCTATATTAAGAGCAGTGCCCCTGGAGGTTAGTGCCCCTACTCAGCGTACAAAAAAAGCCCTGATAAAGCTATTAAGGAAAAAAAAATAAAATTTTGGAATATTATAAACGGACAACTCCAAATCAATATGAACGATAAGTGGTACAACCAGATTCAAGGCCAGCTCCATAAAATTGGTAGAAAGGGGGTGTAAATTTGCAGTATGGACAGGACACGGGAGCCAACAGATACTGATAACTCAGAAACTCAAGAAAACCTCAAACGTAAAAGACAAACGGGCGCATCTTCTGAAAAAATAAAAACTACACGAAGGAAATTATTTTTAAGTGAATAAATGTTGAATAAAAATTTTTTACGTAAACGTTTAAAAAATTTCTGGCATAATGATAGTTATTGGTTTTTATTTCATTGTTTCTTTTTTAATATGTTTTAGGCACTGTAGTTCAGATTTTTTAACGTTATAAATAGACCTCGGATTTCTAAGCACAAATAATTCCCGAAATAATCATTCAATATGCATTTTAACATTGTTAAAATAAGCATTAAAAAAGCATTTATAAGCACAAATAAACGTTTATATGCAACAATAAGCATTCCTTATGCACCAATAAAAAATTGCGTTATTTATTTCCAGAGTGAAAGGCAATACTGGGTTTTTAAAAAATAAAAACAACAGTAAAGTAGTTCGTGTATTTTTTTTTAACAACTAAACTCATAAAAAAATTAATGGTAATTTGAAAAGCAATACGTAATTAATACTTTTTCTAAATTTTCTGAAGTAAAACTTCTTCGCTTTTCATTGAAAATTAATTTATAGGCAGAAAATGATCTTTCAACCTCTACCGATGTTAACGGTGCAAATTTAAAAAACTGCACTAGTTCCAAGGGAATATTACTGGGCGAATCAAAATTCCCTTCCCCTGATAGTATTTTATCAATGACATCCAAAGTATGATATCCAAGATTTTTATTAATAACGAAAGCAAATTTGCTTTTAACAATTTCCGCAGTTTTCCCGTTTGAACTTTCTATATCGGTTTTGAGAGTTCTTACTATATTTAAACTATCATTAAGGGAAAGATGGGAATTTTCTAGTTTTTTAATTGCTTCTGCAATGCATAAAAAGTTGCTGGAGATATATACGATATCCTTATGCAAATTCTTGTCTTTCACTAGACGTTTTGCAGTTTGAATGGAAATTGCGTCAGTTTCGTCAAAATCATTAATTAGTTCTGCTATATCGTTAAAATGGTTTGCATGAAAGTCTACTGCTTTTAACCATGTACTCCATCTTGTAATAATAGGTTCTGGGGGTAATGATATATTGGGCAATTTAGATTTATAGTGAGCTACGCGCGTGGGTGCTTTAAGAAATATTTTTTAATTACAGCAATGAAAGTATTAACGCTTGGATATGAATCCTTAATAGTTTCTGCTATTCGGTGAAGACCATGTGCTAGACACGTAACATGTACTAAGTTAGGGTAAAATGTTTTCAGTAATTTTCCTGCAGCTACCATGTAAGCTGCGGCATCTGTGTACATGAGTAAAACATTTTTGTCGTTAAACTCCATGGGGAATAGAAATCTTAAGCAGCAATTCACAAAATAAGCTACCGTATTGCTATTCGTTTTTTCTAAGACTTTAGAACACACCAAATATGATCTTGTTGAATAGAATTTGCTTAATTTGCCTACTATAAAATTGGCAACGTAATTTCCTACGGCATCAGTAGTTTCGTCAACTGAAAACCAAATTGGATGTCCTGATACGTCTTCTCGTATTTGCTGTATGGCAGAATTATAGCAAACGTCCAGATAGTTTTTTCTTAATGTTGATTCCGTAGGAATACTGCGATCACAATATTTTTCCAAAAATGTTTTAAAAATTGGATTTTCAACAGCTTTCCACGGGATATTTGCAGCGATTAAAGCACGGCACAAAATCTTCAGAAAAACCATTTCTTTTCTCAGTTGAATTGGTTAAAAATGTTTGTTTTAATGATTGTTTTCGAGCAACACTGGCCTGATGCAAACATGTTTTAACGTGTTGTTGAATTTGACGTTTTTTGTTGCTTGATACCTTGAAAACACAAAAATGCATTATTATTTAATATTAAATTTATTTGTTTATTATTCGAACAAAACTTATGACCGAAATTATGTAATTAAAATTAAAATTGCGTTAGATACTTACTTCTTTGTTGCAAACATTACAAAATATGACGTCACCATCAGATGAAAAGTAGTCGTAGTCTTTTAACCACTGTTTAATTAGCACACTTTTTGGAAGTTTATCCTTTCCCATTTTTGTTTTTTTAATAACCGATAGTTTAATTATCTAGTAATCAGTTAAATTTAATTAGAATTAATTTCATTTGCTGTTACAAAGTGCATTGAAGCTGCAACAGCAAGTAGTCACTACCAAATGTATATGACAATACAAACTGAGAATGTTTTTGAAGTAGAAGGGATAGAAAACCACATATTTTAGGGCTGCTTGACCGTTCGGCACCTACAAAGCACGAGGCGATCACGGGCTGTACACTTGTTTACGCTGCTGACTCTTGGTTTTGAATATACTTGAGTTGTAAACAAACATCTGTGCCTACTCAAAATACACAATTCTCGAAAATCTTAAGAAGTAAGCCGTCGGCTTACGACATAGTTAATCTCTAGAGTGGTAGCTTATTGTATCTGTCGTGTTTATTTAAAAACTTTACAAAAACGCATTGTTGAAGAGATTTTAAAATAGACAAGCTTAAATTTTAAATAAAAGTTCAAACGTAAAAATCCCCGAGCAGGAAATAAGCACAAATAAGCACGTTTTACATAAATAAGCACTTAAACACCAAAATAAGCAGAATAAGCATAAATAACTTTAGCTCATTTTCCATCAAATTGTCTGAAACGACTTTATTTTCATTTTCAAGGCAGTATACCTAATACACACAAATAAGCATTTGCTTAGAAATCCGAGGTCTAGTTATAAATTTTATTTGTGACGGAATTGAAAATCATTCTTTACACTATGGTAATTTCCTAGAGGTGGCTACTTTTTCGCGGCGTTCATAAAATCAACAGTAAAAATAACTGTGTTCCTAATTACCCAACGAAAATCCATAAGTTATAAGAATGCTTTAATCCCACATATATTTTCCACGACGTTTCCTCTGGCATTTGGCGGCCCAAAGCAGGTAAATGCCCATAATGAAAGGGTGAATATAGGTGAATAAAGTTAAGTTGCTAATTTTTCTATAATTCAAAGACCTTAGTTACAAAAGATCAAATTGAGGTTCAAGGATTTTTAATTCCGCACACTTCTTGTAACATCAATCCTGGGACACGCTGTATATAGATTTTACAATTTATTTACGTTTATTTGGGTTACCTTTACGGTAGCTAACAGTTCAACATTAAAAAATGTACACGGAATCTTTATACTAATAGAATTGTAGCGGGGATAGCATATCGCAAAACGGTTAGAATCTGAAGGTTACCGCTTGTACGGACTCCTCTTAAGAACTGTGACTGACCTTCATTTGCGCAAAAGACATAAATTACACGTAGTCCTTTTTTAGTAGTTATTGTAACGAGCGTTCTTTACATGTTCCTAAACAGATTTGAAGTTATCACATTCGTTATTAAAAAATTAAGAAACTTTAAGATCGTAATGGCTTGCAAATTACCTTCAGAAAAGGATTTCTTATTTGTATTTATGTTGTTAAAGATGCAAAATTATTACTAAATTTTATTTAAAATAAATTTGATTTATAGTTAAGATAGTTAATGTGCGTATTATTTTAACTTGTGTTTCAGATAAAATGAGTAAAGTTATATTATTAATAGTTTTTGATCATTTCAGTTGATTTTAGTTTACATTAGCAATGCAATTACTTCGTAAGGATTATACTTGTGGTAAATCCAGAACAATAATTCCTGCTAACTTAACTACAAACTTTTTTGTTGCTGAAATTAAAACATCCATGATTAGAAATTTTTAGTTTAGTTGCTATTTGTTTACGTATTTATGTAACTTGCACATCAAAATGAAGCAATGTTTTTAGCTTTTATTTGCTAGTGTATAACAATTGCTTTCGCACATCTTTTCTGAAGGTCACAGTTCTTAACATTTGGAAATACCTTTAGAATTGTAGGTAGCGGACCGCGAAAATTTTGTTATTGTAGGTAATAAACGTTTGTCAAATTGTCATTGTTATCGTGATAGAGAAGATAATTAGTGGATTTTTAATATCTTGATAATACGTCGTAAATTTTTAATGTTTTTCAAATATTTTATTTATATATTTTATGTAAGGAATGTGGGACTGTTTGTAACTAATATTTGGTGGTGGGTTGAAAAACACGTGTTTTGAGGTTTGACTAGCAGGTTTGCGCTTAAAAATTGTTTTACTGAAGGCGCGTAACGAATTATCGGAATTTCTTATGCGCGCTCTTGATGTAAAAATGTCATTGATCTAATGATCAATTACGGCTGAACATAGCGCAAATCCACAGGGATCTTTGTTTGGCATGTTGAAACCCGAGACGTAAATGTAGGGTTTGTTACGAACGAATACATATTTTTAAAATTAAGATGTCGTGCAATAATTAATATGAAACTATTCCAACGTAAATGAATGTTTCTTGTTCTTTTTATTACTTTTGAAAGGGGGGGTTGATTGTGGAAGTAAATATACTTAGTTTTAAAATCTGGGGGGGGGAGTTATAGTTAGTGTCAATCAAGCCAGATCGTTTGTCTTTAAAATATTTCGCGAGTGTACATTTTCTTTTTAATTAGCCAACACTGATTTGTCTTTTCTTTCGTGTGTTAATTTTATTGTGTTTTTCAAATATTAATCTATAAATAACAGTCACTATTTTTGAGTGACGTGTTGCGAGTTCAGGCAATTTTACTAGTGCGTTACGGGCGCCGTTACCTTATTTTAGCGTACCTCCGCCATTTTAGATCCCTTACGCGAACCCTCCTCGCTCTTCGGGAACTAACCCTGGTGGAAACTAGGTTTTTTTTCGAGAGCTAGGTATGCGATTTGAGGGCCCGAATTACGCCAATATTCAATTACGTTGACAATCTTTTGGTTGCATCTGAATCGTTTTGTGATCATATACATCTTCGTAAACTTTTTATTCGATTTAAGGAGGCCAATATAACCAGAAATATTAGAAAAACCAATTTTTTTTTGTTTTTTTTCATTGTCCGAGGTAAAATTTTTCAGACATTATAGCGTTAAATCTGATCCCTGAAATTATTTTCAATACACCGGTTCCCTAGGACATGGAATTCGAGTAACTTTTTCATATGTTATGAGAGAAACTAAACAGGTTGATTAGGGTCTACTGTCGAAATACGCATGCCAGTTGGGCTAATCACGTTAAGGATATAGAATGTCTATTTAATATCGTTCCCCATTTGAGCACGGGTTACCCCCCTTGTGATATTGTAAATATTCCGCGTCCGAGGGATCATTTGGCCACTTACCTGGTGACAAATGTTGCCCAACTCAGCTACAGAATCGCATCAGTGATTTGGAATAAAGTTCAGAATTTCGACTGAAGTGCAAGAGTGCGAGTACGAGGTTTCAAACACCAAGGTGACGGACTGTGTATCGACGACTACGTTTTACTGAGGGAAAGTAATATTTCGGACGCCTCCAGGAAACAAATATCAAAGTTTCTCCCCCTATATTCCGGCCCCTTTCGTATTATAGCCCAACCCTACCCGAACGTGTACCGTTTGTTGGGTGAAGAGATGAATTCTATCAAGGGGAATTATAACATTACTAACAAAGTTTTATCATAGGCCCGAATCCTAGGAATATTTACGGCCGTGCCCTAGGCACCTTAAGTGGACCAAAAATGAGTAGAATCCTGGTTGTATATACCCATTTTTTATTCTTATTTTCTTCTATTTTTGTTATTCATATTATTTTATTCATGTATTGTTAAGTAATATTCTCTAATTGTTTATTGAACATGTAGTCTAATAGACTTTTGGTTTTCCTAGTTAAGCTGGTTACTAATTCAGTTTTGTTTTAGTACTAATGGCTCTAGTTCATAGAGGAAGGTAGCGAGGATCCCGATCCGAAGCGAAGGATGTTGAAAACTCTCGGACATCAACGAGCTTTCAAACGGACGTTCTGTAGGTAGCGGACCGCTAAAATTTTATTATTGTAATAAACGTTTGTCAAATTGCTGTTGTTACAGTGATAATTAGAGGATTTTTAATACCTTGATAATACGTCGTAATTTGCTAATGTTTTCCAAATACTTTATTTACATACTTTATGTAAGCAATGTGGGTTTGACTAGCAGGTGTACGCTTAAAAACTGCTTTACTGAAGGGGCGTAACGAATCATTGGAATTTCTTATGCGCGCTCTTGATGTAAAAATGTCATTGATCAATTGAGTAATTACGACTGAACATAGCGCAAATCCAAAGGGATCTTTGTTTGGTACGTTGAAACCCGAGACGTAAATGTAGCGTTTGATACGGGTAAATGTATATTTTTAAAATAAAGTTGTGCAATAATTAATATGAAATTGTTCCAACGTAAATTAACGTTTCTTGTTCTTTTTATTACTTTTGAAAGAGGGGGTCGATTGCGGGAGTAAATATGGTTAGTTTTGAAATCAGGGCGAAGGGTGTTACAGTTAGAGTGTCAATCAAGCTAGATCGATTTTGAGTTAATTCAATACCTTCATTGTAAACAGTTTATCTTTAAAATATTTCGTACGTGTACATTTTATTTTTAATTAGCAAACACTGATTTGTCTTTCCTTTCGTGTTGGTTTTAATGTGTTTTTCAAATATTAATCGATAAGTAAGTCACTTTTTTTGAATGACGTGTCGCGAGCTCATGCTGTCAATTTTGCTAGTGCGTTGCCGGCGCCGCTCCCTTCTTTTAGCGTACCTCCGCCACTTTGTATCCCTAATGCGAATCCCCCTCGCTCTGTGGGAACTAACCCTGGGGGAAACTAGGTTTTTTTCGAGAGCTAGGGATGTGATTTGAGGGCCCGAATTACGCCAGTTTATTTTAAGTTTCGTTGATGATCCTTTGGTTGCATCTGAATCGTTCTGTGATCATATACATCTTCGTAAACCTTTTGTTAGATTTAAGGAGGCCTACATGACCAGAAATATTAGAAAAACCAATTTTTTGTTGTTGTTTTTTTCATTGCCCGCGGTAAAATTTTTGAGACATTATAACTACTAGGGGCTTTAAATCTGATTCCGAGAAATTATCTTCAATACAATGGATTCCCTAGACCATGGAATTCGAGTCACTTTTTCATGTGTTATGAGAGAACTAAGCAGGTTGATTAGGGTCTACTGTCGAAATGCGCATGCTAGTTGGACTAATAACGTTAAGGATATAGAATGTCTATTTAATATGGTTCCCCATTTGAACACGGGTTACCCCCCTTGTGATATTGTATACGTTCCGCGTCCGAGGGATCATTTGGCCACTTACCTGGGAAAAATGTTGCCCATCTCCGCTACTGAATCGCCGTCGGTGATTTGGAGTAAAGTTCAGAATTTCGACTGAAGTGCAAGAGCGCGGGTACGATGCTTTAAACACCAAGGTGACAGACTGTGTATCGACGACTACGTTTTACTGAAGGAAAGTAATATTTCGGACGCTTCCAGGAAACAAATATCAAAAGTTTCTCCCCCTATATTCCAGCCCATTTCGTATTATAGCCAAACCCTACGCGAACGTGTACCGTTTGTAGGGTGAAGGGATGGATTCTATCACGGGGAATTATAACATTACTAACCTAAAGTTTTATCATAGGCGCGGATCCTAGGAATATCTACGGCCGTGCCCTAGGCACCTTAAGTGGACCTGAAATGAGTAGAATCCTGGTTGTATATACCCATTTTTATTTTTAGTTGTTCTTATTTTTTTCTATTTTTGTTATTCATATTATTTTATGTACGTACTGTTTAGTCATATTCTCTAATTGTTTATAGAGCATGTAGCCTAATAGACGTTTAGTTTTCCGAGTTAAGCTAGTTACTAATTAAGTTTTGTTCTAGTACGAATGGCTCTAGTTCATAGGGGAAGGTAGCGAAGGATCCCGATCCGAAGCGAAGGATGTTGAAAACTCTCCGAATGTTTTCGAACGGACATCATCGAGCTTTCAAATGGACATTCAGTAGGTAGCGGACCGCGAAAATCTTATTATTGTTATAAACGTTTGTCAAATTGCCATTGTTACCATGATAGAAATGATAATTAGTGGATTTTTAATATCTTCATAATACGTCGTAATTTGCTGTTTTCCAAATATTTTATTTACATATTTTATGTAAGGAATGAGGGATTGTTTGTGACTGATATTTGGTGGAGGGTCGAAAAACTTGTGTTTTGAGGTTTGACTAGCAGGTGTACGCTTAAAAAACTTCCGGAAGGCGCGTAACGAACCATTGGAATTTCTTATGCGCGCTGTTGATGTAAAAATGTCATTGATCTAATGATTAATTACGGCTGAACGTAGCGCAAATCCAAAGGAATCTTTGTTTGATACATTGAAACCCGAGACGTAAATGTAGGGTTTGTTACGGACGAATGCATATTTTTAAAAATGCATAAAGATGTCGTGCAATAATAATATGAAACTGTTCCAACATAAATTAATATTTCTTGTTCTTTTTATTACTTTTGAAAGAGAAGGTTGATTGCGGGAGTAAATATAGTTAGTTTTGAAATCGGTGGGAAGGGAGTTACAGTTAGAGTGTCAATCTAGCCAGACGATTTTGAGTTAATTAAATACCTTCATTGTAAACAGTTTGTCTTTAAAATATTTCGTGCGTGTACATTTTCTTTTTAATTAGCCAACACTAATTTGTGTTTTCTTTCGTATGTTAGTTTTAATGTGCTTTTCAAATATTAGTCTATAAATAGCAGTCACTCTTTTTGAAGTTAAAACGCGTATGTTAACGATTTGTGTCAGTGATCAGTAAATAGGTATTTTATATTAATTAAGGCAGCCAGCAAATGATTCTACAAGCCTATGTAACCTATTAAAAATCGAGCATTGTTTTGCAAAGGTATCTTATTCGTACGCGGGCTCCATAAACTGAACGCTGCTAAAATAAAAGACAGTACGGGCTCCCTCCCTCTGGTATTGGTGTGAATGAGCATTGTTAGTTGTTGATTATATTTATATTTGTGTAGAGGTGGGCTGGTGAACGGATACATGATACCGCTTTGGTTATTAACTGTAAAAGGAAATTGCCATGTGAGTACACACTCCCGGAACTAGATAACCGTTAAACACCTCAAATTTTATTTTTATTGTTTTTATTGTTGTATAAATGAATATGTAACCTGAGAAAGGAGCCCTCAAATGTATATTTCGGTCACGATGTTGTGATTTATTTATAACATACTCTTGTAAGGCTTTATTTTAATGATTTTTTTGTCAGTTGTTGGAATTGTTTGCATGCGAATTTCTCTTTATATGCAATTGCTTGTAATTTTTCATATATATTTTGTGCTCTAGTCGTGACTAAACAATTGTGTACGTGTAAATTCCTTGTCTATTTTCTTTTGTCCTTGCCTTTACCTTATTATCACCTGTGCAATTTTGTTGTTGTTGTATTTGCTATGTGCCATAATGCTTTATTGTTTTATGTGCTTATTTACTTAAAGACCGGCATGATTGGTTTTAAAGGCCACATGTTTGGTATTATGATTTTTATTTTGATTATTTATAACACAGTTGTGGGTGTGACTACATGGGGTTTCGTTATAACTAAACTGTCTTTTATTCATTTTCTCTTAATGTTATAATTTTGTACACACTTTAACCTGCTGTAATGGTGTTTTGTTATATATTTAACCCTTTCATTTTGTACAATTACTTATTTATGAATAAAGTGGGTTTTATTCGTGGTTCTTTCCACAATAGTACATTAACGGGCTGAACCACCATTGCGCAAATCTCGATGATTTTAATTTGAGTAGTTTCATTTTTTTACCTACCCCACATGATGCAACACTCGCCTCATCCAGCCTATCTAAATCAGATAGCATAACGTACCTACCACAAGACGGTCACTTCGTTTGATCAGATTTGAGGTTTGCGAGTAATTAAATATCAGACTTGTAAATAAATTCTAATCTTTTAATTATTGTCAGGAAAGTCAAAGTAAGGCAAGCAATTAATTTGAGTAATAGTAGCATTATTGTCAGTCAAGTCAAGATAAATCACTTAACGATTGTTTTGTTCTTGAATTTGCATTCTTGAAAATAAGTTCAAATTTCACTTTTCAAGATAGGGTATCTGGATGACGCTACAGAATGTTTCCTTTAATTTTGAGAATACATTAATCTTGTGGCTAGGCACGAAAGCAACCTAGGTTGCCTTTGTTATCATGCTTTCCTTTTACAAAAGTATTTTCTCATATAAAAATGTGCTTGAATAAATGTTGCATATAACGGATTGTTTTCAACAAACAAACAATACACTTTTAAAAAACAAATCCAAGTTTAATGTTGTAGGAGTTCATGTTACTATGAACAATTTGAATCGGTAATTTGACAATCGTGTTTATACCTATAAAATGCCAGACTTTACATTTATGACATTTAATAGGCTGTATTTTTTAGTGTATTTGTACAATTTTTACAAAAGTTAAATATTAAATCTAGGTAATATCCATATGTATTCACGTAATAACTGGTTTATATTAAAAATAAAAATAGTTTTGTAAGTGTACTATGCTTTTCCGGTCCGTATGTGATTTTGTTTGCCCAGGATGTCTTTTATTTGACCCTACGCGTTAATATACAGCACTCTCGAAATTACTGTCACAATTGTTATTTACAAAACGAAAAAGAAATGTTTTGACGCAACTAGGTCAGTTAATTTTTTTAGTAGTTACATTAAGCTGTTTATTTATAACAACGTGCAGGATGAAAAAATATGTGTAAACTACAGTGCAAAAATATGTTCTCCGGGCCTCAAGCAGTGGCCTGACTCGCTTTGCTCGCCAGTCCATATTTTCTTTCGGCCCGGAAAACACTAATTTTCGCACCTAGGTTTACAGTATACTATTATTCACTAGCATTAAAACATACCATTAGTAGGCTTATTTTTGAAGCGTGAATTATATTATCTCTCCCATAGTAAATAACTAAACATTATTGCCTATTGGTTAATAATGATAACGATAATAATTATTATTGTCACATAACCCTAATATGTACACAAAATATAACGTTAAAGAAATAAATATTGCAAATATTGTGCTATTAGAGAATGAAATAATATATTATACATGGAATCAAATTGTTACCATAACAACTATTGTCATAGAATTAAAATGACTAGTCAAAGTCAAATTGTTTAAAACTCCTTTTAAGAATATTTGTTGTATTTATCATAATTATAATAGTGCAGGGTGGCCAACTAAGAATGCGAGGTACTCTATCTGGGCAACTATACATCGTAGAGGCTTGCGGAAAAAAAAGTTATGAATAAAACGGCCAATACAAAAATCTGGAAAATATTTTCATGTTTCTGCAATGGCCGCTAGGGGGCGTAACTGCAATCTTGAATCTAAAAAAGTGATGTTTCTGTGAATTCTGCTATATTAACCTAACAAAATAATAACTGATCTTTGAAGCCGAGGATAATCTGAACGTTTTTTGTTTTTCACTTTTTGACGTATCTGTAAAAATGAAGTGGTATTCAAAGGTTTCCTTAAATCATCCCCCGTATCTTCGAAACGGCCGATTTTAACAAACTTGGGCGCGTTGAAAAGAGCTTTTCTTAGGCTACAAATGATAAAATAATTGAAGTTTTGTTAGTTTCACATGTCGTCGCTAGAGGGCTTTGTTCGACATTCCGACAGAAACCGTTAATTTTCTCAAAAAAATTAAATGCATTGGTATGACTTTTGAACAAGTAGCTAAGTGATGCCTAAACAAGCTCGCGAAAACCGCATCTCGATATCTTGTTCCTAACCTAAAAAATCGGCTTTATACGAAAATCCCTTAAATTTTTATTTTTTTTTAACTATATTTTTCTGGAATTGTTTCTATTATGTAAGTTGTGACTCTAAATAGGACCGATTTAAAGGAGGAAGGCTTTTAATGCCCCCGTAAATGCTCTAAATGCTGACCATCACTCTGTACATTGCTGAGGCCTTTTATGGGTAGACAAAACTGCAGCTTCAATTTCGGCTCTGAATAGGTTACCTAGAAATTGCGATTTTAAATGATTGTAAATTTATTCACCAGAATAAAATCACCCTTTTTGAAATTACTACCGGCAAGTAAGCAATGCTAAAAGTTATACGAAAGGCCTATTTTTTGTTTGTTTAAATGCATATTCACTATGGACATATACGAAAAATACAATTAATAGAAGCAGGCAATGGAAACAGATACCTAAACCAAACATACATAATCCTCAAATTGTCAATACTTTCGCGTTACTTTGAGCAATTTTTGTGCCTTCAAAATGCGTTTTACGAATAATGAAGCTGTTGATATGCTTACGGTTTATTTTGAATGTTTTCGGAATGCCGCTGTAGCAAAAAGAGTTTACGCGGCTCGATATCCAAATCGCCGTCCTTGCGATGTAAGTTTTTCCCCGATTAGTGGCGAGTTTACGAGCCAATGGTAGTTTTCGGCCTATGTTTCAACGGCAAAGAATTGGAAGAACACAAGAAAATATTAACCATGTACTGGGCTATATTGAAGGAAATCCTCATGTGAGCACAAAAGCATTATCCACTGAGTTGAGCATATCACGGACAACGGTTCAAAATATTTTGAAGTTCTAATGGCCATCAAAATATATAGGTATTCGTTTAAACTTTTTTTAATTACTTTAAGAATGCACCCATATCATGTCGTTTTGTATCAGGCCTTGAAAGAGGAAGATTTTGATCGAAGGTTAGACTATTGGCATTGGATATTAGGCATGATACGCGAAAATAGAGAATTTTTATTTTAAATTCTTTGGACCGATGAAGCCACCTTCAGTAGTGACGGGAGAGTCAATCTGCACAATATGCATTACTGGTCTGCAGAAAATCCCCATTGGTTGCGTGAAGTTCAGCGCCAAGGACGTTGGAGTTTAAATGTATGGTGTGGCATACTGGCAGGCAGAATTATTGGTCTATATTTTTTCGAGCAACCCCTAAATGGCAATGTATTTCTTGACTTTTTGGCCAATCAATTACCGTTGTTGTTGAAAAATGTGCCTCTGGAAACAAGGCAAAAATTGTGTTTGCAGTTGAATGGTTGCCCAGCACATTTTGCTATTAATGTACGAGAGAATATTAATGCAGTATTTCAACAGCGGTGGATTGGAAGAAGAAGTCTGTTTCTATAGCCTCCGCGATCGTCAGACTTAACTTGCCTCGATTTTTATTTATGGGTGCGCTTAAAGGACATCGTGTTTTGGACTCAACCTACTACTAGAGAAGATATGAAAAACCGGATGAGAGGCTTCAGCAATGCATAGAGCGTGATGGTCAGCATTTCGAGCATTTACGGGGGCATTAAAAACCTTCCTCCTTTAAATTGGTCCTTTTTAGGGCTACAACTTACATAATAGAAACAATTCCAGAAAAACATAGTTAAAAAAAAATTTAAGGGATTTTCGTATAAAGTCTTCTTTGGCGGATATTTTAGGTTAGGAACAAGATATGGAGATGCGGTTTTCGCGAGCTTGTTTAGGCATAATTTAGCTCCTTGTTCATGAAAAAAAGTCATACCAATGCATTTAATTTTTTTGCGAAAATTAACCGTTTCTGTCGGAATGTCGAACAAAGCCCTCCAGCGATGACATGTGGAACTAACAAAACTTCAAATATTATAACATTTGTAGCCCAATAGCTCATTTCAACGCGCTCAAGTTTGTTAAAATCGGCTTAGCTGTTTCGAAGATACAGGGGGTTATTTATAAACCTTTGAATACCCCCACCACTTTGTTTTTAGATATACGTCAAAAAGTGCCAAAAACAAAAAAAGTTCAGATTATCCTCGATTTTAAAGATCAGTTATTTTTTTATTAGGTTAATATAGCAGAATTCACAGAAACATCACTTTTTTAGATTCAAGATTGCAGTTACGCCCCCTAGCGGCCATTTCAGAAACTTGAAAATATTTTCCAGGTTTTTGTATTGGCCATTTTACTAATAATTCTTTTTTGCGCAAGCCTCTACGATGGATAGCTCCCCAGATACAGTACCTCGCATTCTTAGTTGGCCACCCTGTACTACTTTTCCTTGCAAAAATACAAACTAATTTTCATTTGCCTTTTTCTTGTGAAAATTCTTTGTCACATAACTCTTCATGTATTATGTTATACTGCTCAATAATGCATGGCTAGAAATGATCCATAATATACCTTCTCTATTTAAATAGCCTATAGTATCGGTGGTTGAAAAAGAAATTCTTAGATGTAGAAATTTTGCAAATTAAATAAGTTACAATTAAAATAAACCGATAACTATAACTCAGCAGAAACGATTCTTCCGTATTCAGGAGAAAAAGTGTAGATAAGTACAACAACATTTCCAAATATACGTTTTGAGACTTTAGAAAAACATTATAATTAGTAGAAAAGTAAAAATTCAACATAGAATGGTATGAAATAAAATGCTTTATTTATTATTATAGTTCTTATTACAATGAGTTATAGTTGTTTAAAGCTTAAATCTAACTAAATTGTAGTAAGCAATTAAAATGACTGATAAAAATAGTGTTTATGTGGCATAAAGTCTTTCTACTTTTCATGGGAAACGTCGTACCTGGTGAGATAATGTATGCATTAACGGATCCGTTCACTAAGCCCCCATCAACTCAAAAATGAATCATATTTTGATGTATCAGTTGTGCCTTTATTGTGCCCAATTGTGCTTTAGTACACACCGTTAATGCCTCCTTGGTTTCAGATACATTTTGAAACATCATGGAGGAGCTAAAAGAACGCTTAGCTCCTCCAAAATTTTAAGTTTTCGAAAAATGCGGTATACCATGTCGTAGTACTTTAATTGTGCTTAATAGCGCTTTAGTACTCCACATAATCTTGTAACAAACTCTTTACGTTTGTAATAAAATTTACGTTTATTTAGGCAACTTAACGTGCGTTTCGTGCCATCATAACTACATAAAACCTAATTTACTTATTTAAATAGAATCCTTCCACGCATATCGTTTACACATTCAGTTTCAGACATGTTCATGCGCAATAGACCAGCTTAGCGTCGTTTTTGGTTGAGTTAAGAAGGTGGATGTAGCGTCCATTATTGTTTTGTTTTTTTTTAAAGTGCTATATAATTTGTATGGTAAGTTATTTTAAATTATTATATAAAAGTTTGAGACGTTTGATTTTTCAGGCACTTTTATTTCTTATTTACTTTCACGTTTACTTTTATTTTTTACTTTAACTTCACCTTTAATGTTACTTTTCACACATATACACATCTACGCAATTAATTATTTTACCGTTAATCCAATTTACGGTATTACCACGATCAATCAAGAGTGAGATTCATTCATTTGGGAGTTATAAAGCATACAAATCCAGATTTATTTCAACCTTGAAGTAATATTACGCAATAGTTCTCAAAACGCTGACCCAGCATGCAGCCGTTTCGCTGTCTACAGTGTGACCAAGAATAAGGTATTCTGATTCCATTAATTACTCATAACATTACTTAATCATTAGGTTATAACGTTACTAACATTGGTATTAAGGTATTTCCGTTTACAGTTAAATATAGGTTGTGTAATAAAATTTGTTATTGTAGAAATTTTCTTTTAACTTTATTGCATAATGGTTTACTTGTTTATTCTATATTTAAAAACAAGTTGGCGTTCGAGTATTTAACAATCAGTTTCAGGAAGAAGTAACCCCGATTTTAAAGCGAACATATCTAGGTACATGTAAATATTTTTTGGTTGATAAGGCAAATCGATAATTTTATGAACCTGGCCCACTTTAATCCACGACTGAGTATAAAGCACAAAATCTTCTAGTTATTACCCAAACTGTTAAGTAGCTAAAATCTGTAGCCATGGGTGTAGAAGTATACTTATAGAACCTTAAAGGTTGTACAATCTGTGCCTTTATGGTTTCGGAGATTTGTTAAAAAATCCTGGGGGGCCTAAAATAACGCATAGTCCCTCTTATACACTCAGAATGAGGGACACTCATGCAAAGTTTCATCGACATTATTGAAACGGTGTTGAAAGTATTTAGCTTGGTGTTGTTTTTACCTTCGTTCTCAGTGTTTGAAGAATTACTCATCAATTATTCTCAAGTGACAAGATATTTCGAATAAGTGGCGCAAATTAATTCCTTCGTTACCGATGGGCGGTAATACATTTGAAAGAAGCTGAGTCGTTTTTCTGTAATCGCGGGCACGGACGGACTACCGGTCAGACTGAAATGGCGAAATAATAATAATTGATGAAGAACCGTTTTTTGCACTTAAGAGATTATATTTATCAAGTCATATTGTGCATTGGCTTTAATTTCTTCTTCCACAAATTACAAAAACTAATTTGCCAGTGTTAGATATAATACCAACAATTGGTCCAAATACAATGCTACACAATGTCGTACTTTGTTTTTTAAAAAGACATTTTTTTAGTTGAATACTCAGTATAAATCACAAAAGGCGTACTTACTATATGCTGTGATTAAAAGCACAATTAGGCATAGTTGCATAGTTATATCTCTTAATTCAACGCATTATGGAAATTGGGAACAGGGGGCGTTGTACTAACCCTCCGAAACACTAAAAAACTAAGGTGGTCAGCACATAACTTTCTTATGCTGTCTTAGTATATCAGTAAATAGGGGAAAAAGCTAATCAGTTGCAATACGGAACTATTGAACTTATTCATATTTGCTCTTATATTAAATGTACAAAACACTTGTAACCAATAGATACATTTGTTTATTTATTTAACATTTCTTTCCTTATATAATGTAATACACATAGTCATTGGTTTGGCATTCAGTTCAATACAAAATACTGCCGTTTGATTTTGTCAAACATGAAAATCATTGCTATACTGAAAGTTTTTTCCTTATGATGATCACTAAATTTATTTCCATCCGTTATTTAGTGTCCTGTTAAAACGTTTTATTAATATAATAATAAAGTACCTATATTAGTGAATAGATTTTCACCAAAAATTGATAAATCGACGTATTCTAAAAGTTATTTTAAATAAGAAAGTTTATTAAAATCGCATTCATCAGCACGCACGCAAACACTCACGCACGTACACACACGCACGCACGCATACACACACGCAAAGTGTCTAATTCAGTGGCGTGTTTAGAATTTTTCTAGGGGGTGCTGTTTTTGATTAATAATATAGACTTGCATTTTTTAAATGGGAATCATAGTTGCCTTGCCAACCATCAACTGCAGTTCCTTCTTAGTTTTTCATAAATATAAACATCTAGATATTTATTTTTAAAACTGGTAGATATAGCGAGGATTTTCTTGGGAAAAAGGCAAGATAAACATCGTAAAATCAATATACCACAGAAACGGAGCAATTTCAACATTTAAATAATTGTTTGAGATTGTCATCCTTTCAATAAATTATTGTTCCTGTTTGCTGAAAACTATTTGACCTGATAATTTGCTCACCTACTACTTCAATGGAAAGCCGGTATCATATTGGCCACAGTGCAAATGATATTTACTAAAGTACGTACCAGAATATCAGAGAGTAACAAATCATGTTATTAGTGAACTAGTGTCTTTTTTTCCATGGAAGCGGTAAACCGAAATTAGTAGCAAACCGGGATCATTTAAACGAAGGTGCTGTAAATGTGCTACCTGCAAAATATTGTGTTCAGGTAAACGGCAAACAAAAAACGACCCATTAAAATTTGACTTAAGTCTGACAACTCATAGGCGTGCGGTTGAGATTTCAGTGTATTTTAAATTGTAGATTTTTTATTTTACAGACCTTATAGTATATGCCTTTAATAAGTACGCCACTGACCTATCTTTGTCAAGAGGATTTATTACTCTCGGATATTCTCAGACGTACTATATATAATTTAAATACTCTCTCCTACTAAGACCCTGAGACCACTTTCCAAGAAAAGAAAAGGTTAAATAATCAAAATTGCTTCTACTTTCTTTAAACCGAGCATGGCATTTCTTGGTTTCTTTCAAAATTTTAGGTTGATTTAAGATGATTAGAAAAGCTAGAAATAGTAGTAGTAGTAGTATTAGCGTTACCTAATACAACTATCCAATCGGCTTCGTTTAAAGTTGATCAAGTCAAAGTTAGCTGCCTTAAAATTAGGTTTGCAAAAATAATTGTTCAATCTTACTAATTCATTGTAAATTTTAAGGACAATATCTAAGCTATAAAGCAATCCAATGCGCTGTTAAATTTTCCAATATGGCGGCTATAGGACATATAATTACAGCTTATATTGGAATTTATTACCATTTCAGTTCATTTTATTCTCCTAATAGTAAACTTCTTTGCAAATTTTAAGCATAATTTTAACAACAACGTTAAAAATGTGTGAAAAAAATTCATATTTTATATAATTAAAATCTGAACAAGCAAGAAAGAATCATTTACTTTATCTTGTCGTTCTTTATTTTTACGTTTAACAACACAGAGAAATAAAACCATTACTAAACTTGAACAACTTTCGCGACGTCAAATTTTCAAAAAATATTATAACTTTTTTTGTTACAGAACTCGCTTTTATGTACTAGAGGCGCCATTTTTAAAGAGTATTGATAGTAAAATGACACTTTGTCGGATTGTTGTATAGGACGATGTAAACCTTTTACAAAAGTCAAATTGTAAGCCATTGCCTTAAAGTCTTTAAAGTTAGACAAAATCAAGTCGAGAGTTTCATTATTCGTATTCACTACTCCATTTGACTGGGTTAACATTAACATAGAAAACCTGTCCAGAAAAACTTTACTACACACAACTATAATGTAACATTGCCATAGGCAAAATTGTGCTACTTGGCGATGTTGATCAAAGCTAATAGAAATTCAATTTTATACTGTTCTAAAGCCTTTTAAAATCAGTGTAGAAATCCTTTAAAGTTCTATATGTATGATTAAACATTATTATTAATTTTATTAAATACATAAATAAAAATTTATAATAATTCTATACGTATACTTCTATACCCATGGCTACAAATTTTAGCTACTTAACAGTTTGGGTAATAACAAGTAGATTTGGTGCGTTGCTCTCAGTCGTAGATTAAAGTGGGCCAGGTTTATAAAATTATCGATTTGCCTTATTAACCAAAAAATCTTTGCATGTACCTAGATATGTTCACTCTAGAATCGGGGTTGCTTCTTCCTGAAACTAATAGTTAAATCCTCGGACGCCAACTTGTTTTTAAATATGGGATAAACAAGTAAACTAGTATACAATAAAGTTAAAAGAAAATTTCTACAAGTTTTATTAACACAACCTGTATTTAATTATAAACAGAAATATATTATTGCTAATGTTAGTGACGTTATAACCTAATGAATAATTATTAATTAATATTGTGAGTATTTAATGGAATCAGAATACTTTATTCTTGGTCAAGTGATGCATGCTGAGTCAGCATTTTGGACAATTTATGCGTAATATTACTTCAGGGTTGAAATAAATCTGGATTTGTATCCTTAATAATTCCCAAATGAATAAATCTCACTCTTGATTCATCGTACTAATACCGTAACTTAGATTAACGGTAAAATATTTAATGGCGTAGATGTGTTTAAACGTGTAAAGGTGAAGTTAAAGTAAAAAATAAAACGTAAACTTGAAAGTAAAAAAATAAAAGTGCCTGAAAAAAAGCAAACGTCTCAAAGTTTAATATAATAGTTTAAAATAATTTACCATACAAATAGTACAGCACTTTTTTTTTTAATTTAACAAGCAATAATGAATAAGGTGGTCTATTGCGCATGAACATGTCTGGATTGAATGTCCAAACGAAATGCGTACGGTTTCTAATTAAAAATAATTAAATGCATGTTTTTATGCAACTAGATATGCAACGCACGCTGCACGAAATGCACGTTAATTGCCTACAAAGAGGTGAACTATTAACACGTTCGCAGTTTGTTACTCTTTAACAGCATATTAGGTTCAGTTGGCCTTCCTCAATTTATTAAGAAGCTAAAACGCGTAATGGGTCACAGTGCAATATTATTTTTTTTTAGCTAAACATTTGTACTAATTCAATAGTCTTTGTATAACTACATGAGTCGTTCCAATATTTAATCAAACTGAGTGATATGAGTACCATACAATTCCACATATTTTTCAATCAAATGACGTCTGTGATAAGTTGAATTTTTGAAATAAGCGTTTGTTAAGTTTATTCTTAAAACAACTAAAAAAAACAGCACCTTTGTTAGCTAACAATATTAAATTAATGATGAGCTTGCGGGACAAATCCATAAAGCGTTATAATAACGCCTGCACATCAAAGATGAAAGGTGTGTTTACTGTCAACGTTATTTAAGCAATTACGTTTATTCAAGCCATTTGGCTTTTAAAGCTATTTGGCTGCCATATAGTCAGCATGGTAGCCGTCACAGCAAAGAGGTATGACCGAACTCCAGCCTTTTGGCTTTTAAAGCTATTTGGTTGCAGAAATGGTTGCGACAGCCAATTCTAGTCTGTGGTTAAATTTAAAATGTGGAAGTGATTCTTTGCTTTAATCCTTAAGATTAATAAAACGAAAATACATAACCTAAACAAATACAATAACAATTGCTTTTTATTAAACAAAGAACACTTCTCCTACATCTTTGTTACAATTTTATGATATTTGGTACAGATAATAAATATTTAAAGCGAGTAGCTCAGAACCAGTTTCTTATTTAGCTAGAATTTAGCCATCAGAAATAGTTACCATGACGTTATGGCAGCCAATAATTGTTGGCTGAAAAGTCTACAATGCAGCGCTTCACCAACGCTTTCAGAACCAGAGATTTTAGCTGGGAAATACATATTCAAATAGCTGTTAAAAAGTCTTGGCAGCCAGAAAATGATCACCATTTTAGCTGCGATACTGCTGCATTGTTTGTCTGCCATGACGTTTTGAATACTAAAATGCAGCCTGCATTATTACTTGGGGAACTATTTGGAAAAAACTTCACTTGCTTAATGGCAATAAAGAGGACACCAGGAATTACTAAACATGCTTTTAAATCCTGATAATGATAATCATTTTTTTCTTGATTCGATCCCAGTTTATACACCAACATAGTGACTCATTATTTCCTGGTATAGTCAATTATTGCAAAGTAGAGGAGGATACAACCCAAACCCTACAGTGAGATCACATCGGTGGGCTTTACAGCAAAACGTATACATAAGGACGTTATAGTCTTCCGCAACTAGCGATTGTGAAATCAATTTTGGGAGCAGACCCGAGAAACAGCAGGTAGTGCTATTTTACAAAATTGAAAAAATGAAATGAAACCAGTACAAAAGAATTACAACAAAATAATACAAAAAAAGTGACAAAATGGATACCCTACATGACCTTAATTTTTGTACGAGACTTTGACATAATGCTGTATTAAGTACCAAGGTGGAAAGACGTCATCATTCTCGAGAGAAAAAATAGTTCGCCGAGACGCGTAGCCTCGAGGCGTAAATAATTGCATTCTTAGCTCTAAACATACATATCAAGAATATTAAACATACCAAGTGTGCCGCTTATACGACTAGATTTTATATAATTTTTTGCTGTCACTGTAGTCTTTGTAACGGGAGCTTTAGAAAAAAAAAATTTCGGGCTAAATTATACGCGATTAGATATCTATGTATTATTTTTCTGAATAAAGAAATGGTTATTGTTTATTTGTATTTGAATCTAATTAATATTAAGATGATAAGCTTGAGTTTATTTCAATAAGTTGTCTAAATATTCAATGTGAAAATATTTAAAATACCCGGCATTAATGTGGTGGAAGGAATGACGCTGTTATAATAGTTTTTAAGCCAGTCGCTTACAGTGAGCGAACACAAACAGTCGCGATAAGTAAGTGAACAGAAAGGATCGCATATAAATAAGCGATCAGAATTCGCAGTCTAAGTGACATTGTATAGTCACGCTGCCCTGTAAAGTGTTAAAATTACAAATAAGAATTAATTAACGGCGATAGGTAGAAAATTACCTTCCTTATTAAAATGAAAAGTGAAAAATTGGCAATTAGGGTGTAATAGAAAGATTGCTTAATAGTCTTTGATGGTTTAATGGCGAGTGATAAATGTATAATAAGACAATCGACCCAATTGATAGATCGGTATATAAAGTGTAATAACTAAAAAACATTGATAAAGAAAGTATGGCTTCCCGTAGTTCGCTTGCAGTTTGTTGCGCACGCCGTTTGTGATTAAATTTGAACAATTCTGTAAAAACTATATAGTGTAAACATATCAAACAATTATTTACTAAAATCATTAACTGATGAAAGAAAATTAGAAGCGTATTTAGTTACACAAAGGTATACGGAAAGATAAAGATGGCAATCGAAAAACGGTGCCAGAGTGCCGACGGGTGACATCATCGGAATAGCTGGCTCTAACCTATTATCTGAGGCTCCCTTATCATCGGTCAAAGAAACGCCAGCATTACACCATCAGTTGCAACGAAAATAAGCAAGAACCTTTTTTGTCTGTGTTAATAAATAAAACTTTTTGTGTGTTTGATTTCTCGAAACTTTACATTTCACTATCACGATTTAACGATAAACAATCTTTTGATTCTGATAAAGATTTTATTTGTTATCTGTTAGGTTATTGTAGATTTAGGTTTGATTTTATAAATATTTGTAAACAACGCATTGAAGCATTTTCGTTAAGATTTGGAATTTAATTAAATGAGTATAACTTTTATTGTTAAAGATTATTAATATCACACGCTTACACAATTATTGAATATATAAATGCAGAAAGAGGTCAACTCAATAGGAATCCAGATAAATAAATAAATCGAAATGAGCATAATTTTGGACAATGATAACAGAAATCGTTTCTTTATATTAACTTGAGCTAGCCGTTGCAACGAATTAAGAAAGGAGTTAGTAAACATAAAGCTTAAAATTCATTTGCGCAAACAGAAATTAATTAGCAAGCAAAGTAAGATTTAACTAGTAAATGATATCTTTATAAATTGAACCCACTCAGTTTTAAAATACTTATCTTTTTTGAGTTCTTTTTAATGGTGTATTTTAAATTATACAATCTAAACGTTTCGATAGCACAGTTATCTTCGTCAGTAGTAATATCTGTTAAAAATTGTTAAAAATGTTGTAAACAATTTTGTCAAAATTGAAAAATTAAAACATAAACATGTCTGCTATTAATATAACAGTTTGAGAAACGTATAAAGCCAACTACAAAATTAAATTTTAGTAAAGAATAACTAGGTCATTAAAAATTAAATATTGCTAAACTGCCTTAAAGATGACAAATCAGAACACCCTCTATGGAGAAAGCTACCAATGAAAAATGTCTTTGTTAATAACACTTGCACTTATTGATAAAGATATCACTTTGTTAGATTTAACTGAATTATTTTATTTGATGTCATGTTTGTATTTGTCAATGCTTGTATCATTTTGAAATTGAAGTTTTTCCCAACTTTACACTTACATCATAACTTGATTAAATTATGTTAAATGTGTTTTTTTGGCTTTAAATAGCGAGTGTTCTGATTTGTCATCTTTAAAGCAGTTTAACAATATTTAATTTTTAATGACCTAGTTATTCTTTACTAAGATTTAATTTTATAGTTGGCTTTATACGTTTCTTAAACTGTTATATTAATAGCAGGCTGATGTTTATGTTTTAATTTTTCAACTCTGACAAAATTGTTTATATCTTTAACAATTTTTAACAGATATTACTACTGGCGAAGATAACTGTAAGTGTTATAGAAACGTTTAGATTGTATAATTTAAAATACACCATTAGAAAAAACCCCAAAAAAAGATAAGTATTTTATTATGTGTGATACTGGTGAAAGTTTACATTTTTACATTCAATTTTAATAAAACGTAATAAAAAATAATCATCTCAATCATTAAATTTTATTAAATGATGTTGATATAAAAAAATTTAAAAGAACTCAAATCTTATTCTTTGGAGCGGGTTAAATAAACAACAATAGTATCTAAGGGTACTACGCCCGTTGCATCTTGCAAATAATTAATGTTTTCCCTGAAGCATTAAAATAAGACCAAATTATATTTTTATATAAGATATTATTTAATATAAATAACTCTAAGAACAATTTATTACTAATAAAATTTATTATAAATTACTTATTCATAAAAGATGTTGAATCAAAGCACTATGCTCGTTTAAACAAAGTTGCGAACGTTTCATCGTTGATCTATTCGTGGGATTTCTAAACATCTGTGGAGTGAGTGATCTGCATGATACTTTACTCTCCTGAGTTAGTTCCTCCAAATTTTGTAGCATTGGAGGCTTATCGTACACGAGGTATTTCAAATAACCCCACAGAAAGTTATCTAACACCGTTAAGTCTGGTGACCGCGGTGGCCAACGTATCGGTCCGTGGGTGCCAATCCATGCCTCTAATCGTTTCTTCAAGTAATGTGACACAGCATTGGCTGTATGGGCTGGTGCACCATCGTGTTGAAACATTACATTGTGTCGAGCATTGATGGGAAGAGCGTCATCTAGGAACTCTTCGAATCTATTATTTAAAAACTCTAGGTAGTGTCTCTGGTCTAGGTTATATTCATAAAAGAATGGTCCTAGTAATCTGCTGTCAATTACACTACACCATACATTGATAGAAAAACGTCGCTGGTTATTTACAGGACGTTTGAGATGTGGATTTTCATCAGCTCAGTAATGCAGATTGCGGTAATTGGTAATGCCATCATGATCAAATTTTGACTCATTTGTCCAACATATTTTTCCCAAAAAATATGGGCCGTTTTCAGTCAAGTTTATTATTCTTTGACAAAAATTGAGTCTTCTTCCAGTATCGCCCTCGTACAGACAATGTACTTTTCTATATTAATATGGATGCACCTTCTTACCTTTAAGAATTCTTTGAATAGAAGAGCAAGATATGGGAACGTTTTCCGTGATTTTTGAATGGAGGTAAATAACCCCACAGAAAGTTATCTAACACGGTTAAGTATGGTGACCGCGGTGGCCAACGTATGGGTTCGTGGGTGCCAATCCATGCCTCTAATTGTTTGTTCAAGTAATGTGACACAGCATTGGCTGTATGGGCTGGTGCACCATCGTGTTTCCTCATTTATCGCTTTTCTGTTGATTTTTGGTTTTTTCTTTGTTTGCCCGAAGCCACCATGTTGATACAAATTAGTCTCCATACGCGAAAAAATTTTTCTTGCCGGGTGGTTTCGATCAGGAAATCTTACAGTATACGCCTCCGCAGCAGCTTTAGCATTTTTCTCACACTGAATATCAACTTCAACCGTATCAGTCTACTGATTATTACTACAAACGACCATTTTTCTTGCTGTAACCTTACATGTATTTAACAAGCAGCAATTATTAGTTTGATAATACTACTGTGACAAGTAAATTGTTTTGCAAATTTAGTCTGTCAGATCCATGGCCGTTAAGTCATTTTCATATTTCACTAATTAAGATTAGGATTATGCACATCACATCCTTTTTTATCCTTATTAAATAAACTAAATAGATTATCTGTTAGTCTGTATTTATAACATTTTTATTTTGTTGTCGCACCATTCGATTCAACATTTTTTAAACAATAATCTACCAAAATTAGAAAAAAAAAACTAAGAAAACGCATATGGCGTAACATCTACCTTAGATTAACACACATTTTAAGGTATAAAATAAGAACTTGTGAATATTTTTTCAAACTGCAAATTGTTATGAATAGAGTTTACAAAGACGCTTTTAACGATGAATAATTTAGTATGTGTTGCTATTTGAAAAATTGAGTTAATTTAGTTTAATTTATTAAAAAATCAAATGTTATTTTGCATAATACTTAGTAAAAATTTAAAATCTGTAGGATTTCCTTAACCTAGAGGGTTTAATTATACCAAAGAGTTCGGTAATATTTTATCACTTTAGCGCGAAAAAAAAACGTCGAAGCTTGCTTTTTTTAAATTTCTTCTATAACTCTTGGACTACTGGAAATTTTTTCATCGAACTTGTTGGATTTAATAGACGTTTCAAATGATACATCTCTCAATATTGTGCAGCAGTAAAAAAATGGCCAAAATTTTGAAGTGCCCCTGTACTTAGAGTTTTTTAGTGAAATAGTTTTGCTATAAAATATCCCGCTAAATCCAACGCTCTTTACCGCAACTTGCTCTCATTAACAAATCTCGAGAAAACTAGGGGTGGACATGTTTTCTGAATGACTCTGTATAGTTAATTATAATGCTGAGTTGACATCCTTCGTTCAAAATGTGTTGACGATTATGTTACGTTGCATTTATTCAGATGTAGAGTATTAAATGTTAAGTTTGAGATAACACTGTTTGCTTTAAAAAATGCAAAGTAGCATATAAATAATATCAAACATTGTATGGTAACTAGAAAGGAAACTTTGCGTTTTTATTGTATTTATATATTCTTAGACCAATCTTTGTTTTATATGTAACACTTCTACCTATTTTTAAGTTGGTTTGTTCCGATTCACGTCATAAATTACTTTGGACCAATTTTGTATTTTTGGTTACAATTAAAAAAAAAAGTGTTGAAATTTACAGCAAATTCTAGAAGGAAATTCTGAATTACATCGAATTTCAAATACCGGAATGTTTCATTTCTTTAACTTTTTTGTCTCTGATAAAGTTCTAAGTTTTAAAGACCTAAGTCAAATTATACAGCACGTTTCTTGTACAACTTACATTGGATAATAATTAAGCAAAGGCAAATAGTAAAGTATATGAAATTCTAGTCTCTAGAATGCTCTAAAATTCTCTTTTAATTATTATCTCACTCTGTTAACTCTTAGATCTGTTTCAATATTCGTCAGTAGTACACCGGCACCATCCGCCATCTTGGATTTTTTGGGGAAAGCTCGCCATGTTTTATATGCCCACGTGGGGATCGTATTTTTCACCCCTATGGTTTCTTTTCGGAGAGTATTTTCAACCATTGATGGAATTTTCACCCTAATTAGAGCCCCTTTGGTTGTGTTAAGAATTTTTTTTATGGCTTTTTTTCGGTGGTCATTTTTAATCCCTTGATGGAACTTTCACCCTGATTAGAGCCCTTTTGGTTGTGTTAAGAACCTTTCTTATGGCTTCTTTTCAGTGGTCATTTTCAACCTTGATGAAATTTTCACCTAATTTTGGTTGTACTAAGGGCCTTTTTTTGTCAGTTCAATCCCTGGAGAGTAGACAACGCACATGAAGTGTTCTGGGTGAAAAAAAGGTGTGCTAGTTAGGGATGTTTTTATCAGAGGAGATTTTAATCCCATCCACAGATTGTGATCTACTTAACGTGTTCGCTTAGGGCGATAACATGCTTTAAAAAAAATCTTCACTTTGATCGTGTAGAGCCAGATTTCATCAGTTTATATTGTGTACAAACAAAATATCACCTCGATATTATAAATAAATGAATAACAGTCTTCAAACTGTGTTATTATATTGTATATACATATAAATTGCTTTAAATAAAGGAGTACCTAATTAAGTAAACAATCAATTAAGTATTACCAAACATTAATAATGTATATAAAATCGTAGTCAAGCATCAAATTTACTTTAGCTAATAACACAATTAAATGGTTGCGTAAATGTATTTACGGTTACACACAATACATAGATTGTTCACGGTTAATTTTAATAGTGTTATAAATTACATGCTTCTAATTATATTTAGCATTAACTGCAAGGTTGTTTGTCTTGTATTATTCATGTACAGGGGATATATCGAAAATATTTATCAGGTAGCATAACAGACTGCTGTAAATGCATCAAACAATTAAGAAAAGACTGTCAAGTGTTATCTGAAAAGGAAAAATAAGAACTAGATACGTACTTTAAAAAACAAACGATGCATGTGATACATTTTTTTGAGGTAACCCTGATGTTGAGGAGGCTAACAAGTTAATGGAGTGTAAGTTATATATCAGTTTTATTTTTTAAGTCCCACTCAAGTAAATATGGAGGAAGTGTTGGTTCATCATGTTGAAAAAATGTTGTAAACTTCCGCTGCGGTGAGTCTGATAACGGTATGTCTTTTAAATTTCTATTGTTTCGTTCAGGGAATGAGCACTTTACAGGGGTAGGACCAATCGGGCTCATACCTATCAACCCAGCAACAGGAGGCCGGACCATCCTTTATAGGAATAAATTATATTAATATAATAGGGGAGTCAAACAGTAAATTTATAAGTAAGTTTAACACTACATGTAAATCGCCGAGATTCACTTTTAATGACGAGACATGCAAGGATAACTCCGTAATACGGCTGCAGATAAAAATATACTGTTTCCTAAATGTGATTTATGTAACAGATATTTTTACAGAGCGCATTCGAGGAGCTGTATACATACATTGTGAAGGATGCGGCTCCATCAGACCGTATCGGTATAACATAAAGTAATGCGAATTGCCCAGACAAACCAATTGGCGTATCATTTAGAAGAGCGGATCAGTTGTCGGTGAGGGTGATAATGTCACTAGTTGAGAAGGTAATGTAGAACAATGTTAGCTTTTTTTAGAGTGACTTGTTAGTTGTAAACGTGGATAGAGTGTCGGTACCTGTTGGCTATGGACGCAAAAACTTGACTGGTTTAAAGTTTGCGGAATTTTGTCTGTGCCTTCGTCTGTGTCTGTGGCTGTGTCTGTGTCTGTGTCTGTGTCTGTGTCTGTGTCTGTGTCTGTGTCTGTGTCTGTGTCTGTGTCTGTGTCTGTGTCTGTGTCTGTGTCTGTGTCTGTGTCTGTGTCTGTGTCTGTGCCTGTGCCCGTGTCCGTGTCCGTGTCCGTGTCCGTGTCCGTGTCCGTGTCCGTGTCCGTGTCCGTGTCTCTGTCTCTGTCTCTGTCTCTGTGTCTGTGTCTGTGTCTGTGTCTGTGTCTGTGTCTGTGTCTGTGTCTGTGTCTGTGTCTGTGTCTGTGTCTGTGTCTGTGTCTGTGTCTGTGTCTGTGTCTGTGTCTGTGTCTGTGTCTGTGTCTGCGTCTGCGTCTGTCTCTGTCTATGTGTCTGTGTCTGTGTCTGTGTCTGTGTCTGTGTATGTGTATGTGTATGTGTCTGTGTCTGTGTCTGTGTCTGTGTATGTGTATGTGTATGTGTCTGTGTCTGTGTCTGTGTCTGTGTCTGTGTCTGTGTCTGTGTCTGTGTCTATGTCTGTGTCATTGTCCGTGCCCGTGTCCGTGTCCGTGTGTGCCCGTGTGTGTACATACCTACGCGCGTGCGTGCGTGCGTGCGTGAGTGTCTGGTGTGTGTGTGTGTGTGTGTGTGTGTGTGTGTGTGTGTGTGTGTGTGTGTGTGTGTGTGTGTGTGTGTGTGTGTGTGTGTGTGTGTGTGTGTGTGTGTCTGTATGTGGAGATGTATGTTAGCATCTAGAACGAAAATACACACGTAATTAAAATTTTGTATTTAAGCTTGTTTTTATTTGGCTTAGACCGGATTAGATTTTTGGAGATATTCAGAGGCGGAGTGTCAGTTTTTGAATTTTATCCAATATTTCGAAAACAGCTGCATGTTTTAAATATATAAAGATACCGAGGTGTAGACCTGACAAATGTCGATTAATTACGTTCTATGCAATTTTTTGATACAACGCGTTATTTAGCGGTGAAAAAATCCTAACGTAGAATTTAAGTGTTAGTTCATATTTTTTCATTATTTGAATAACGATTAATTTTATAAGAAACGGTGTAGAAGTATTATTTAAAGAAGATTTAATTATACATAGCTTTTCTTTATCAAGTTTTTTAATATAATCCAAGGTATCGCTATCCGGAGCCACGATTAATGTTTATTATGGAAAGCATTAATTAGTTTTAAAGTACACTACTAGATGGCGTCACAAACAGTCAAAACTACTTTTGAAGTATACTATTAGATTGAGCCCCGATTACAGGAAACATTCATTAGATTTAAAAATACACCAGTAACAGGCGTCACAAACAATCAGAGCCCTGGCAAATTTCCAGCCATAGTCGACAAGGTAGCCACCTATTCAAAATGGCCGCTAAAACAAAATGGCCGTCAATCCACACGCACAAAATGGCCTACAAAATGACCTACAAGCCACGCTCCGCAACCAATCAGAAACCAGTGGGCGGAGTCCAATCAGAACACTGCATACCCGCGCATCTGATTACCCACCAAGGGCTGACAAAAAGGCCTTAATTAGGGGTGAAAATGTCACGTTACCAACCCCACACCCCTAAATGTAGTATGAACTAACAAAAAGACTCTTAATACAGCCAAAAAGGCTTTAATTAGCAGTGAAAATACTATCAAAGGGGTGAAAATTCCATCAAGGGTTTGAAAATATCCAAAATATACAAGGAGGTCAGCCCCATCCTCAAAGGTAACTAATTGGGGTGAAAATTCCTTATAGGGGTTGAAAAAGGCCCTCGAAAAGTAGCCGTAGGAAATGGCCACGGCCACGTGGTCGTGACTTTCCCCACTCCATTTTGTCCTTAGGTCTCCCTTTTCTACTGCTACACTTTATCAAGGAAAGTTTCTGTCGGATAGGCACACTTCATAAACTACTCCTAATTCGGTTTACGACCCCCTTCTGTAATTCAATTTTCTTAAATGGGTCTCTTTTGGCAAGTACCACAGATTGTTACACTTTATTTTGTCAATAATAGAATTTAGTGTAATAAAGAAAAGCTGACAATATATTTGGTTGGAAACCGTAAGGAAAGTTAAACGTACATTCGACCTTTATAAATGTCAGATACCTTCCCTTTCATTATTTAGACACTTGTTTAGGAGGTCAAAGGAAATCGAAATAATAGATTTTAGTCACGAATAACTCACTTTATTCATTATTTATTCCACGTATTAATCATTCATAACCGAACAAAATTCTTTGTACTTGTTAAAACAGTATTACAGAATAAGAAAGCTGTAAATAAATAACTATACATAATTACCAAATTTAAAATGAAAGGAACAATTCGAATTATTGATCACTTTAAATCCATCTGTAGACCTCATGGAACTACTTAATTTTTTATGTGACTACCTGATAAAAAATTAAGGTATAAAACCGAAATGGTAATCATTCTAAGAAAGGATCCTTTCATGCTCGTTTCACTGGTTTTCTTCAAACTTGTTGTGTTTTAATTTTTCAAATTTGACAAAATTGTTTACTACGTCTTTAACAATTTTTAACAAACAATACTACTGACGCAGATAACTGTAAGTGTTATCGAAACGTTTAGATTGTATAATTTAAAGTACACCATTAAAAAATCACAAAAAAGGTAAGTATTTTATTATGAGTGTTAATGGTGAAAGTTTACATTTTCATATTGAATTTTTCAAATTTGACAAAATTGTTTACTACATCTTTAACAATTTTTAACAAACATTACTACTGACGAAGATAACTGTAAGTGTTATCGAAACGTTTAGATTGTATAATTTAAGGTACACCATTAAAAAATCCCAAAAAAGGTAAGTATTTTATTATGAGTGTTAATGGTGAAAGTTTACATTTTCATATTGAATTTTTCAAATTTGACAAAATTGTTTACTACATCTTTAACAATTTTTAACAAACATTACTACTGACGAAGATAACTGTAAGTGTTATCGAAACGTTTAGATTGTATAATTTAAAGTACACCATTAAAAAATCCCAAAAAAGATAAGTATTTTATTATAGAGCATTACTGTTTTACCGGTTATCGCTGACGCGCGTTTTCAATGCGCATATGTAGTATGACTTAATTTCGTGGTTCAACAATAATTCAGCCTGCGTAAAGTAGCCCTCAAGTTAACGACACGGTCGGTACTTGTTTTATACGTGTTATTGTTCTAAATCTGCTAAAAATGAAAACACTAGAAGCGCGAGTGCCGCGAGTAATTGTGAGATATTTGGTGCACCTTCCAACCTGCCTACTACTGCTCTGCAAACCTTTCAAGACGTTTTAAAGTGTTATTTTGTTATAAGAAATGACTTAAAGTTTAACGGATCAGGCAAAGATCCCAGTGTTTTGGAAATCGTTCAAAATCTTGCTAACACGGTTGAAACGATTTGGAAGAAATCATCTATTCCAATTTTTTCAAACAATCGCACAATAAAAATATTTCAAGATTATCACACAAAGTATTTAAAGCTTATTAGATACCCTAAGCAAAAAAGGAATAAAAACTATGAATTGAAAGAGAAGACGCGAACCTGCTATTTGATATTGCTGCATGTAAATGTAGTCCACAGATTTTGTGTAAATGTGACAAACAAGGCAAAGTACCCCGTTTAGAGCAAACATTCATTCAAGACAAAAGAACAACAAGAAAAATATCTATTGGTACATTAGATATTAGTGAAACGAAAAAAATACAAAAACGGTAAGAAAGAAAGAGTAAACTATTGTGGTTTGTCACATCAGATAATAGTCCTTTTAGTGATATTGTACTAAATGAGGGCGCAGAAGCTGAAAGTACAGTTACATCTATACCAGAAGCAGAAGAAGCAAGAGAACCATCTTTTACAGTGAAATTTTGTAACAGAATGAACCATCAACTTCAAACTGCCAAATGAGGACACCGCTTACCACTGTGGACCGAATCTGCGATTAGTTCGGGGTTTCTGATAGTTTAGCAGCTGCGGTTGCATCATCTGTGCTACAGGATTTAGGAATTATCACTAAAGACCACAAAAATTTTATTATTCATAAAACAAGATAAGAAGAGCCCGTCAATAGTTCCGTTCGGCTTTAAGGAAAAAGTTGTTGCTCCCTTGTTAAAGTTAAAAGGTTTATTTTTCGATGGTAGGACGGATAAGACTTTGTTTAACGAGAAAGTCGTAAGGACATTTCATCGACGAGTTGTAGTCGAGGGGCACAATTCACTACTTAGGGAATCAGAATCACAATATGTAGATCACGTTGTACCTTTATCTAGTTTGGGAAAAACTCAGACAATTTTGTGGAAATTGCTTGCGACGGTACAACAGTCAACACTGGAAAAAAATGGTGTTCTGCGGTTTCTGGCATTAGAACTTCAACGACCATTGCAGTGGCTCATATGTCAACTACACTTGAACGAGCTACCACTCCATCATTTGTTTCATTTGATGGACAAACCACAGCCCTTAAATAATACTCACTAGAATGCTGTGAAAAATTAGCTATTGTTAATTATAATATAATCGCTGGAGATTTACCAGAACTAGAAGAGAAAATCGTTAAGGATCTCAGTACAGATCAAAGATATGTGTACGGCATTGGCAATGCAGTTATTTCTGGAACCTGCCATGTTGAGTTAGCTGCATGAAATCCTGGAAAATTGTCGCATGCTCGCTGGATTACAACTGCTAGTCGTATCTTGCGTATATATATTGCCACTGAAAACCCATCACCTAATTTAAAATAAATCTCAAAGTACGTAGTTACAGTTTATGCACCTATTTGGTTCAATATTAAAGACATTCTTCCTGTACTTACGGAGCAAAACACATTTTCCATATGATACAGCGATCGCGTTATCTGAGTAATACATTGAAAGCAATTATTGATCCTGTGGTTAAAAGGAATGCTTTAGTCTGCCACCCTGAAAATTTGTTACTTGCAATGATTACAGATAACCGTCAATATGTAAGGGAGCTTGGTTTAAGGTGAGTGTTAAAGGCAAGACAAAATAAACTATGAAGTTCAAGAATTTGTGATTCCTGACTTAGACTTCAATGAAAGTGACTATTTTGAATTTATTGAATGGCACCACAATTTCATTTCATCACCGCCGATTTTGAGAACGGAATCAGATAATGACATTAAAATTCTGATCCGTGATGATGAAGCGACATCTTTTGAATTCCCTGCATTCCCTTGTCACACTCAGTCAGTCAAAAGATGCGTAAAACTAGTTACTGACGCTTCCAATTTGGTACTAGGTCCAGAAGCAAGGGATGGATTTATACGTGCACGACTTTATTCCAGAGCAGTTTTACCAAAATTCCAAACCAAATCAGAATATAATGTTAGCGAATAGTGCATTTCTGTAATGTAATATTCCTTCGAATTACACATTTCTGTTTCTTATATTGTTTAAATATTGCTTAGTTTTATGAATAAAAAATATAATTAGAAACACAGTTTATTAGTTTTACCGCACATAATGTGTATTATCGGTATTTTCGTAAATAAAATAATAGGTAGAGCCTTGAAGATGATAAATTTTTGACAAATCAAAAATATTATATTAAATGGCCCTAAGAGAGACAAATTTTCTGAGCTATTAGAAATTTCAAATCAAAAAATTATAAAATTGCACCATGTTTCGATCCACCCTACAGTAAGCGTGTGCGTTAAAAATAGCCTCACGTTATTAGATCTTGCGGGCTGTGGAAGTGCCACAAGTCTGTACTAGTTGGTTGGCTGTGTACGTAGTAAATCCGCCAGTTGGACCTGTGTTTATTTGCGAAAATAACGGAATTTTTTTGCGGGAAAAATTACCACGTGACACTTCTTATTGAATAATAAAGACTTTTCAGGTAAGACATGGACTACTGCAGCAAATGAAAAAGCACCAAAAGTCAATAAAATAGTGCATGCCTTATATAGTACAACATGAAATCTCGAAATTGGAATTATTCTTTTACATATTTCAGTTAAGGGTTGTAAATTGTTTTATGGCAACTTGTGTGAACCTAGTGAAGATTCAGAC